>CM014101.1:22413609-22561109 GCA_004119915.2 Collichthys lucidus | reverse complement strand
ATATATGTGTATATATATATGTGTGTGTGTGTGTGTGTAAGAGACATTAACTTAAAGAACTTTGTAGAAAGGCGCTTTATGAAGTTCAGTCCATTTCCTTGTATTAGTTTACGGACAGATCTGCCCGAACCAATATGGCGGCGCCGTTTACGTACGATTCAGCGCTCAATGCGGCGTCTATGTATATGTGTCTATGGTTGCATCCACAGCTCCTTAAGGCGATGCACCCAGTTTGGGTGTAATGCTTTACAGCACTAAGTCACACAGCAGCAACTATTTCACTGATTCTGGTGAAACTGGATCATATTTTATGGAGGAAATGTTTTCTGGTTTTCCCTCTGATGTCCTCCGGCTGCTCCGCCTCAACTCTCTATGATTTACAGAGTTTATGATGGACAGTGAAGTAAACTGCTGACAGCTGTAGCTGCCGTTAGCTCGGGCGGAGCGCAGAGACAAAAGAAGAGGAGACAAAGCGTCGTCGTGTCAGGTAGCATCAGTTTATTTGTTGTCAATGCATGAGTGTTAAAATACGCTGCGTAATGTTCCACAATGTCGCTGGCTTGTGAATTCAGCCCGGTATGTTCAGGCTGACGGACACAGAATGCAATGCACTTTATATTTCTTTTATTTTAAACATTTCACAACATTGTTGGCCGCTGAACGCAGCCCGGTACACAAAGGCTGATGAGTTTTTTTTCTTCTTCTTCTTAATGTTTGAGCTGCTGTTTGTTGATGAACGCAGCCTGGTTGCAGTTGTGGTAAATGTCAAAGCTGCACTTTGGACTCTGAACGCAGCCCCGCCCGCTCGCCTGTCCGTCCGTTCACGGAGCGGCGAGGCAGTTGGTCACGCAGGAAGTCGTCTTAGTCGTCCAGGAAGAAATAGTTCCCGCTCTTCTTCTGTTCGGTGTCCTGAGAGGAAGAAGGCAACGTTCAGGGTCAACAATAAAAACATTTAGTGTTTGTGTCAGCTTCATATGAACGGAACAAATGTTGCAAATTAATTTAGTCTTTTTCTATTTTTTACTTTTATTGTGAAAATCCAATCAGCAGACTTTAAATTAGATTTAAGGCAGCAAATAAATTTCATCCAAGACGTCAGTGATTCAGTTCATTTAATCATTTACAACTTTAAAACAAACTTGTCAAAGACTAAACTTCGTCCAGGAGGCTGGAGGACGTTTTCCATTTCAAACTTTTTGATTAATAAAGATCAAAAGTCACAGTGTTCGTTTCGGTTAAATTCGACTTTCAAGGTAACTAAAGCAAAAAGTCTTTATCGTCTAATTTGTTTCTAGAAATAGGAGTAAAAATTATTTCAAAGACGTTAAAAAAATTATTTTAAAAACTAAAATTTGACACTCCAACATTTTCAAGGACTATATTCCAAACCCAACTCAAAATGTTGGAAACTTTTAAGCGCGTGACATCGCTCATGCTTTGTATCTGCGCTGGTACCTTGATGGAGTTGAGCTTGTTGATTCGCGGTCTGAAGTTGTTCGGGTCTCTTCTGAACGTGATTTCCAACAGTGACAGGAAGCGGTTCATCCCGGCCAGCAGACTCTGAGGACTGAGGAGGAAGAAGAGGAGGAAGAGGAAGGTCAGTCATCGTCACGGCGACGGCTTGTTTCATGATTCAATTCAATTCAATTTTATTTGTATAGCCCAAAGTCACAAAGTACATTTGCCTCGGAGGGCTTTACAATCTGTACAGAGAATGACACCCTCTGTCCTTAGACCCTCGGTTCGAGTGAGGAAAAACTTGCCCACAAAAAACCTTTAACAGGGAAAAAATGTGGAAGAAACCTCAGGAAGAGCCACAGAGGAGGGATCCCTCTCCCAGGACGGACAGACGTGCAATGGATGTCACGTGTACAGGACAATCAATCATGATGCAAATCGTTTTCTTACGTGTTGGCCGCGGTCTTCTTGGAGGGAATACCGTCGAACACGATGACTCTGTCGGCCAGGTAGGTCGCCATGATGAAGTCGTGCTCCACCACGAAGGCGGTCTTCTTGGCGTGGAGGATGTACCTGCACAGGAAATACGGCACAGTCAGACAGGAAGTCGAGGAAGAGGAAACAAAAAGAAGACGAAGAGAAGCGAGAGCGACCTCTTGATGACTCTGGCGGCCATCAATCTCTGCTCAGAGTCCAGGTACGCCGACGGCTCGTCGATCAGGTAAACGTCAGCCGGTTTCCCCAAACACAGAGTGAGAGCGACTCGCTGCAGCTCACCACCGGACAGGTTCTGCACCTGAGGGGGGACGAGGAGGATTAATTTAATTCCTCATATTTTTGGATGAGAAAAGTCAGATTTTGGAATGAAAAGTCAGAATTTTGAGGGAGAAAAGTCAGATTTTGGAATGAAAAGTCAGAATTTTTGAGTTAAGTCAGAATTTTGGAGTTAAAAAGTCAGAATTTTGATGGAGAAAAGTCAGAATTTTTGAATGAAAAAAGTCACTATTTTGGATGAGAAAAGTCAGAATTTTGGAGTTAAAAAGTCAGAATTTTGAGGGTTGAAGTCAGAATTTTGGAATGAAAAGTCACTATTTTGGATGAGAAAAGTCAGAATTTTGGATGAGAAAAGTCAGAATCTTGAGGGAGAAAAGTCAGAATTTTGGAATGAAAAAAGTCAGAATTTTGGATGAGAAAAGTCAGAATTTTGGAATGAAAAAAGTCAGAATTTTGGAATGAAAAATGTCAGAATTTTGGATGAGAAAAGTCAGAATTTTGGATGAGAAAAGTCAGAATTTTGGATGAGAAAAGTCAGAATTTTGAGGGAGAAACGTCAGAATTTTGGAGTTAAAAAGTCTGAATTTTGGAGTTAAAAAATCTGAATTTTGGATGAGAAAAGTCTGAATTTTGAGGGAGAAACGTCAGAATTTTTGAGTTAAAAAGTCAGAATTTTGGATGAGAAAAGTCAGAATTTTAAAGGGGGAAAAGTCAAAATTTTTAGGGAAAAAAGTCAGAATTTTGAGGGAGAAACGTCAGAATTTTGGAGTTAAAAAGTCAGAATTTTGGAGTTAAAAAGTCAGAATTTTGGAGTTAAAAAGTCAGAATTTTGGATGAGAAAGGTCTGAATTTTGAGGGAGAAACGTCAGAATTTTGGAGTTAAAAAGTCAGAATTTTTTTGTTAAAAAGTCAGAATTTTTTTAGTTAAAAAGTCAGAATTTTGGATGAGAAAAGTCAGAATTTTAAAGGGGGAAAAGTCAAAATTTTTGATGGGAAAAGTCGGAACTTTGGACTAGAAAAAGTCGGAACTTCAAAAATTTAAGTCAAAATTTTGGCGAGTCGTTCTCTGACTGACAGACTCTACCTCTACTGTACGTTACTTACGTCCTGGTCGATGATGCTCTCGATCTGCATGGGCTTCATGACATCAGTGATGAATTGTGGGTGAGTGTAGGCATCTCGGATCTTCTCATGCAGCAGAGCTCGCACGCTGCCCTGCAGACACAAACAAGCAAACGCATCGTCAACGTTCTGCAAACGTTTAATTGAATAAAACTTCCCATTTACAGTGAAACCTCAGGAACGAAACGGACAGCTGATAAAGAAATTAAATATAAAATAAATAAACTATTTCAGCTCCTCAGATGTGAATTTTATTGGGTTTTTTCTCTTTTATAAAACTAATCTGAAAATTTGGAGGATGACCTCAGCTGATTCACCCTTTAAAAAACAGCTGATTCATCCTTTAATAATCAGCTGATTCAGCCTTAAATAATCTGCTGATTCATGTTTGACGTGAACAAACAAACCTTGAACTTGGGGCTGATGGTCTGAGGCTTGTAGCTGACGTTCAGGATGGGAACCTCACCTGCAAGACAGGTCAGATAGTGAGTGTGATTGAGTGAGTGTGTGTGTGTGTGCATGTGTGTGTGTGCGAGAGTGTGTGTGTGTGTCACACTCACCTCCTCCGTCAGATCTGAGTCCTCCAGCCAACATCCTGATGAAGGTCGTCTTCCCCGTGCCTGCACACACACACATCATCAACACGTCAACACTGAGCGAGCTGCGTTCAACAGGTCAAAGAATCGCTGAGTCATGAAACCCAAACATCATGACGAGGAGGAGGAGGAGTCTGGCAGCTTACCGTTCTCTCCGAGCATCACCATGATCTCAGAGTCGGTGAACTCTCCTGCTTTGATGTCGAGCGTGAACTCGCCCATCGTCTTCGACATCTCTGGGTACTGAAGACGACAAACAGAGACAGACGTCAAGAAGACACAAAGACACGAGGAGGAGGATGAAGAAGAGGAGGAGGAGGAGGAGCACAGACCTGGTAATGCCTGAGTCTCTTCACTTCCTCCTCGTTGGCCGTCTCGGCCACCTTGAAGACGAGCGACGTCTCTCTGAACCGGAGATTCTCCGTGGGGACGTAGCCGTCCAGGAAGATGTTGATCCCTGACGGAGAGCGGCAGGAGGTCAGGTGATCAGATCAGGTGATCAGATCAATAAACCATCGATCATCAGTCTGTGTTATTTATTTATTTATTTACCCTCTCGGACGCTGAACGGCATGGTGACGACTCCGTAGGCGCTCGGGACTCCGTACAGACAGCAGATGAAGTCGGACAGGTAGTCCAACACGCTGAGGTCGTGCTCCACCACGATGATGTACCTGACACACACACACAGTGACACCTGGTGGTTTAAACGACTTCCTGCAGCTGATTTAAACGGTCAACAATCAGCTGTTAGATTGCGTGTGATGTCACAGCGTGTGATGTCACAGCGTTACCTGTCCGGAGTGATGAGCGAGCGGATGGTGATGGCCGCCTTCAGCCTCTGTTTCACATCCAGGTAACTGGACGGTTCGTCGAACATAAAACTGAGACAGAGAAACACAAACGTGGTCAGTGAGGTCAGAGGTCAGGCGTTGGCGTGGCGATGGCGTGTCGTTGGCGTGTTGTTGGCGTGTCGCGTCCTCACATGTCGGCTCTCTGGATGCAGACGACGGCGCAGGCGAACCTCTGCAGCTCTCCTCCGGACAGATCCTCCACGTTCCTCTCTCGCAGGTGACTCAGATCTGCAGCCAATCACAGACGAGAGTTAACACACATTAATAACACCGTGTGTGTGTGTGTGTGTGTGTGTGTGTGTGTGTGTGTGTGTGTGTGTGCGCGCACTCACCGAGCTGTTGACAGACGAGGGTCTGTGTGTCGGTGTCATCTTTCCTGCTCAGGATGGCACCAACTGACCCCTGGAGACAGACGAGATGATCGCAGACAGTCAGTGCTCACAGAGGCAGAACCGGGCTCAGCTCAGAACCGGGTCCAACTTATCTTAAATCACGTCACTGAGCTCGACCGGCTCCTTTTAATTAGCACGAGCTGAGCTCACCTTGACGGTTTTGGGGATCTGGTCGACGTACTGCGGCTTGACGATGGCCCGCAGGTCGTCCTCCAGGATTTTGGTGAAGTAGTTCTGCAGCTCAGAACCTCTGAAGTACGTCAGGATCTCCTGCCAGTCTGGAGGGTTCTGTGGAAAACAACCCGCAGAGAACGTTAGAGGAACGTGAAGGAGACGCTCAGATTGTTTCTGTGTGTGTTTCATGACAAACAGTCGGAGGAGACACTCACGTCGTACTTGCCCAGGTTGGGTTTCTGTTTCCCGGCCAAGATCTTCAGAGCCGTGGACTTCCCGATACCGTTGGTCCCCACCAGGCCGAGCACCTCACCGGGTCTGGGGATGGGCAGCCTGCACACACACACACAAAAATGTTGAGGATTCATACATGACGGATGACCGTTCACGTAAACATGTTGGAGAACGTGGCGGCTCGTCACGTCATAAACGCATCAACAGTCACTTTGCTCGAACTTCTTCTGGGATGACGGAGAAGTCCGCTGTGTTTTTCTCTCCTTGGTGTCGTTTCAGGTCTCCAAGCACGACACCGCGCTGTGGTTGACATCAAACTTTTAAAATCCAAATAAAAGGAGGATGATTTATGTTTTATCTTCCGCACTCACGTCACTTTTCTTTCTTTCTTTGTTATTTCCCCGCAGTGTATGTCGTGTCTGTGTGTCTCCCTCACTCCCGGAGGGAAATCTATATCGTTTATATTGTGGCCTTTTCAATATTAATAACTTGAATGTTCAAATCTAGATTCAGGTCGCGTTCAGCCCTATCTTCAACCATCGAGCTCCGCAGTCTGGTTATTGAACGTCCTCACACAGACAGATGTTTCCTCCTCCTGGCTCTGGACAATCCAAACTTTTCTGTCTGTTGTTCCCCGTTGGTGGAACGTCCTACCAGTTCAGGGACGTCCCTCTCTACCTTCACAAACCTCCTGAAGACCTCCAGCTCATCAGAGAGGACCTCCTCTACAACAGCTGGACGTGACACATCTGTCCCTCTACACCTGGACATGACACATCTATCCTCTACAACAGCTGGACGTGACACATCTGTCCTCTACAACAGCTGGACGTGACACATCTGTCCTCTACAACAGCTGGACGTGACACATCTGTCCTCTACAACAGCTGGACGTGACACATCTGTCCTCTACAACAGCTGGACGTGACACATCTGTCCTCTACAGCTGGACATGACACATCTGTCCTCTACAGCCGGACGTGACATCTGTCCTCTACTACAACTGTCTTCAAATATTTCACGCTCATGTTTAGACACTGAACTTCTCAGAGCTCAAATCAGACAATCTGGATTAAAAACAGACGAGCGTAAACTTCAGAAAATCACTGCGAGGTCCAACAGTCGTCTCGTGTCGTCACTTTCTTTCGGACAAACCGTCAAACTAAAGATTCCTCTGAACATCGGCGTGTGTTCGGGCGTACCGGTGCAGTTTGAAGGAGTTGGCGCAGTATCTGTGTGTGGTTTCCTTCTCCAGGTTGCTCGGCAGGTTGACGATCGACAGCGCTCCAAACGGACATTTCTAAAAAAAAAAAAAAAAAAAACGAAGACAGAGTTTAAGACTTGAAGACGAACTGAAGGAGGACGACGACCTGGACGACCTGGAGCTGCGCTTACCTTGACGCAGATGCCGCAGCCTATACACAGAGACTCTGAGATCCAGGCGATCTTCGACTGTGGCGTCACCTCGATGCACAGCTTACCTGCAGACGTTCAAACACACAGTCAGTCTTCAGCGTTCGACGGTACACGACAAACACAAAGCGTGCAAACATCACTCACCCATACGGACCACCGGGCAGCTCTTCTTGCACTCCTGACGGCATTTCTTAGGTTTGCATTTGTCGTGGTTGACGATGGCGATCCGGATGTTCTTATCCGCCATGACGGAGGGCTGGAATGACGGACGCTAGCACCTGCGGAGCTGAGCGAGAAGACGGAGAAGTTAAAGTCACATGTTTCTGTGAGCAGCGTGCGGCGTCCACAAACAAACACAGCGTCGACTCTGCTGAAGCAACACATTCAACGCTAAACAAAGACGACGGCCTTTAGTGTGAACAAAAGAGCTGCCACACACGAGCGCTGACGACGCCCACCTGTCAATCAAAGCGCCCACGCTCTTAATCCTGCATAACTTTAAGCTTTAATATAACCTGAACAGGTGAGTTGTATATAAATTCACCCTCAGTACAGTTGTCATGAACGGGGAAATTAGCTACAGAGACCAAAACTGTTTTTTGTACCAGGCTGTAAACATGTTTATTTCTGCTGTGAAACATGGGGACTTATGGAGACTGACTCACTTCTGGAGCCAGCCTCAAGTGGACGTTAGAGGAACTGCAGTTTTTGACATTGACGTCACAACCACGAAGGTTGTCGATTGGTTGTCAACATGTTGTTGGCTTGTTATCTTGTATTAGCTTGTAGTTAGCTTGTTGTTAGGTTGCTATTGAGTTTTTGGTTGATTGTTAGCTTGTATTAGCCTGTTGTTAGCTTGTCATTGTGTCTTAGGCTTGTTTTACCACGTTGTTAGCTTAGCTTGTTAGCTTGTTTTAGCTTAGAGAAGTACAGTACATTTTTTTCTACAGTAGCCCAGAACGGACAAACCAAACAAACACTGATTTATTTATTTATTTTTTAACATTTTAGGGCTTTTCATACCCACTTTAGGTTCTCCTACTAGCTTAGAAGGGGTGTAGCGTGAGGTGAGGGGTGTTCAGTTACAAGATCTGACACAGTGGACCTTTAAAAAAGAAGCAGATTCAGAGTGACGTCACACTGACTGCGTCATTTAAGGCCTTTAACACACACACGCACACACACACACACATATGAAACACACGTTCAGACAGAGAGTTAAAAATAAATAAATGAAGACTAACACCTGGTTAGTTCGATTTCATCAGCGACTGAACGCGACGTAACGGGCGGTGTCAGAGTTAAAAGTCGGGCTTGTCCTCACATAACCCGCCCGTGTGTGACTCATTCATGAGCCGAATTCACGCAGACATCACGCAGATTCGCCGAACATCTTTAAAGTTTGCGTTTCTTCGTGTTTAATTAGATAAAAGTGCGGGAAACTGTTAAATCAGCGATTTGTCTACGGGAGTCCGGAGCGCGCGCGGTGCTTTTACTGTGAAAGGTGAGTCTTTTACCGGGACAGTCACCGAGCTCCGCCGTGTGTCTAACCGGGGCCGGTTAACGGGCTCAAACAGCGGCTCGTGGCGCTGGATGCAGCCGTTAACGCACGCGCTACATAACGGGTGAGCTAGCCGTTAGCCGTTAGCTGCGGGCCTCCTCCGCACTTTGACAGCTGCCCGCCCGCGTGATCACAATCACCGACGCTTCAACCCCGCAGCGGGGCGTCAGACACTCACCCCTGCTCGGCTCCCGTTCCCTTCTCTGGCCGTTAAAACGTCGTTCAGACGCTGAAAACCGGCGCTGAAACTTCGGTTGTTTTTTTTTTTTTTTTTTCCGCTCAGCAACGTGTTCTTCTGCTGGAGCCGGCTGGAAAGATGGCGCGAGACACGCAAACAACGTGCGACGTGCGTGCGTGAGTGCGTCAGGTGACGTCAGTAACAGTGATGGGAAGTTCGGTTCTTTTCACTGAATCGGATCACTTACCCCCGAAAGTCCACTGGACACTTCTCTGCTCTAATTAACCACAGGACACTAACGTTAAAATAAAATTAGTAACATCAAATCAAATCAGATTGTATAGCCCAAAGTCACCAAGTACATTTTCCTCTGAGGCTTTACAATCTGTACAGGGAGTGACACCCTCTGACCTTAGACCCTCGGTTCAAGTGAGAAAAAACTTTTAACAGAAAAAAAAGGTGGAAGAAACCTCAGGAAGAGCCACAGAGGAGGGACAGACGTGCAATAGATGTCATGTGTACAGGACAAATCAACACAAACATATTGTACAATGACTGATAAAATGACAATGAATTACAATGAATGATAAAATGATTACAGTAGCAGTGGAACCTGTGATAGAGAGACACAGATGCACAGCAGCAGCAAATCATCAACTAACTATAGACTGTGATGGAGATATGGCAGCAATAATGACAGTAGTAATATGTGTAGTGGACGTCATGCAGGATCACAGCAGCAGCCACGATCCACGAAAACCTGCTGGACGACAGAGACAGAAACTCCGGGGAAGAAGTTTAGTTAGTAACATGCATTAATGAGACACGTATGTTTACAGATGGTGAGAGAGAGAGACACCATCACTAACGTCGGGTATATTTTAGCCGATATAATATCCCGGATAAAATACAGTTTTCATCAATTTGTGTAAAAGTACAACACTTTATGCCAAATTGAAGTTTTTAATTCCCCAATATACAATCACATAAAATAAAAATAAAAAGGTACACTTTAAAAAGGCAGCAAAATTATTGAAAAGGGTAAAATCTTAACAAAAAATTTCCAAACAAAAAATGGGAACTAATGGGTGGTTGGGTCCCATACTGGGACATGTGAGCCTTGTCTGGTGAAGGCACAGTCCTTCTGCATCAGAAATAAAGATCAGTGTATTGTGTTATTGTGGAGAGTGCTGGGAAGATATGACATAGGTTTAGGTGGTAAACCTATGTCATAGGTGTGCTTGTGTAACTATGGCAGAAGGTGATTATGAAGGATAATGAAGGTTTTTAGTGAGATACATAATTTTTTTTGGAACAGTTTTTGGATTGATTTTTTTTGCTCACAATTTCTCCAAATTTTTAAAACACTCACTCACAAGGAACCGATGAGGCTGGTGTGCATAAAAATTGTTACCTATGGAAGCTTGAGTGTCGCGCTGCCATGACTACTTTGAACCGGCTCGTCCACGAACGACACATCACTAGTCAGAGAGGGAGCGACTCACACACACACACACACACACACACACACACACACACACACACACACACACACACACACACACACACACACACACACACAGTGAGAGAGGCTAACGAGTGTGCAGCAAAACAAACTGAAATTAAACTGTGTTCGAGTCAAACGGCTTCACCTGATGCTCTGACACGACGCGTCGGAGACCTTCACGAACCTTCTTGTGAGTTTTGTTCATATTTGAGTCGTAACCGAAGTCTTTAAAGTCTTTATGCAGCTTCTTATCACACTGTTAGCTGTTAGCAGCTAGCTGGAGCTCCAGTAAGATGTTTGTTTATATTTGTCTCAACATCACTAACAGCTGATTATTGACACGTCATGGTCCGTGTGTAAAGATTAATGCTCAATATGTCTGATGTTTCCTTTGTGCAAGTAAGGTGTCAACCACAGACAGACAGACAGACAGACAGATTCTTGTGTTGCTGCAGATACAGGTGTTACAATTTTAATTTTTGCTTTTTCATATAAGAAACATTCAAAGAAAATATGCATCAACTCTAGGCAGCTACTCACTGACTAACCCTGGAGCTCATGTGGTCGATGTGGGTTGTTGTCCGTCATGTTATGAAGTTTGTGGAGCTTCCAGAGCAGCACATAGTGGTCCAGAGAAGCACAGAGCAGCTCAGAGCGACACAGAGCCATCACAGAGCAGCACAGAGCCAGCACATAGCGGCACAGAGCAGCACATAGCGGCACAGAGCAGCACATAGCGGCACAGAGCCAGCACAGAGCAGCTCAGAGCGGCACAAACTGGCACAGAGCCAGCACATAGCGGCCCAGAGTGGCACAGAGCAGCTCAGAGTGGCACAGAGCCAGCACAGAGCAGCACATAGCGGCACAGAGCCAGCTCAGAGCAGCTCAGAGCGGCACAGAGCCAGCACAGAGCAGCACAGAGCCAGCACAGAGCAGCATAGAGCCAGCACAGAGCAGCATAGAGCCAGCACAGAGCAGCTCAGAGTGGCACAGAGCCAGCACAGAGCAGCATAGAGCCAGCACAGAGCAGCTCAGAGTGGCACAGAGCCAGCACAGAGCAGCACAGAGCCGCCATCAGTCTTCTCAGTTTCTTTATATCGCTGGCATCTGCAACACCCTGCTACACATATTAGAGTAGAATTATCGCATCTTCAGTCCAGTCTGTTGTCCAAGTATCTATAGTCCTCCAGCTCTTCACCCTGTGCTCAGGATAGATCTAGTCCACCGAATGTAGAATGTAGAGTCTCTCATTTTTTTATATATTTTAATATCAAAGTGAACGAATCGTGACTTCTTTCTTTCTCCGTAGTTAAAGGATGGCCACCCCGAGCAAGACACCACCCGGCGCCGACCCGAAGCAGTTAGAGCGGACTGGGACGGTCCGGGAGATCGGCTCCCAGGCGGTGTGGTCCCTCTCCTCCTGTAAACCCGGTGAGCCTCAAGCCTAACGTACAGTCTGCTGTAGAGATGAGCTGAGTCTGATGTTGTTTGATGTCCACTCCACGTCCAGGTTTCGGAGTGGATCAGCTGAGGGACGACAACCTGGAGACCTACTGGCAGTCAGACGGATCCCAACCGCATTTAGTCAACATACAGTTCAGGTAGCAGGAAGTTCCTGGGAATTTACGACGACGGGAAGTCTGGGATGTCGTAGAATGTGTTTTCCAGCTCGTCAGCTCATCTTCTCTTTGTTTGTTGTTGTTCAGGAGGAGAACGACGGTGAAGATGTTGTGTATTTATGCTGATTATAAGTCCGATGAGAGCTACACACCCAGTAAGATCTCCGTCAGAGTGGGCAACAACTTCCACAACTTGCAGGAGATCAGAGTAAGGACTCTAAAAGCTCAGACTCTCACAGAGTTTTATTCAAAACTCGAATGATCTGCTGTCTTCTCACCATCCTCCTCTTCCTCTCTGCAGCAGCTGGAGATGGTCGAGCCGAGCGGTTGGATTCACATCTCTCTGATGAATCAGGTGAGAAACTCGCCATCCTCGGCCCTATGTCAATAAACGGCATTGAACCTCAATATTTTGTTGCGTGTGTGTCCTAGAGGACAAACGAGCCCATCAGCACCTTCATGATCCAGATCGCTGTGCTCGCCAACCACCAGAACGGCAGGGACACGCACATGCGGCAGATCAAAGTCTACACGCCGGTGGAGGAGAGCTCCATCGGGAAGTTCCCGCGATGCACCACGGTCGACTTCATGATGTACCGCACCATCAGGTGATCTGGACCGACCGCCTGAGCCTCGGCTGTGCGGCTCTGGAAAGTTTTGGACTTCTGAGTGGCTGAGATTTGGTCCGACGTGACGCGGAGAACTGATCGATCTTTGACTGTTTTATCATCAAGATTTTGTTAAATGTGACTTGTTTGTTTATACAGTACTTATATTTTAAATTGAAGCTGCCAATATTGAATATAACACAATTTAAAGATGCTGAATATCAACTCTGAAAAAAGGCGACAGGGAACACTTCATGTTGTTGTGGTTTGAATCTGGAGCCAGACGAGTTCACTAAGAAGCCAAAACGTCAACCCTCTGGGTCAGAAACTCACAAAACCCAAACTTCTGTGCCTACAGACCGTCTTGTTTTGTTACTGAACGTTGAATTAAATATCTTTCAAAGCAACGTGGCTGTGTTCATGAATGAAAACTTAAAGGACGATACACGAGACGAGGGGTGAAGGCGAATACTCTTTTTTTCTTACAAACACTTCATCTAACTTCTGTGACAGTCGGACAATATTCACAATTTCTCACCGGGTTGTCCACGTTTATATTTCCTGCATGAAACGGCGCGGTCAGAGACACGGGGAGTATCTAGGAAATATCTCGTATGAGCGTTTTGTAGTCCATCTTCTGGACTTTGTAGTTTTACCACAGATCACGTCAACAACATTCACCGTCGCTTCGTGACGTAGTCGACGTATGAGAGCAGTCGTTTTCTCCTAACTCCTCATTCCACCGAGGTCAAGGTAAAGTGTTCAGGAGAAGGACTTAGCAGCTCATTTTTTGACTACTCGACCGCACCCAAGATACTGAGGAATTCGTAGAAACGGGTGCCTAACATGACTAAAGATGCAATTTCCGTGAGTCTGCCAACCCTGCTACATTAGTTAGAGTACTTTAAATGTGAGATCTATCTTCAAGCTGAACAAGCAGTCATGCCTTTCAAACATAAAAAGCAGCAGGCCAGTCATAATGTCCAATCACGTGCCAGGACTGTTTTTTAAAAGCTACGTTGGCGGTTCTGGTATCGTTCCCTGTCAGCATTCCCACTCCAGCCAGTCCTGGTTCTTCATCTCCACCTCCACATGTTCTCCGGTTCCTTCTGTATAGTCACATCTGGTATTGGATATTCTTTGTTTTACCTGTGTGCCAACAGAAAGAGAAATTGTTCAACTAGGAAGGAAACTAAAGAAGTACAACAGAAACATGATGGTTGAGTTTGAAATAAGCGTTAACGTCTATAACACCAACATGAGAAAGAGATCAGTCTTTTTAAAAGGTCTCATCTTGGTAGTCAAGACAAGAGGACCTCAGGACTACTTTAAGACTGGTCAAGAAACAGAGCAGTTTGTAAATCCCGGGCAGAGTTAACAATGTAACAATGCAATAAATAAAAAAATCCACGCTCTTTACTTTGTACTGTCCATAAGGTTTATTGTTAAAGTCTAAATACCCTCTACATGCTCGGTGTGGATGACTGGGCGGATCAAATCATGATGATGACTCTACTGTATTAAAATCTGCATCTGGCCGCTAGATGTCAGTGTCACACATAAAGTCACATGTTGTTTCTTTAAAGAAGAGAAAATGAGAGCCAATAAACTGATTTCAGTCTCATGAAATAAACTTTTAATTGATCATTCTGATCAGTAATTAAGTTGATTATAACCCGAATGACTTGAAAAGGATTTGGAGTTCAGCACAGAAGAAGTTGGCAGCATTCACTCTGCAACATTAAACAGACCAACATGTATAAACACAAGAATTTATTAAGACAATAAAAGCATGCATACACATTATCAAACATACACTGCAGATGTAAACATAAAAACATCTTATTTACTCTCAGTTAGCGGTGTGCTGACCAGAGAAGTCTTAGTGCTCTCATGGTCAGTATGTACAACTTTATCAATTAATTTTGACAGCACTATACTGTATAGTGCCATTATACATAGCATAGCATGTATACCATTACAATATTTATTAACTTATTTACGTATAGTCATATAACTAGTCATATAACCAGTTTCTGTAAAGAAAGATTTTTTTCCTACAAACAAGAAAGGTAATTTTATTTGGTCATGATTTGTCTGTAGCTCATTTTGATTTTTAAAAAATCGTATCGTGAACAAAAAATCGTGACTCGAATCGAGTCGTGAGTTGAGTGTATCGTTACATCCCTATTGGGCATATATGAGGCTGAAACAGGCAGCCTAGTGCATCCCAAATGTTTCAATATTAACATTTTAATATAACATTACAGTCATTATGGCCTCGATGTTGATGTTTTTTGGGGGGAGGTCGTGTAGAGCACTACGGGGGGCCTATAACATTTGATGGATTTACAGTATGCCTAATGTCTTTACATTACTTTTACTTTTAAACTTGAACTACTTTTGAAGCCAGTACTTTTACACTACTTGAGTAAAAAGCTTGAGTTGACACTTCAACTTCTACAGAAGTCTCTTTAAACCCTAGTATCTATACTTCTACCTGGGTAATGAATGTGAATACTTTTGACACCTCTGACTGTTACTGGTATCAACACTGCTGCCATCATCACCACAAACACCACTACTGGGTCGTGTAGCAGTAATATTTCTAGTTTGAGTATATTTCCTGTGCAGCCTGGAGACTGACGGTCACAAAACAACAAGTTTACTTCACCTTCTTGAAAAGAGGATTACATGTCATTAATTATACGTGTTTTTGTTTTCAAGAAGAATCTGAGCTGTCACATTAATGTGGTGGAGTAAAAAGTTGAATATCTGCCTCTGAGATGAAGTCGCAGTCAAAGTGTAAAGTTGCATCATTTGGAAATACTCTAAGAAAAGTACAAGTACCTTGAATTTCAAGCTAAGAACAGGAGCACAGTGTTCTGCTGTCATTCATGAAGTCTGATGTGGTTTCTGTCTCTGAGATAATATCATGTATGTTGTCTTCTCTACAAGAAGTCTGATGGATGGACCTGTGATTCATTGACTGTCAAGATCAAATCACCACTTCACACACAATGTTTCCAGTCAGGCTCTCGTGCTCTTTATTTCATCCACATGATACAAATCATGGACATTGACCTGGTGTCTTCCATCTGAAGCCATGTAAAGGACACTTTTCCTCAGCCGCTGTCCGATCATTGGAACAAATGAAATGACACACAAAGTATAGTCCAGTCAAATATGAACAAACAGCTCAGCCTGAAGCTTCAACAACTTGTGACAGAACAATTTTCAGGAGCTTCAGTCTGAACTGAATCATTCTTTAATTCAAGCGATGCGTTATCTTGATCAGTTCATTTCATGTAGACGTGCATGTTAGCTGCTGATTTTCAAAGTTTCATTCAATCTCAAGCAGAGCTGTAGAATCACAGACTGATCTTTTGATTCTATCAATTTTTCACAAAGGTTTCCTCACACAGGGAGAAACCCAAAGAAACACCTGTGCTCACAGATGTGCTAAAGCCAGAAGCAGATGTGGACTATATGTAGATGCTGCAGGACTACATGTTACAGGGGGAGGAGCAGAGCTGCTCATTGGAAACGGCAGTTATTACGCACGTTTTGTTTTACTTTAGGATCCTTAATATCGTCAATATCAAATGCTTCAGGATTTGTGCCAGGAAATGCCTCATAGCCCTGTTTATTTTTGAGTTCTTCCACAGTCTCCATAACGAGGAAGGTTTTACTTTGTATTTTCACATTGTCGCCCCAGTGAGCACCTGCTATCGACCTGTCTGTGTCGCTGCAGTAGAAAGCTGACCACATCATGGAGGGAATATTAATGCTGTCGACGGGTCCGTTGTTGTTCCCGGGTTTTGCACCAACTACCACAAAGCATTCCATTTTCCTTTGGTTGATGTAGTAGAACATAATGTAAAAGAGGCATTTCTCCATATAGGCCCAGCATTGGTCATTGAATGAAATTACTTGTGGAACAGCGTTGGTCAAAGTGAAGGTTGAAATTTGCTCATTCTTGTACCCTGCGTGACTGACTGGAAATAAATGGCCCCTGTTATAGTCTTTTCTGATGCTATCATAATCAGCATTGACGGCCTGCTTGGTGTAGGTCTTGCCTTGTTCTTCCATCATCATGTCCTTCGAGGCAGCGCTGTCCTCAAGCTGTAAAAAGTTAAAGGCTGAGTTAGTGATGCTGGCAGAGTGGACATGAAGTCATGTGCAGTAAAATGTTCTTTAATGAAGTAACAGAGGCAGTGGTGTGCAGTATGATGATTATTATCATAGAGACAGAAAAACTCACCTGTGGCTCTATCTTCCAGTCTTTTGTCGGTCTTCCTCCCGCTTTTTTGCCACTGTACTCGTAAGCAGAAAACACTGGAATCTTTTTAGCAGTGTCGTAGACGGTCAGATACCATGGCTTATTCGCATAAGTCTGGCAGATGACTTTGTATCTGTTCTGGTCCTGGATTTTCCCGTCCTCCAAGACGCCTGGGATGTTTGGTGACTTTCCCTGACGGACAAACTGGTTACAGTCCTTCACTTCCTTCACCACTTCAGCCAGTGTGGGATCGATGGCGAGGAAGAGGAAGGCAGCGAGGAAGCAGATATTCTTTGTCTTCAGAGACGTCATCGTCAAACACTGTATCATTAGAGAGAAGAAGAACAACCAAACATTACAGCTAAGTTAGGCTGCAGCTCCACATGTAGTTTGTTTCCTTCACTTTGAACCACAGCAGAAAAGTCGTTGAATAAATGATCCATCATCTTTGGTAACATGGAAAGATGAGAACCAGTCAAACAGGGTTATATTGGACTGAGTCGCACATTTCTCTACACTGTGATACAACACAGATGTTGTTGTCATCCCATTGGCATCTGAATAAACTAACAAACTACCACTGGCACCAGGGACAGTGGCACGTTTTTGTCTTTTGTCCCTGTCTGTACGTTCATATGAAACTTTTTCATTGTTATCGCTGTCTGTCCTGGCAGAGGAGATATTTGACGTCAGTGGGACCTTTCTCGTTAAATGAAGGACGAATAAATAATCCAACGTGTCAGAAAACAGACGACGTCTGTAGCTTCTTCTTTAGCTTCACATCAGATCATTTAATCCATAATAATACAAGAAATTAAATAAAATGAATTCAAAAAATGTCTATATGCTTTAAAAAAATCCAACTGTTGAAAACAGTCGAACAACAACTTTGTCAGGCCGGGACTCAAATGAGGACTCAGATGCAGAGTTTAGGCAGTAAGCTGTTTTATTCGGGACAGCGAAAATCCTCGGTATGAAAAGGCCCTAAACTAAGGAAAACAAAAATCACTCCAAGGAGGAAAAAACACTGAACTACTCTTACTAACAAAATCAAAATCACTCTCAACGAGGAACAATAAATCTAAGACTACTGGTATTAAAGATTAACGAAATCAAAATCACTCATAAAGAGGAAAAACAAAAAGGCTATGAAACATCAACTTAAGGCGCTCAAAAACAAGGCTGAAAACACACTAGACTAGATACAAAGTAACAAAAAGCTAGACTAGGAAGTACAACAGAAAATCACTCATTCGAGGAAGAAAACAAAAGAATACTTGCGCTAAGGAGCTGTGACTATGGACTGTGAACAAAAGGCTTTGGTGCACGCTACGAAGGACGAAACACTTTGGCACGGGACAAAGGGAGACGCAGACAATATATACACAAGGAAATGGGGAACAGGTGGAGACAATCAGGGCGGGGAAGACAATCAGACCGGTGACACACGAGGAAGGGCAAGTGACCTGAAATGAGAGGAGAGTTATCTTTCAAAATAAAACAGGAAATGACAAGACATAACAAAAACCCAGCTTGACCTCACCGCGGTGTGACAAACTTCTGCAAATGAAGAGTCAGTGAAGTTTCAGTATCAAATGTAAAAAAAAAACAAAAAAAAACATACATATATATATACATACACACACACAAATACAGATGTATAAACAGGAGGTAATAAAACTTACGAGCTGTGACAGGTCGTCCAAAAGTCAACGGTGTCTTCGTGTTTCTGGAGCAGTGGAGGGCAGAAGGACTTCCTCGACTGTGAAACAAGCTCGTGAAGGACGTCTTACTTATACTGAACATCCAGCAGGTTGTGACGGTGGAGGATGAGACAACATCAAGTAATAGATTACTCTTAATGAACCACAGTTCCTCTTTTACGTTACATAACGCGCTAAAGAAATGTTTTACTCACGTAGCTGACACAACAGAAATGATGCTGCAGAGATCAAATGATAACTGATGAAACTGTTCAAAATAAACAGAAGATGATGTTGCTTTCTCAGTATTGCTGAGACATGCTGCAAACCCACAAAACTGAAAACACCCATCGAGATTTTCACACGTAGCGCAACAACCAAAAGAAGAAGTAGCACGATCTGTTTTATTTGTAGCGTACTCTGTCTCTTTGTCAGTCCATCTGTACGACCTGTCTGACCCACTTAAGTGTATTCTACCTGTATTTGTAAACTCCTTGTAAAGTGAGACTCTTCAGTCACAGTGACTTGACTAAGATCTCTTTATTCTCACAAATCCATTTAATACATTTCTAAAATATGAAAACACACATTTCACTTTGTTTCGACTTTTTTTAATCGACAGTGTCTCAACTTTTTTGGACTCGAGGTTGTATCATCCAAATCAAATATTTATCCGTTCACAATAAACCGTGACTTGTTTTATACATTATAATACTTCATGTTAGTGCTGCTTGATCAGTTTGTTGGCTCAGTATAAAATACTAGACAAACGCCTTCAGTGATGATTTGGCATCACGAGCAATGTGCTTATCACAAAACTGATGCAACAGAAATGACGAGGCAGAGATAAAACGATAAAACTCTGGTGAAACACTTCATGAACTTCTCTTTTGACGTGGTTTTCACAAGATTTGACTTCCTCAAAATGTTTTGGGGTGATGATACTGAGGTTGTTGCTTAATCAATAGATTGACAGAGTTTGTGGAGTTTATCTGAAATTTATATTTGTAAAAAAAATGTTGAACGCAACAACGGCATATTCCGGGGGTCCTGTTGTTATAATAAGGTACATTTCTCTGCGTTGCTCGGTGTGTATGAAGGTGAAGCTCGCCGGTGTCGGACCTCAGCAGCTCTCCAGATGAAGACAAGCGGTTACCCTGTTAGCCACAGAGCTAGCATTAGCATCGACGACACTAAGCGTCAACAAGCTGTTTTTTATCGGATAATCGACTCGTCTTTACCAACTTCTCTCCTTTGCTCCGTCACTCAGTGGGTAAGTGCTCCGACTCTTTTTCTCCTTTTCGCAGGTAAACTCCGGGTTTTCCTCCTGTTTCCTCTCCTCTTTTAACACGCAGCTTCCCGCACTTTCCTGGCTGAAGTCGGAAAGGACCGGGACAACAGCGTGCTTTCTGGCTGAAGTTGGAAAGGACCGGGACAACAGCGTGCTTTCTGGCTGAAGTTGGAAAGGACCGGGACAACAGCGTGCTTTCTGGCTGAAGTTGGAAAGGACCGGGACAACAGCGCGCTTTCTGGCTGAAGTCGGAAAGGACCGGGACAACAGTGCGTTTTCTGGCTGAAGTCGGAAAGGACCGGGACAACAGCGCGCTTTGCACTTCGCTTCTCTGAAGTCGGAAAGGACCGGGACAACAGCGTGCTTTGCACTTCGCTTCTCTGAAGTCGGAAAGGATCGGGACAACAGCGCGCTTTCTGGCTGAAGTCGGAAAGGACCGGGACAACAGCGCGCTTTCTGGCTGAAGTCTGAAAGGACCGGGACAACAGCGCACTTTTCTGGCTGAAGTCGGAAAGGACCGGGACAACAGCGCGCTTTCTGGCTGAAGTCGGAAAGGACCGGGACAACAGCGCCCTTTCTGGCTGAAGTCGTAAAGGACCGGGACAACAGCGCGCTTTCTGGCTGAAGTCGGAAAGGACCAGGACAACAGCGCGCTTTGCACTTCGCTTCTCTGAAGTCGGAAAGGACCGGGACAACAGCGCGCTTTCTGGCTGAAGTCGGAAAGGACCGGGACAACAGCGCGCTTTCTGGCTGAAGTCGGAAAGGACCAGGACGACAGCGCGCTTTGCACTTCGCTTCGAGACGACAGGCTGAGCGTGGCTTGCGTAGCTTCTGATTGGCTGCTGAGACTAAGTACAGGGTAAACTGTGTGGTGCGTTTAACTGTAATGGGAAAATTAACACTTTAGCGATCGAACATTACAAATAAAGATAATCTAAGTAAATAAACAGTCTCTCTTTCTTTTGGTATAGCTGAGTGTTTGTTTTTTTTACACCTGGCAAAGATAAAGGGATAACACTCTGGAAAAACAGTTTGGGAACTTCTCTTTTGAGGTTTTGACTTGACTTTGTAAACTCCTTGCAAAGTGAGACTCTTCAGTCACAGTGACTTGACTAAGATCTCTTTATTCTCACAAGTCCATGTAAGACATTTCTAAAATATGAAAACACACATTTCACTTTGTTTTGACTTTTTTTAATCGACATTGTCTCAACTTTTTTGGACTCGAGGTTGTATCATCCAAATCAAATATTTATCCGTTCACAATAAACCATGACTTGTTTTATACATTATAATACTTCATGTTAGTGCTGCTTGATCAGTTTGTTGGCTCAGTATAAAATACTAGACAAACGGCCTTCAGTGATGATTTGGCATCACGAGCAATGTGCTTATCACAAAACTGATGCAACAGAAATGACGAGGCAGAGATAAAACGATAAAACTCTGGTGAAACACTTCATGAACTTCTCTTTCGACGTGGTTTTCACAAGAATTGACTTCCTCAAAATGTTTTGGGGTGATGATACTGAGGTTGTTGCTTAATCAATAGATTGATAGAGTTTGTGGAGTTTATCTGAAATTTATATTGTTAAAAAAACGTTGAATCCAACAACGGCATATCCCGGGGGTCTTGTTGTCATAATAAGGTTTCAGGTTTGGTACCGTCCTACATGTACAGAGACCAAAACCACAACCTGTGCTCAGCTGTCTGTATCTGACAACCTGAAGAAGAAAAAAGAAGTACAGGACACATGGAGAAATTTCTCTGGAAATCTGTATGACAGAAAATACAACAAGTATTACAAGGAAACACAAAAGTGGTTCAGTAAAATACCTCCAACTGTACAGCACGCTGTGCTGCAGGTACAGAGACACAAATACTGTTAAACTCCACCTTCTATTGGACACTTGTCCACAGCGCCACCTGGTGCTCATGTGGTTTGTTATGCAGGATGAATTTGAAGAAGTTGTTTGATGACCTAACTCTTCATGCGGCGCCATCTTCTGGTATATAAACAACAGTACTTGTACTTTTACTTTCAGTACTTGAGTAGCATTTTTTTTACATACTTCTACTTGCAATACTTAAGTACAAAACATTTTGAATACTTTAGTACTTTTACTTCAGTATGGTGTTTAAAGAACACTTCAACTTCTACTCAAGTCAGTTTTTTGATATAGCACTTGTACTTCTACTCCACTCCTTTACTGCAGTACTTTATACATCTCTGCTCAATAGATACATCAGCATCAGAGGCTCCTGAACACTTTCTTCTCTCCTGACCTCAACATTGACTTCAGCAATTTCTCCACAACACTGTCCTGGAGTTTGAACTGTTTCCTCTACAGTTCCTCCATCTCTTCTATTTTCACTCTGACTCCTGACGTTTGGCTCTTCATGACTTTTCTGTAAGGTAATACTTGGTTTTAGGTTTTTCTGGTTGTTTGAAGTTTGTTCAGTCGTCATTTCATCCTCAGTTGCTTCCTGGTTGTCTAGTTATTCATCTTGTTTGGGCAACATGGGAGAGTCTGAGTCCTTGGTCTGACTGGCTTTGGTTTTCTTGTGCAAACTTCAATACAGATCTCAGTCTCCTCTTGACTCTGCCCACTTTCTTTGAATTCTGTGTTTCAGTTCCTGGTTTCCTCTCTGTCCCTGTGTGTCAACAGAAGAAGAAATCAGTTTAAATTCACTGTGTTCATGTGGTTTTACTAAATATCCAACACTCGAGTGTTTAAACCTCTGCACCACATTTTACATTTCACATTCTGTTTCAGAGTTTACAGGAATATTTTCACATGAAATCATGAACATGTTTGAACAATCATGAACATCATGAACATTGTTCTATATAATCTGTTGATGCTTTGGAATTAGCTGCAACATTTTACAACAGCCAATGAAGAGCTGTGACAGCAACTCCACATGAAGAAGGGAAATGAAGACGACACTTACAGAAACATGTGAGAAGAATGAACAGCAGCAAAACAATACTGATGATGCTGGAGATGATGACGATGATCTCTGTCTGATTCAAAATCTGAACTGGGAAGAAATCACCTGAAATGAAACGACACAGAACAGAACGACATTTTTTAATCAGACTCGACCTCAACTGTTCAAAAACAGAAACAATATGTTGAATTTATGTTAAACTCTTTATAACCTGGAACATAGAAGTGTGTCTCTCTGGTCTGGGTGATGTTCTTCTGTTGGACTCTACAGGTGAAGCTGTCGCTCTTCTCCACAGTCAATCTTCTGCTGACAGTATAGAGGTCATCAGGACCTCTGACTGTCTCTGTAGGTCCAGCAGAGAGGAGGTTTCCCTCAGCGTCCAGCCAGAACACCTCAGGCTCTGGATACCAGCCTTTAGCCTCACACTGTAAAACCACCTCTCTGCTCTGATTGGAGACAAACTGTATGACGGGCGTGGAGACGACACCTGATGACCAGAGAGGAGGAATTATAACATACGTCACTGATTTGTATCAAACTGCTCGTGGCAGCAAGTCTGACTTACCAACACTGAGTTGGATGGACGCTTCCTTCTGCATTGATGGAAGATGACATTCATATTTTCCTGCATCAGAAAGTTTCACTTTGAAGATTTTCATGGAGACGTTTCCGTTCTCCAGTTCATCCACAAACAGTCTGGTGCGGTAACGATAAGATGGATTTTGATTCTTAAAATCGAGTCGTCCATCTTTATGAACATTGATGTACTTTGGGTCTAAACCAGGTCTGATCCATATCACAATCTCTGATCTGACATTGATGGGAGGTTCAAGGTGACATGGTAGAATGACATCATCACCAGCCAGGGCCACGATTGGTTGATGTGGACAAATTAACTCTGCTTGCTCTGCAAGGAAACAAGAAACAGAAACAAACATGAACAACAGTGAAAAGTAGAGAAGGTGAGAGCGGCCGTGCTTTCTCCAGATAACGACATCATTTAAACAAATCATTGTTGGTGTTGAATGAACTTGGCCTGTTACTGAAGCTACTGAGATATTTTAACAGGAGCGACCTGGTTGACACGTTCAGCTTTCTTTTGGATGTTAGCATAGTGTCATTAGCATTCATCTCTGTACATTGATGTTAACGTCTGCTTCTTTCCAACACATGCACACATCGATGTGTTACTGGAGTGTTTGTGTTGAAATTACCTCCAACAGACTGAAGAACCATGAAGATGAAAACACTGCAGGTCCTGAAGGACAGTCCATCACTGGGCTGGATCTTTGGCTGCAGCATGCTGGACTCCTGGAAAGTTCACTCTGTAGTTACTTTGTGCTTCATGTCACTCTTCTCCTCTGCCATTTTGTGCATAGAGGCTGCTGAGCCTGGTTATATTGCCCACTCGCCCAGAGACCAAAGAGGATGTTGATGGTGGAAGAACAGAAAAGAAAAGAATGACCGAGCACATACACACACACATACACACACACACACACACACACACACACACACACACACACACACACACACACACACACACACACATACAGACCCTTTCCAAAAAAATTGAATATCATAGAAAAGTTGACTTATTTCCATAATTCCATTGAAAATGTTAAACTTTCATAGATTATAGATTCAGGGCCACAATTTTGTTTGTTGTTCATCTATTTTTTACAATCAGCTTCATAGATGAAAATCTGGAAGAAAGCCTGACTTTCTAACTGATCCATACTGGATCACCAACAAAGTTTAGATTAGTTTGAAACTCATTGTCTGCATATAAATAGTACGTACAAACATATGAATTTAGTTTCCATTTTATGAACCAAAGAAATTAAATACTGACGATCTAACTCTCAAAATACACAAAATAACTTACAAGTGGAATTATTCTACCCACAATACAGGACTGAGGATATTTAACGACGCATTATGAGCCATGAACATCACAGTTATAAAATAAAATGGCAGATTCTTTTTCTAGGAAAGTCACTTCAGCTCTTTCAGACTTCAGTTCATCTGTTCAGACTCAGCTGCTGCACACGACACATCCACACATTCACCGTACAGCAACAAGTTAGTTTAAAAAATGTTTTTCTTACCGTTTCTTCTCTTCTGACAAAGACAAAGTCAAATGTTGAATGACGAGTTCAGGTCTTTACTTTCGACTTTGACTCACTGTGTTCGTCTCTGTGGTTAGAAGACTTCCCTTACTTGTCTGAACTTTGAGCACGTGGTTTTTTGCTGCAGTTATTTTTGCACCAATCAGATCACTGATAACTATACATGATATATGATTTATTTGTTTTTTGTGTCACCTGGATGTTTCATCTCATCTCTTCATGGTTCTGATCATAGAACTATTTATTTATAATTCTGCATAATTCTCATGGTTCAGTGGTCCTGAAGGACAGTCCATCACTGGGCTGGATCTTTGGCTGCTGCATGCTGGACTCCTGACCCAGCAGAGCCCGGTAAACATCGACTAGAACAGAGTATTTTTGAATGTGAAAAACTTCAGTACAAAGAAACTCTACAACACAACTGGAGAGACAATGCCACCTTACTTGTACTCTGTGCAGAGGAGAGGTAACACATCCACTCAGATCACAGCTGGTAAATGGACGTGTGCAGTCATCAACCAGCAGATGGCAGCACCGCAAAGAGTAAAACGTTACTGTCATTATTCCTCATGCACGACACAGCTACAATAATAATGAAAAATATATCTCGTTACATTTTTTCTAAATATAAAAACTGACTAAAACTCAGTTTTTACTCATGCAAACTTAAACTATAGAAATAGTTCACAGTGATTTGTTCAGTCTTTTTCTTTTCTCAGAGATATCAGGATGTGTTCACTTCATAACGTGAAATAAAACATCTGTTCATCAAGAACAGAACCACGATCATAAAACAATCAAAATGTTTTTTTTAATATCAAAGAAAAAACAAACAAAGAAACGTCGAAATATCGAAAAGTGACTTCATAAATCCATACGTACTTTTATTATATTTCATATTTTGTGTTTGTTTTTGTTGTTTATTTTTTGTTTTTGCACCGAATGACGCCTATAACATCACCCACCTGTCAATCAAAGCGTCCACGCTCTTAATCCTGCATAACTTTAAGCCTTAATATAATGTGAACAGGTGAGTTGTATATAAATTCACCCTCAGTACAGTTGTCATGAACGGGGAAATTAGCTACAGAGACCAAAACTGTTTTTTGTACCAGGCTGTAAACATGTTTATTTCTGCTGTGAAACATGGGGACTTATGGAGACTGACTCACTTCTGGAGCCAGCTTCAAGTGGATGTTAGAGGAACTGCAATTAGCTTGTTTTTAGCTTGTTGTTAGCTTGTTTTAGCCTGTAGTTAGCCTGTTATTAGCTTGTATTTAGCTTGTTTTAGCTTGCTGTTAGCTTGTTTTAGCATGTTGTTAGCTTGTTTTAGCTTGTTATTAGCTTATTTTAGCTTGTTGTTAGCTTGTTATTAGCTTATTTTAGCTTGTTTTAGCCTGTGGCTAGCTTGTTTTAGCCTGTAGTTAGCCTGTTATTAGCTTATTTTAGCTTGTTTTAGCATGTTTTTAGCTTGTTTTAGCCTGTTGTTAGCTTGTTTTAGCTTGTTGTTAGCTTGTTATTAGCTTATTTTAGCTTGTTCTAGCATGTTGTTAGCTTGTTTTAGCTTGTTGTTAGCTTGTTATTAGCTTATTTTAGCTTGTTTTAGCCTGTGGTTAGCTTGTTTTAGCCTGTTATTAGCTTATTTGAGCTTCTTTTAGCTTGTATTAGCCTGTTGTTAGCTTAGCTTGTTGTCTTGTTTTAGCTTAGAGAAGCTCAGTACAGTTGTCATGAACGGGAAAATTAGCTACAGAGACCAAAACTGTTTTTTGTACCAGGCTGTAAACATGTTTATTTCTGCTGTGAAACATGGGGACTTATGGAGACTGACTCACTTCTGGAGCCAGTCTCAAGTGGACGCCTAAACTAAACGGAGGGTTTGTTCTTCCTCTTTTCTTTTTTTCTGTGTGGACGCTGCATTGTTTTGCTTCCTAAGCCGTTTGAGGCTACAGGCTTTCTTGACTAATCTACTTCCTGATTAGTATTGGCTGAGCTATAGAGACGAGAGAGGATCGGAGGCGAGGCGGTCCATGTGTTTGCATCCAGGCCTCGCTAAGCTGTTTTAGAGCTACTGCTGCTTCCTGGAAAGACACGCTGATCTTTTGTCTGAGCACGTTTCCCGCACGACGCTGCACGGGAGGTTCCCTGGTGGTAAAAAGAGCCCATCCAATTACTACAAAAACAGATGACGTGTTCCCTGCACCCAAAGGCCGGGGTGTCCTGCCAAGGCGTCTCCAGGGAAGATGCAGAATCCCTGCTCTCAAACACCAACAGAGGTTTAAACCGTATGAATTCAGAGAATGAAGGTACAGTTTGAAAATATAAGTACATAATGGAAGCATATTGCTGCCACGCAACATGACGCGTTATCGCTCATTGTTACGAGGTGGAAAGTGTCACGTTACAATGTGAAGCCGCCCGGGGGGCGACACTAACGTTTAAAAATGAAAAACAATAAAAGTTACGTACAAATGTTGTTTTCATTGCTAACAAACTGAGCTAACAGCAGCTAACAGACTGAGCTAACTGCAGCTAACAGACTGAGCTAACAGCAGCTAACAAACTGAGCTAACATGAGCTAACAGACTGAGCTAACATGAGCTTACAGCAGCTAACAGACTGAGCCAACATGAGCTAACAGTAGCAGACAAACTGAGCTAATAGCAGCTAACAAACTGCGCTAACATGAGCTAACAGACTGAGCTAACAGTAGCTAACAAACTGAGCTAACATGAGCTAACAGACTGAGCCAACATGAGCTAACAGTAGCAGACAAACTGAGCTAATAGCAGCTAACAAACTGCGCTAACATGAGCTAACAGACTGAGCTAACATGAGCTTACAGCAGCTAACAGACTGAGCTAACATGAGCTAACAGCAGCTGACAAACTGAGCTAACAGCAGTTAACAGACTGAGCTAACAGCAGCTAACAGACTGAGCTAACATGAGCTAACAGCAGCTAACAAGTTACGTACAAATGTTGTTTTCATCGCCACAATTATCTTTGAATGACAATGTCACCAAATCTAAAAAAGCAGTTCTTCTTTCTTTCACATCTGGAGCCAACAAAGAATAAATTGTATGAACGCGTTAAACTTCAAATCGAAACCTCGTGTTCATTTTAAACGTGACTTATTATGAGTGATGCAAAGTCTGTGAACATTTAAGTTTAGAACTTTTCACATCTGCAGTTTTGTCCTTAGAGGTTCAAATGCTTCGTTATGTCGACCAAAAAAAAGGCAAATCTGACAATCCTAGCAGGCCATAAATAAAATATTATAAAAAATATATATTATTAGAAATCTGATCGGGGCCCGTGATTGGCCTCTTGGCCGGACTTTGGACATCCCTGACATTTTTAAAAACATTTCTCTAAGGTCACTTTATAACAATAAAACATTCATTCAATCATTTATTGTAAAAAATGTCAAAGTCGTATCGGGACAAACATGCTAATTAAATGTACTTCTGTAGCTGTAACAGTGTTTTTCTCGTTCGCACGCAATAATAAAGAGCCTATGACTAATGCTAGCTAACGTAACAATTATTAAATTTTTTATTTCAGGTAGAACGACGTCGTTCTAATTTTAATACGGTGCACGACTGAATGTTGGGACTTCTGCTTACGTAAGTCGTTATTTTTCCCGAAACATATCCAATCACGTGACGTCTCTAACGTCTGCTCTGAGGGGATTTCTTGGAAAGACGTCTCGCTCGCTACCTAAATAGGTAACTTTCTAAGGATGCGGGAGTCGGATTGAACGCGTCACGCCTGTCAATGAACTCTCTTTTCGAAGACAGATGCTGCGGGTTGGGCGCCAACAAGGTAAGGCATCCTTGCTGGGTCACGTCAACCCGAGGTGCAGGTCAGGTGAAACTCTTACGCATCATCCCTCATTAGGGAAACCATCTGTGGCTGCGTGTGTGTTAGGGATTCCAGAGATTTCCAATACACTCACTGACGAACATGCTAATAGCTGCACTAATAGTTGAAAAGCCGCGTACATCAAATCCGCGCAGTGGACTCCAAGCTTTGGCCACACATACACACTAATGCTGCTTGTTTTGAAACTCTAGCAGCAGTCTACATCCCCAGTGGGCCGACCGGTTTGTCCATCAGTAACGAAACCCAAGCGGGTCACATGCTAGTGTTGAAATGCCCCCTGCTTGGTGCACTGGCCTGGCCTCCTCATCGTCCACGCTGGTATACATCATCACATCTCCGGACCTCCAGGCTATCACTGTGGAAGTCTGTCTAATTATAGAGCTCTATAACGAAGACTCAGGTCAGGTCTTTAATTATTTCATTTAATTTCTGTGACCTCCGTCACTTTGGCTTCCAATGGCGAAATCTTTCCATTCACAAATATCTCAGGTTCCAACATAACACCTCTTATCTCAGAGCTGCGGCTTTCAGGTTTACTGAACAATGAAAATGTAAATTCACGATAAAGCCTCGCTATCTTGGCGCATTCAGAAGCGGACATGCCGCCAGAGAAAAGTCTCTGAATGGATATATCGGTGCACTCGGAGGGCACCATGGTTCGAGTCACGAGCGGTTTCAAAACTGAGATGGCAAATCTGAAAATATCAGATGTGGCGTTTCAAACTAACAAATTTTGATTAAGACCCTTGAGTTTGACAAACATCTGAACTTTCTGTCTGCTCAGCAGCGAGGCCCGAAAAGCCAAAGTTAATGTAGAGCTGCTAACGTTTGTGGTCACCGCAAAGCTTTGACATCAGCAACTCATTAGCTAACAGAAAGCTAGCTGAAGGGGGTTCCCAGCACAGTTTCACGTTTAAACTATTATTTTGCACAAAGTGGAATTCTTAGAGGTTTGGCAGCAAGTCTTATCCAAACAAGCCGAGGACCAGTTTTATAATGCAACAACAAGACATAGCAGCCAGCTAATATTACGGACTAGTCCAACAGCATCTTAACCACCCAAGTCCTCTTTAGTCTCTTCTCCTCTGCCATTATTATCCATAGAGGCTGCGGAGCATGGTTACATTGCACGCTTGTCCAGCTCCTGTTCTGGCACGACACTGGCTCCCCGCCCTGGGACTCAAACACAAACACCAACACTCCCCCGGTGCTCAGAGCTCAGTGCCCAGGCAGCATAACAGACTGAGCTAACATGAGCTAACAGCAGCTAACAAACTGAGCTAACAGACTGAGCTAACATGAGCCAACAGACTGAACTAACATGAGCTAACAGCAGCTAACAGACTGAGCTAACAGCAGCTAACAGACTGAGCTAACATGAGCTAACAGCAGTTAATAAACTGAGCTAACATGAGCTAACAGCAGCTAACAGACTGAGCTAACAGCAGCTAACAAACTGAGCTAACATGAGCTAACAGCAGCTAACAGACTGAGCTAACAGCAGCTAACAGACTGAGCTAACAGCAGCTAACATGAGCTAACAGCAGCTAACAAACTGAGCTAACATGAGCTAACAGCAGCTAACAGACTGAGCTAACAGCAGCTAACAAACTGAGCTAACATGAGCTACCAGCAGCTAACAGACTGAGCTAACATGAGGTAACAGACTGAGCTAACAGCAGCTAACAGACTGAGCTAACATGAGCTAACAGACTGAGCTAACAGCAGCTAACAGACTGAGCTAACATGAGCTAACAGCAGCTACAGCTGTCAGCAGTTTACTTCACTGTCCATCAAACTCTGTAAATCACAGAGAGTTGAGGCGGAGCAGCCGGAGGACATCAGAGGGAAAACCAGAAAACATTTCCTCCATAAAATATGATCCAGTTTCACCAGAATCAGTGAAATAGTTGCTGCTGTGTGACTTAGTGCCGTAAAGCGTTACGTACTTCTCCCGACCCGGAGCCCAAAGTTACATAGTGTGAGAACAGACGTACGAATGACAGAGACACCGTTCACCTGATCACAGGTCAGAGTGGGTCACCTGATCACAGGTCAGAGTGGGTCACCTGATCACAGGTCAGAGTGGGTCACCTGATCACAGGTCAGAGTGGGTCACCTGATCACAGGTCAGAGTGGGTCACCTGATCACAGGTCAGAGTGGGTCACCTGATCACAGGTCAGAGTGGGTCACCTGATCACAGGTCAGAGTGGGTCACCTGATCACAGGTCAGCGTGGGTCACCTGGTCACAGGTCAGAGTGGGTCACCTGATCACAGGTCAGAGTGGGTCACCTGATCACAGGTCAGAGTGGGTCACCTGATCACAGGTCAGCGTGGGTCAACTGATCACAGGTTAGAGTGGGTCAACTGATCACAGGTTAGAGTGGGTCACCTGATCACAGGTCAGAGTGGGTCACCTGATCACAGGTCAGAGTGGGTCACCTGATCACAGGTCAGAGTGGATAAGCAGGAGGTCACAGACGGTCTGTTAGGAGAGAGAAGTAACAAAATGTTGCTTTAAAATGGTAAATTCATCGATGCATGTTTGACAGTCAAATGGTGTCGCTGTTTATTTATTGACCTCCAAGCAGAAACCTGGAAAACAAAGTTGGACACTGTCCTGCTGCCTCAGAGACTCAGCTGACCGCCTCTCATGACCAAAGTGAACTTCGGATTGTTTTGACAGTTGGACTTTGAGACGTCGAGCTGAATAAACACTGCGTGTCATCAGGCCAGAAAAAAAAAAAAACACACACATCTGCAAAAAATTTAGAAAAATCAGCTTCTCGTTTCACCGTCACCTTTTTTACAAGCTTCACAACAACCCAGTGAAATGATTCAGATCAGTTCAGTCGAGGAAAACAACAAACTTGTTGTCACGTGCTTCCATGACAACACGAGTGTGTGTACGCCCTCGTTCATTCATAATGTAATCAGGATTTCACTTGAAGGGTAATTTTGTTATACGGCCGAGTTTAATTTGTATCAATAAAAATTGAGATTAGACTTCAATAACAGGACACTAAAACAATAATATAACAAAAGTTCCCCTCTGCGATAACATCAAGTCAGTTCCTCCATGTCAACGCGTGATTAAATTAAATAAAGCTCTGGCTGCACATGACATTTAAAAACAAGGTGATGTCTCAGATGGACCATATTTTTAAAAAATTATATAACCTAATGCACGAGTCAACAATTACATTACGATCTTGTTTATATTTTGAGACAGAAAAAAGATTGTGAAAATTCAGAAGGGAAATACATACATTATATACATACATTATATATATATATATATATATTTCTGTTTTGGTTACACAAAGTTCGAGTTATTTAATCCTGTTTCCAGTCTAATCAGCTCTTGTTCTTTAACGTTAACGTACTTAACGCAAAGGCGCAAAATGGATGTTGCACGTCTCGTCAAACACAAAGCGAATGGGCCTCCTTTTGTCCAAATAAAATTTTAAATCGTATCACAATATCAACATCAAGTACTGTAGTTACCGACATGCTAACGTAATGTAGCGTGTTAGCATAGCATGCTAACGCGCTACATTACGTTAGCAGTTTGTGCTAAAATTAAAATATATTGGAATGTTTTCGTGATGATACGTGACACACGCGTGTAAAAAAACAAAAAGACACCAGAAACAACAGCGGTTACATGAACACATTTTTATTGCAATAGCTCTATCGAAAGCAAAAAAGTTTTGATAAATATAAACACTATGCCGATGCTCAAATCGCCTCTGAGTACCCCTCCTATCCCCCTTTCCCTCCACGAGGAAAAAAAAGAGAGAAAGAAAGAGAGAAGGAAATAAAACAAAAACAAAAAAAGGGGGGGGGCACCTGCCGAGGCACCGATCATAACATGAAAAAAGCGACAACTTGAGTTTTTCCGTATTTACAGGAGGAGGATTTTTCCATTTCCGCCAGTTTTCTTTTTTTTAAACTCTTTTTTTTCTTCTTTTTCGTATATAGGACGTACGTCGCTGAAAAATAATGCACATACGAAGGATACACACCTCCACAGTATTTTTTTTTTTTACTCTCTCTTTCCTGTAAAGCTAATAAACAACAGCATTCAACTCGGAAACTAAGAACACAGGTAGCAAAGGGTGGAGTAGGGATCGCTTCTTTCCCCCCGCGCACCGCCCTCTCTCCGCCGGAATCCTCCAAATTTTTCCGGAAAGATTGAGGAGGAAAAAAAACAAACAAACAAAAAAAAAAACGGACCCGCTCCTGTTAGCAGGGCGATGAACCTTCATCGCTATGGTTGCCATCGACAGCATTTCCAACTGTTAACTGTACTACACAGCAGCAAATAAACTGTAATATAGTTACAAAAAAATAAACATTAGGCAGAGGTTGTAACCCATTTCTTTATACAAATAACTGCAAAATGCCTATGTACTCTTAAAAAAAAAATACTACCCTTGTATCGCTTTTGTTTTCAGATAAACAAGGTTGCCCCGATACAACAAAACAACCAAAAATAAGATGATTATTTTCCCTCTGTAAACTAGAATACAAAATAAACCAAAGAGATTAGAGGAAAAAGGAAACAAAAGTTTTGCATAATGATGCAGTACCCTAAGTCTTCTCTGCGAGGATTATATCACGTACATCATATTTCTTTCTCATTTCTCCGCCCAGAACAAGAAAAGATTCTCCAACATCAGAATCGGTAACATCGAGGACAGTTTTTTTTTTTTTTGAGGTTGAATTGTTGCCAAAATAAACACAGAATCTGTGTAAATTAATTCAGTCATGACAAAGAATTAAACACAAATGGGGGTAAAAATTCAAACATGAAGGCAATCAGACATGAACGACATATATTCATTTTTGAGTAATGATTCAAATAAATTAAGGTCGGAAAAATCCCCCCAAATCTAACACTACCATTTTTGCCATAGCGTTTAAAACAACAAAAAACAACAACAAAAAAATGCGCCGCTGTAGCATAGTCAAGTACACAAAACATTTTCCAAACATAAAAAAAACAACAACAAAAAATGTTTGTCGCGGGCCACCGCTGCCTAAATATCCTTATATTCAATTCTTTGTTCATTCCAAAAGGGGACAAATGAAAATATCTCCAATTGTTCAGAATGTACATACATATATTTAATTTAATTTTTGTATAAGACACATCACAGGCTTAAAAATCTTTAAACAGCATTTTACGGATTTTCACTTTTAAATCATTAAAAAAAAAAAAAACGCGGACCCTGCGGAGGCCGATGAAAGACGACGCTCCGTTTATGTACCGATGTCTAGCATTAACCTCCACGCTTTGAGACGGGACAAAATATTTTTCGTTTACGTGATGTGATGAGCACCTGTGGCCACTTTTTGGCTCCGTTACTGGAATTTGAAAAAAGAAATTTAAAAAAGAAAAAGTGAGATGGGATGGAGGGAAAGGGTGGAGGATATTTGGACATTTGCACCTCATAGGTGTGATTTTTGTCTTGGACTAGGATATGTAAACTTTTAGTGATTAAAAAAAACACGTTGGTTACGAACTCGGTACTTGATTCTGATGAAGTAAACGACACTCTGAACTGCTTCGATGCAGTAAAACTCAACCAATCTGGGACCTCGAGCAAAGATTGATTCTTCTTTAAATGTCAATTTTCAGTATTTGCTATCTTTTTACTGTTTCATATAATTGTAAAGTTATTATCTTTGGTAATTTTTGACTGTCTAACAACAAGTAATTTGAAAACATGTCGAATTGTAGAGCACAGCCTAAACTTTACAATACCAGGAGTTCAACGGTGGGTAATCCCGCCATACGTGTTCAAATTTTAAAGTTTCTGCAGTTGAAAAACTCTCAAGACCTGGAAGAGTATTTCATTTAAAATCTTGTGCACACGTGATGAAAGCCTGCTTTTTATCTTGTATGCACAAAAGAACAATTTGTACGAAAATGACAACTCGGTGCAAGAACCTCAGAGAATCGACTGAAATTGTTCTTCGATCACTGGTGACAAATTTATTGACTTTGCAAAGTTGTTTTCTACTTTCCACTGAAATGTCTACATCTACAATTTTCCGCGTTTGCGTGGACGCAAAAACGTGACTTAAAAATTTGAGTACCAGACGTACAGAGTTTGTTGCATCCGTGCCGTGCCGTCGGATCGTTCCTAGCAGCCCCCGGTTTAAAAACCTGCTCTGTAAACCAGACATCAACAATTAATTTAAAGATACCTCGGCATCCCGCGGCTGTGTGGGGGGACGCGGAGACGCTCCCTCTAACGGGACGAACAATGATGCGTCCCACACGAAGCGCGGCAAGAGTGACAGGCCTTCATTCGTCCAAACAAAATTTAAAAAACGACAACAAAAGAGCGGACTGATGAAAAATCAGGGCAAAGATAGCAACAAAAAAAAGAAGAATGCATCTCTGTGGGCTACGTTAGCTGTCAGTCTTTGTGTGTTTCGACAGTCGAGGTACAGTTGATAGTTACGGGAGAGCAGCGCGAGTAGAAATGTTAAAATGGACGCATCAGTCTGTTAAAGAAAAGAGTTCAGTGCCGGTCCAAATGTGTGTGTGTGTGTGTGAGGTTGTAACAGGGCAAGTATGTCCACCTGGGGCTGGAGTTCAGGTTACTGGAAACCTCTTTACGTCACTCGGTGGCAGTGACGAACACCCCAGCATACATATATATATATCTGTGTGTGTGTGTGTGTGTGAGAAATATCCTGGACTAGACTCGCTGACAAAGAGCCTAAAACGGGGGGCACACGGGAGTTACCCTCGCCTAAATAGGGCTGCATGACCAACTGTGTGCGCGATATGAGAGGAGGCTCCCACATGACCGCTGAACACCATGTGTCCTCATGACGTAAGTGTGCGTGTACGTGTGTGTGTGCTGTACAGCTCAGGGTTCACTTTGCAGAGATTTCACATGTGCATTAGTCTTGTGTTTGCATGCCGACGTCAACGACCTTTCACAGCGTTGTGTGTGCATATATATATATATATATATATATAAATATATGTGTGTGTGTTGGCACCACTCTCCCTCTCTAAAAACCTGAACTGTGCGATGGACCGTATGAGGTACAACTGAAATGTAAAGAGGTCGAGCAACTCTTGTAGCATGTAGGACAACTTTATTAAAGAGACTAACGCTTGCTTCGGAAGCAAAAAAACATCGACCGGCCTTAGCAGCTGAGTTTCCAAAACCTCTACGAGCTTTTTAAAGAAGAGTTCAAAAATTTTGGAGAAAGTGATTGTTTTTTTTGTTTTTTTGGTGTTAGATGAGAAGTTAAACCAATCCTTCAAACAACTTCGGTTGGATTTGAAAGTGGCTTCAAGAGGAGACAGACTTTAAGACAAATAAAACTTTCCAGCATCTGATTGGTGGCCGGCGTTTTTTTCCCCCGCCCCGCTTTTAGTACCGTCTGTGCCACGAAAGCAAACAAAGAGAAACGTGCTGGAATATTTGCACCTATTGCGACAAATAAATAATATGTGCTACAGATGCTTTACCGTGAGAAACCGGTGCGGTACCGTAGCTCCAGAAGCCAAAATAGTTCTCGTACCCGACTTGGAAAAAAAAAAAATTCTAAACAAGCGTGATAACTTGTCGAATTCTCCGAGGCTAAAATGGATCCAGCCACGAGCTCGTACTGTTTACGGGGTAATCCATAAAAAAAATAACAACTATTTGGTACCGTATTGAGGATGGATTATGCATGGGGTAAAAAAAGTAATAATAAAAGATAAAAATGTATATTTTAAGTTGAACATAAAAGTACCATAATGCCTTTTCTTAGTAATCCAGCCTCCCTTTTTTTTAATACCGTATGGAGAAACAGAACCGTGTGATGATGATAAGACTATCTGAGGTTCTGTCGACGCCTCGTGAAGTTCACCGACCGCCGTCTGTGAGGAGGCGAAAGCAGCAAACACTGGCAGCATCGATTGTGAGAGGGGGAATTAAAAAAACAAAAACAAAAAAAAAAACAGGACAAGATATGCATAAAAAAAATAAAAGATGAAATATACTTAAAAAACAAAAACAAACTGCAAGCGTTTTTTTTTTGTCTTCTGTTGTGATGTTGTTGTTTTCTGCATCCAGAGGGGAGCGGCGGGGTGAAGAGGTCAGAGGTCACCGGCAGGGCGTGAGGGGGTGGGGCCAAAGGTCACAGGCTGAGAGTCAAGTGCCCCGAGCAGAGAGATGAGGAGGAAGAGGAAGGTGGGGAACCTCGATCGTCCCGTCAGTCTGAGAGAGAAAACAGAAACCTGAAGTCAGAAACACACGATCAACAAGTAAAACACTTTTTTATATTTTCATATAATGAACTTTAGTTCCTAATTTAACCTGAAAACAGAATTTTTTTTTTACCTTTAACAGGACAAATAATCTGAGAAACCGGCCACAAGTTTTTTTTAACCTTTGGTTGTTATCAACTGCTTTTATTTAAGAACAGACAAACTAACTTTTAAACTTAATTTTACGTCACATTTTAATCAGGTATAACTGCAGATTAATTACTACTTAAAAATGGCAACCATATTTTTAGTTTCAGAAGCCAGAAGATAATGTTGAGCCCAAGTAAAACAACAACAACAACTACTACTACTACTACTACTACTACTACGAAAAATAGTTCAAATACGAAAGCCCAACTTAAAAATAAAAAAATGATAAAAACCTCAACATTCAGTTGTGCAGAAACAGATTTATGTTTTGGCCACTTTTTAAGTTATATAAAAACAGGGACAGAACAAAAAAGTATTTGAATACAGAGCAGAGTATAATAATTACTCTGTATAAAATGGCAACCACATTTTCAGTTTCAGGGATGTGAAGTTATAACAGGACACGTAGCTTCACTAAAGATAAATTAAAGTAGAATATCGTGAAGTCGTCTGCGTACGCACGAAAATAAAAGCTCATAAAAACAGATAAGAACTTTTGAATCTATAATATAAAGTTTTTCTACGCGACTTCTTTTCTCAAAGTTCTTTAAAAATAATATAAGTAAATCTGAAACAGACAAAAAAACTTGAATTCATTTAATTTTATTTAACAATCGCAATCTTCCAAAACATGAATCAGGTTTAAAACTGTGTGAAGACTTCCAGATTTTCACTGTTTTAAAAAAAAAATATTTTACAGAAAGAATCGACACAGATCTGACCCACACACACACACACACACACAAAGAAAAGTGGAATGTGGCCGGTTCACTGACGGTGGTTTTGGACTGACACTATTAGTTGTTTTTGCTGCTGCTGACTGATTTCGACTGGAATCCGTCTGGCTCTACACCGAGGACGTGAAAACCTCCCTCTCCTCAGTACGAGAGAAAAATGTGACGTTTGTTGACACTGAGATGAATTCATACGCACACAAAACAACATTTATTCAACACAAAAGAGGCCGTTTATCGTGGAGTCACACGTTCATCCTCGCAGTTTGCGACTGAGGTGTGTTGACCGTCTTCTCGAGCGTAGATGCAAGACCAGAGGCGGCTTGGCTCAAACTACTCGCTGTTTAAAGAAAGAAAAAAAATCTGTTTGTCTGGTAAATAAGTGAGCGTGGCCGCTGAACTTTGGATTCAGTTTGCTGCCAGCAGACACACACACACATGAAATGTGTTTCCTGGCCTGCTATCGTGGCTGTCAGGTCGGCTGTTTTGGTGCGGTCCAGCCACCTCGAATGACCCGGGCGATGGCCGGCGTCCAGCTGGGTTATTCCACTGAGAGCGAGGCTTTGTCTGACACAACAATGTGAGCAGCACGCCACAATACAGATGCTTTGACAGGGGGCACTGCTGGAATGCTGCTGCTCTGTTTGTCAGCTACGGGGACGGACGGACAGAAGGACGGCAACAACCGCTGGACGCGTCGACGACAACGCCGAGAAAGACGCAAACGCAAACAAGGCGTAGAGGACGAGCAACACTTCCTGTTACGCTGACAGACCGACGTTCCCCGCCAAAATAAAACTTCAAACGGCAAAAGTTCAGCACACGGCGAGACCCAGACAAGATTCAATATTTACACGAGAGGGGAAGCGACGTTGCGAAACATGTCCGAGTCTGAGGGAACACTACGGCTCATTTATTCATAGTAATTCTTTAATGATTAGTTTGTCACAAACGGCTTCTCGTTCTTTGTAACAAAACAGTTCGCGTTTAAACACACACACACACACACACACACACACAGTGTGTTATGATGTGTAGTATCATGTACAAGGTGCATGTGTCGTAGAGTTTCTTTTAACAGTAAAGTAAAAAAAAAAAAGTAAGTAAAGTTTTTCAGTAATGTTCCTCTGACGTCCTCCGGCTGCTCCGCCTCAACTCTCTGTGATTTACAGAGTTTATGATGGACAGTGAAGTAAACTGCTGACAGCTGTAGCTGCTGTTAGCTCATGTTAGCTCAGTTTGTTAGCTCATGTTAGCTCAGTTTGATAGCTGCTGTTAGCTCAGTTTGATAGCTGCTGTTAGCTTAGTTTGATAGCTGCTGTTAGCTTAGTTTGATAGCTGCTGTTAGCTCATGTTAGCTCAGTTTTATAGCTGCTGTTAGCTAATGTTAATTCAGTTCAATAGCTGCTGTTAGCTCATGTTAGCTCAGTTTGTTAGCTCATGTTAGCTCAGTTTGTTAACTGTTGTTAGCTCAGTTTGATAGCTGCTGTTAGCTCAGTTTGATAGCTGCTGTTAGCTCAGTTTGATAGCTGCTGTTAGCTAATATTAGCTCAGTTTTATAGCTGCTGTTAGCTAATGTTAACTCAGTTCAATAGCTGCTGTTAGCTAATATTAGCTCAGTTTTATAGCTGCTGTTAGCTAATGTTAACTCAGTTCAATAGCTGCTGTTAGCTCATGTTAGCTCAGTTTTATAGCTGCTGTTAGCTCTGTCTGTTTGTACCACAGGGAGGAAGACAAGATTTACAGGCCTGTAATGCTGACTGGGAGCAGAGCAAGTGTCGTGCCAGAACAGGAGCTGGTTGAGCGGACACTGTAACCAGCTGCTGTTAGCTTAGTTTGATAGCTGCTGTTAGCTCATGTTAGCTCAGTTTTATAGCTGCTGTTAGCTAATGTTAATTCAGTTCAATAGCTGCTGTTAGCTCATGTTAGCTCAGTTTGTTAGCTCATGTTAGCTCAGTTTGTTAACTGTTGTTAGCTCAGTTTGATAGCTGCTGTTAGCTCAGTTTGATAGCTGCTGTTAACTCAGTTCAATAGCTGCTGTTAGCTAATATTAGCTCAGTTTTATAGCTGCTGTTAGCTAATGTTAACTCAGTTCAATAGCTGCTGTTAGCTCATGTTAGCTCAGTTTTATAGCTGCTGTTAGCTCTGTCTGTTTGTACCACAGGGAGGAAGACAAGATTTACAGGCCTGTAATGCTGACTGGGAGCAGAGCAAGTGTCGTGCCAGAACAGGAGCTGGTTGAGCGGACACTGTAACCAGCCTCCACCCTGGCCCAACTCCCACGTAAAGCTGCTGTAAAACAGCACCGGTCAAAGAACAATGGGATGATTTTGATGTGATTTATGTTCGTTTAATTTAAGCGTGGGAGGACTTCTCCACCTGGGCCAAATGTGAAAATGTGTTTGTGATATTTTAAGATGTTTTTTTATTAGAAAATGTATTTAAAAAAAAACAGCTGGAAACGAGACAGCCAGACGTAAACAGAGCGAAGAAGAAGAGAAAGAGAGAGAGAGCAGACTGAGGTCCATGGGTTTCTCTGCAGACCAGGACTTTGATCAAAACAACGCTCTGAGGACACGAGCCGGACTGACCTCAGCTAAACACACACACACACACCAACACCGTTCGCCAAACACCTGCATTAGCTAACAGTTTGTTGTGTCATTGCAACACAGGCAGGTGTTCAAAAGCCGTGAACGCCTCTCTCTCTCTGTGCCCTCCCTGACCCGCCGCCCATCCCTCTCCGGCCCTAAATCCCATTCACCCAGCTGGGACAACAGATGAAAGGCATCATGGGAGTGAGACGAGCGAGCGTGAGGGCGACGACCTTTTTATGTGAAATTTTGATCAGGAACTCGAAACTGATCCCGCTCGCAGATTTGTACGTAGTTCGTAACTTTTGTTATTAATTTCAATCGGGTTCTGGATTTGAGGCACCGGTTTGGCCCAAAGAAGTGCAAACTCTACAAGTGAAAAGTGCAAACCCATCAGCAGACGTAATGCTAAGGGTTAAAGGTGTTAAATGCAAATATTACAGTTGATTTTTAAGCTTTAAAAGTAAAAATCCTACGGGTGCTCGCACAAGCTATTGTGTCTTTGGCAAACAATGATTGAAAAATAAATAATAAGGAGGTCGATGAGTTTTTAAAAAAATTCTATTTCCATCAAAATGAATGGAACATACAACCGCCTCACTGAATCAACATCTGTGATTTTTCCGTCCACAAGACACTATTTTTGTATATTTACGATATACGATACTTGGCTTAATTTTAAAAAGGTGAGTTGTTTTTGGTACGTCCTCGTTGGCTTCACAGCCATGGACGTTGCCACTTCGTACCCACCACCACCATTTGGGTGAAAGGTGTTAAATGCAAATATAATAACAAAACCACATTTTTTTTAAGCATTAAAATCCCAAATTCAAGTGAGCAGTTGTGTCTTCACCGAACAACGATTGAAAGCTAACGAATACTGAACCTACGCTCATGAGTTTTCCGTCCATAATACACTAATTTGTATATTTACAATACATGATACTACATGAAAAGTTTTCATGGCAAAATACTTCTTATCTTCTGTACATTGTAAAAGATTAATTGCCAATATACTTCTGTTTAAAATGTTCAAATTAAAGACTTAATTTAAGTTTAAAAAACATAATTACAACAAATACTATTTGGTCAATAACAAAGATTTTGAACATTTATTCCATGTTTTTAAGTTTTAAAATAAAAATGTGCAACCCAAACCCAATTTTCTACATTTTTTGGGGGTCATTTTGTAAATATTGATCAGTTTTCCATTGCAGACGTTTATTTTTGTTTAATAAAAAGTATTTTTAGACACATTCAATCTTAAGTTCGTTGGTGGAGCAGAACAAAAGACAAACATACCTCAGATTTCCGCTCAAACTTTGGATTTCCTGCAGCAGTCAAACATTTAAAATTTATCTAGTTTGTTGCAAACTATGCACGTTCAAAAGTCAAACGGACGTTAAATACAAGTCTGAGCAGATATTCGGAGTCTGAGAGGCGGCGGGAAACAAAGCATAAAAAACAAAAGACAGAAGACGTAAAGAAGAAATGAGAGTTCCTGCAGCAACAGGAGCCTCGGTGGTTGAGTAACGTTCAGGACCACCTATGAAATCAACACTTAAGAGGAACTTAAAGACTTGTGCAACAGTCGGGCCGCATAGCCGACAGTGTTTAGGTCCATTTATTACTCACAAGACACAACACTTCCCCTTGAGTAAGCACTGCAGGATGTTAGACACACAAGTCTTGACTTTAGTGTGACTTTATTTAATCTTAAAGACTTCTTGAAAATCCCACAAAGACTTTCTGTGGAGACAAACGGCTAAAAACAACCCAGCCTTGTGTTAATTATCATGATTAATAGATGAATACTTTCGTCTGCAAAGTGTCAGTGAGGTGACGCCTTCAGATGACTTATTTAGTCTGATGAACCGTCTGAAGTCGTACCGCTTTTTTTTCTAAAGATTAAAGTTGAAGAACTTTAAGTATTTTCAAGGCACCAAAAAACTTTCCAGGCTCTCAGAGTCTTTATCAACACAACTAAAGGGTTACTAGCACGAGTTACTGCGCTGATGAAACCTCAGATTATTACGAGTTGATTCAAACTGAAGCATTTTCCTAACCCTTGAAAACATAACGGTTCAAAGTAGGGGTTGTACAAACGTCCAAGTTTCAGATCTTGATATGTTCCCTGGCCCACCAGCAGGTTCTGGGTCCACCCTGAACACCTCCAAGACCATCTCGGCTCCCTACGGATGTCCGAACTTGCATCCACAATCTCGTTCTTCCAGTCACTACCCAAAGCTCACGGTCATAGGTAAACGTACATGGACCAGAAGATCGAGAGCTTTGACTTCTGATTTTAAAATATTCAAACAAACTCAAACTGCCTTGAAAACCTCACATCGAGTTCTTAAACTACTTACATTCTCTTAAACACTCAAACAGGAATTCATTGACCAACATGAACCCTGATGGCGCCAACACGTCCGGGGGTTAGGGGATCAATTCCCTGTTTAGCTCAATGGACACCGCCGACGCTGCCCCGGTTTATAGATTCCCATGCTTCTTCAGTGCGGGCCACCCATGCTAACGGCACTTGTAGCATGTCAGTGCTTGTGAATCGAGTTATTTCAAGTTTATTTATTTGCTAAAACGTGCAAAACTTCAACCTCCGGGTGCTTTTTTTAAAGAGTCGACACACAGAATTGTTGCCCTGCGTGATGGTTAATACGTCTAACATCTGTGGGCGTATATATGTGGCTATTTAAGAGGGAGAGAGACCTCCGCATGCAATGCACCGAGCAAAAAGGGGGGTCCTGTTACGAGCATGCCTCGGACCGGCCCATAAATTCATGTCGGTCTGGAAATAGACCTGTAAATATAGAAAGGCCTGGACGTGGAGGTGGGAACGAGAGAGGAAAGGGCAGCCTGGTACCGTCACACTCTACCTCACCCTTTACCACCTCGTATCCACTTGGCAGGGAGGAGGTGGGAAAAGGGCAGGTTCCCACTGCTGTCGCTTACATCTAAAAAGTTCCTCTCTCAACCGTTAAACTTCCTCTCTTGACCCAACTTTGACCTCTCGCCGCCTCTTTCCACCTGACCCAATCAGACTCCCACAATCCTCCTTGTCTTTAACCACGATGACCAAACTGTCAGAGACAAATGTGTTACATGTCATTACGTCTGTTCTCACACTATGTAACTTTGGGCTCCGGGTCGGGAGAAGTACGTAACGCTTTACGGCACCAAGTCACACAGCAGCAACTATTTCACTGATTCTGGTGAAACTGGGTCAGTTCATGAGCTGCTGTTAGCTCAGTTCATTAGCCATAGTTAGCTAATGTTAGCTCAGCTTGTTAGCTGCTGTTAGCTCACTTCATTAGCTGCTGTTAGCTCACTTCATTAGCTGCTGTTAGCTCACTTCATTAGCCATAGTTAGCTAATGTTAGCTCAGTTTGTTAGCTGCTGTTAGCTCAGTTCGTTAGCTGCTGTTAGCTCACTTCATTAGCTGCTGTTAACTCACTTCATTAGCCATGGTTAACTAGATTTAACTCAGTTTGTTAGCTGCTGTTAGCTCGGTTTATTAGCCATGGTTAACTAATGTTAGCTCCGTTTGTTAGCTGCTGTTAGCTCCGTTTGTTAGCTGCTGTTAGCTCCGTTTGTTAGCTGCTGTTAGCTCCGTTTGTTAGCTGCTGTTAGCTCCGTTTGTTAGCTGCTGTTAGCTCCGTTTGTTAGCTGCTGTTAGCTCCGTTTGTTAGCTGCTGTTAGCTCCGTTTGTTAGCTGCTGTTAGCTCACTTCATTAGCTGCTGTTAGCTCACTTCATTAGCCATAGTTAGCTAATGTTAGCTCAGTTTGTTAGCTGCTGTTAGCTCAGTTCGTTAGCTGCTGTTAGCTCACTTCATTAGCTGCTGTTAACTCACTTCATTAGCCATGGTTAACTAGATTTAACTCAGTTTGTTAGCTGCTGTTAGCTCCGTTTGTTAGCTGCTGTTAGCTCCGTTTGTTAGCTGCTGTTAGCTCCGTTTGTTAGCTGCTGTTAGCTCGGTTCATTAGCCATGGTTAACTAATGTTAGCTCAGTTTGTTAGCTGCTGTTAGCTCAGTTTGTTAGCTGCTGTTAGCTCAGTTTGTTAGCTGCTGTTAGCTCAGTTTGTTAGCTGCTGTTAGCTCAGTTTGTTAGCTGCTGTTAGCTCAGTTTGTTAGCTGCTGTTAGCTCAGTTTGTTAGCTGCTGTTAACTCAGTTTGTTAGCTGCTGTTAACTCAGTTTGTTAGCTGCTTTTAGCTCAGTTTGTTAACGACTATTAGCTGCTGTTAGCTCAGTTTGTTAGCTGCTATTAGCTCAGTTTGTTAACGACTATTAGCTGCTGTTAGCTCAGTTTGTTAGCTGCTGTTAGCTCAGTTTGTTAACGACTATTAGCTGCTGTTAGCTCAGTTTGTTAGCTGCTGTCAGCTGCTCAGACAGGCACCTGAGAAGTGTCTGGACCACTGTGAGGAAGAGGACGTTTTCGGGCTCAGGGCACTGGCAAATGAAGATGAGTGTCATGTCAGAACAGGAGCTGGGCAACCGGGCAATGCAACCAGGCTCTATGGACATAATGGCAGAGGAGAAGAGAGCGAGGAAAAAAAGCAACATCTTCAAAATATTTTATCTGATCAAAACTCGACAAAACGCCAAAAATATTCGAATGTTGAGCAGAAGTGTCAAGTCTCAGACGCTCACACACTTTTTTCCGTTGACGATTAATTTTCTGCCCGAGCCAAGATGTTATACATCAGTCTACAGATGTGAGACCAAACAAAACAAACCGAGGCGTTTATCACACAACAAACGTGACGATCATTTCAAAACAAAGGCAGAGTTGGAGCAGGTGGAGCTCTGGCACCGGCACAGGGCGTAGCAGACATCATCTGAGTCACCGTCTGCTCGCTCTCTTTATGATAAGAAAGAAAGGCGGCGTGGAGACGTGGTGCCCTTCCAAACTGTCTCTCAGAGTCTCTGGAAACGAGCGAGGACATCAGAAATTCTGCTGACCGACGGAAACAAGCACCTGCAGCTCAGAAACATCGCGGCAAATATCAGATTAATTATGTTAGAATAAAAGTCAACACGCGACCATTTTCAATACGCATCGATCTGTTCATTACTTAACGACAGAACGTTCTCCGAAACCAGAAACACGCCGGGTACGTCTCCGTCATGCCGTCTGTTGACGAGGTAACGTTAGCTCATGTTGCTCACTGTCTGTTAGCAAGGGCTCAGCAGGAGGAGATGGCAGAGGAGAAGAGAGGGAAGAGGACACTGACAGAAGGAGGAAAGAAGGAAGGAAGGAAGAAAAGGAGGATGGAAGGAAGGAAATAAGAAAGGAGGAAAAAGGAAATGTAGAAGGACCGAAAGGAAACATGGATGAAGGGAGGGAGGAAGAAATGAGGGGAGGAGAGAAGGAAGGAAGAAAGGAAGGAGAGAAGAAGAGAGATGAAGGAAGAGTAGAAAGACTGTAAGGAAGGAAGGAAATAAAGACGGGAGGAGGAAAGAAGTGTGTAGCTGCAGCTTGTGCTGCTCAGAAGTAATGTAATCAGAACAAATACTCGAGTACAGCTGTAGTCATGGTTACCACAGAGCGGTTACACTCCGACGCCGGAGACAACAAATCACAACAAACACTGATTCATACGAGATGTTTCCTTAATCAATGCGCACACGCACACACACACACACACACACACACACACACACACACACACACACTCTCTCCAGGTGTGTCTGTATCAGTTCAACACTGCAGCTGGGAGGAAGTGCATTCCTGAGTGATGATGATGCGTTTCCTTTCGGCCCCGCTGTGTGCCTTGACACGCCGCCGCCGCAATTACGGCGCCACATCAAAGGCTGCCTGCCATGACTCAGCAAGCACACACACACACACACACACACACACACACACACACACACACACACACACACACACACACACACAGAGCACCAACTGTAAACACAGCAACACACTTGGACTAAAACTGATCATACACAGCATGCCGAACGAAGATGAAAGCGTGTTTGTGTGTGTCTGTGTGTGCAGTTCAAGGTAATGTTCAGAAATTTTAATCCACACACACACGCTTTCATCTCCGTTCGGCACGCCGATAAACAAATGAGTCAGTCGGTGCTCGCAGAGAATCCTGACTCATGCTCGCCACACACACACACACACACACACACACACACACACACACACACACACACACACACACACACACACACACACACACACACACACACACACACACACACACACACACACACGGAAGATTCGGGAAGGAGGTGAGGCGAGGAGCCGGAGGAGACGAAGAGTGGGTGAAAGGAGAAAAAGGAGACGATCAAAGAGGAAGTCGACGACTGGAGTCAAAGCATCCTCTTTAGGACTGTAGACCTGACCTGAGCACACACACACACACACACACACACACACACACACACACACACACACACACGATGGAGACTCTGAATCCTGCATAACTTCCTGAACAGGTGAATTTTTATACGTCTCACCTGTGCAGACTCAAAGCTCTGCAGGCCTCAGATCAGCTGATGATGAAAGCGAGTTGTGGTCTTGGACTAAAGATCAGATTCAGCTCGTCGGTTTAACTTTAACGCAGGTTTACCGCGTGTCGACACGAGAAACAAACAATCTGCAGCTTTTTCCATCGTAAATTAACTCGTGCGGCTTCTCCAAGTTTTTAATGTTCTAAATATGTGAATTTATTATTTGGGGGATTTGGAGCGACTGAATAAAACACAGAGATTGATGCGTTTCCTCGACATCAAGATGTTTTTTCAAAGATGTAGAAAAGTGTCTCAAGTGTCAGCCCGGAGGCAGACAAAAACACACACGCACGCACACACACCATGAACACACACACGCACACACCCTGCAGACATGCTGACACAAAGAAAAACAGCGCCACGTGCACACAGACAGACACAGAGCGACTACAAAGACAGGAAGTCAGGGCTGTTTTTTCTTGTTTTGTTTTGGGTTATTCAGTCCGCACTTGACCTCAGATGAACCTCGGTTCATTCAGCGAGCTCACACACACACGCAAACGTCTAAATGAACTTCCTGTAGTGAAGCGTTATAGACTAGACTTCAGTTCCCTGGACGGAAAAACAAAGACAACGGCCACGAGTCTCGATCTGGAGCAGCTACGAATTGATTTAATAATATCACACGTGGCGCTGAGGGTTTGAAGATTTGTCTGAAGCTCAAAACAACGACAAACAAAGTTGTTTACTCACCCTTAGTCGTCGCGGTGACTCCGTCTGATTTGGTGAAGTCTATACTGGCGTAGGCTCCGTTCTCCGGCAGAGGCACTGTCCCCGCTGCCGCCGCCGTCCCGTTGCTGCTACCAGCTCCCGACGTCACACCTCCTGCGTTACTCCCGTCCTCCCTCAGCTCCAAGGCGATGTAGTTGAGGCCGTTCTGATAGCCCACCGACATGTTCCTGCACATTCTGCCAGAGGAGGAGGTGGAGGAGGTCCCGGGGGTGGCGCCCATTTCCATGGATCTCACCGGCGCGTGGGGACCTGGCGATGAGTCCCCTAGACCATCCAGGGAGACCCAGACGCTGTCGAAAGACGCCGAGCTGGACCACCTGGAAGCCTGACCCTCTGTTAGGTACGATCCGTTGGGGGCTGCTGAGGCGGGATGTGCAGCTGAAGATGAAGGGCCTCCTCCACCTCCTCCGGAGGGAGTTGAGTTAGAGGAGGATGTGGAGGAGAAGGTCTCTGAGCTGTGTCTCCTCCTGCCTTGCGGGTCGGCCCGTACCACCTTGGGTTCGGGCTGGTGCGTCGTCGGCGCCCTCCCCGGGCTCGACGGAGGGAGAGGCGGGGAAATGGAGGAGGAGGAGGCGGAGGGAGCGTGGCCATAACGTCCCTCTATCACGCAGAGATGCTGCAGCATGGCCGTGGGGCTCGTTTGCGTCCTCTCGCCTCTGCTGAGGTTAAAGGTCATGTCCGTGTAGTCGTCCCCCATCGACCTCCAGTGACCTCCAGCGGGGACCCCGGGGGAGGCCAGCGCCCCGGGATTACTAGCCAGGGGTCGGATGTAGCTGGGCGGGTTCCAGGGGGCGACAAGGCTGGGTCTGGGTGACTGGTTCTTCCCCAGACATCCAGCGCTGTCCTGCTGGTCTGCCCCCACCTCCACGCTCATATAGTCCTGGTGAGTTTGGGGCTGGGGAGGGGAGCGGCGGTGATCTCCGGATCCCACGGAAGAAGGCGCTTCGTCTTGGGTGGCGAGAGGATAGGCGGGGGGCTGCTGTTGGTGGGGGTAGTGATCCCCAAACTCGATGTTGATGTACTCTCCGGGACTAGAGGGGCCTTCGGATGAGCTGACAGTGGCGGGGACAGAGGTGGAGGTCCCTGCAGAAGCTGTGGATGGCTCACTAACCCGCAGCGGGCCATGGAAGCTTCTCCTGCCTAGAGGAAGGCGGTTCGGCCTCGCGACGCGTCGGTCTGCCATCGCCGCGGTGGTATGGTGAGCTCCGTAAGGCGGGGGCGGGTGAGACGGAGTGGAGGTGCTACTACCTCCCCCAGCTCGCTTCTCAGGTGTGGCAACTGATGAATACACTGGCTTGGCAGGAGAACTCATAGGAACGTACTCCCCGTACTCCTTCTCATCACGCTCTCGGGTGGGGGCTTTGTAGGAGCGAGGGAGGGAGAAATAAGGGCTGTAAGACTTTGGGGTGCCCTCAGGTGTGCCGGGCGCGTAATACCCACCGCTCCCTTCGTTTGAGAGCTTGCGCCCCCCACTGCTGCTGTACGACATGTCCATATACTCCCCGTTCTCCGGCCTCTCTGCTATGCTGTCGCTCCCGCTGGCACCCACCATGCTGGAGCTGCTGTGAGGGCTGGGGGAGGCCTGCCCCGGTGAGGGGGAGCTCCCGCTGCCCGGGAGCATCATCATGTAGCCGTGGGAGTCTGTGGAGGATTGGGACTGGAGCTGGGGGTGGTGATGGGCTGAACGGGGACCTAACGCTGGGCTGTGAAACTGAGGAGAGTGGGAGACAGGATGGGAGTAAGAGCTGGGTTGCATAGGCATGTAGTCGGGAGGAGTGTCCCGCGGCGACGCGGCCACGCCGCACATCATGGGCATGTAGCCGCTGTCTTCCTTGGCTGAAGAAGAGGAGGAGAGGGGAGGGCGCTCGCCACTGGTCTCTGTCCGGGAGAGCGTGGAGGGGCGGCTCTGCTGGCTGTGTTCGGAGCAGGAGCTGTAGTCGGAGCGGAGCGAGGAAGAGGAGGAGGACGGCCCGCCGCGGAGCAGCCCACTGCCGAACGGCAACACGATGTCCGAGCCCTCGTCTAATGAGAAGTTGGTCTGCGTCATTTTCTGGTAAACCGCCACCCCAGAACCGCCGGTCGCTCCGCCGGCCTGTCTGGAGAAAGAGTGAGCCCTCCTCCTTAGCGACGACGTCGACGACGTAGACAAGCGCTCATCCTCTGTCGTCGACGTGCTCTCGTCCCGCGGCGTGTCGCCTCCACTGTTGTTTCCGGAGCCCGCACTGGTGCCAAACACCTCTCGGTTCCAGCCCATGGCCATGTAATCATTTAGACAGTTCTCTTCTCTGATTGGCGGTGTGTTGCCAAGGGAGTCCGGCGTGTTACTCCTCACCCGGAAGTACCGGAAGTCACCTGGACTGGAGCCGTACTCGTCTGAAGAGTTGAAGCCGCCGTCGGATGGCGAGCCACATATTGAGGCGCTCGACGGCCGGGTGAGAGTGTCAGAGACCGAGCCGTGACCACTGCTGGATGAGACACTCACTGGGCTGGTGGTGGAGGGGAAGTGTGACACCGGCAGCGAGGCGGAGCGGGCGTGGTAGGTGGACGTTGACGACGCCCCCGGGATGGCTCTGACGTAGCGTCCACTTCCGGTGCTTGTGCCAGCGTTGCCTGTGGCGACGCTGCTTCCGCTGCTGCTACCGCCGCCGCCATCCTGGCGACCATGATGTGCACGTGCCGAGTTGAGATGAACCAGACTTCCTGTGGCGGAGCGGAACGGCCGGTTCATCGTCCCCTCGCCTTCGCTGGACGTCCGGAAGCGATAACCGCTCGCCCCAGAGCTCTTACTTGACGGTGGCGTCCCGACGACAGACTCCGTCCTGGAGCGCCGCTGCAGCCCGGTCTGGCTCGGCGGCAGGTTGCCGAGGTGACGCCGCGTCGTAATGAACGGCATCGGGTTGGAGCCCGACGACTGGCTCTTACTCCTCGGCCTGAACTCTGCGAACGCCTTCAGCGCCTTCATCGTCTCCAGGATGGTCTCGTGCATGTTTTGAGCCACGACGGAGTCGTCCACCTGCATCCAGATCTCGCCGGGCCCAATGGAGGAAGAGCGACCCACCTCGATGAAGAAGAAGCTTTCTGAATGTCCGCAGCGCCTGATGTTCATCAGCTGGAGGTTAACGCAGGGCGTCTCAGAGTTCAACTTTACGAGGTGAATGGTTTTAGTTGAGAGGCATAGCCGGTAAACACCTGTGAGGTTTTTAGTTTGACCCAGTCCTTTTGGCTTCACGTTCACCTGCCACACCTCTTTGAACACAGTACCAGGGGTGACCGTACCGTACCCGTCGTCCAGATCGTCTGAATCCAAATGCCCTTTTTTACCCTCGCTCATCAACTCACTGACGGCCACGTACCAATCCTCTTGCTCCTGCTCGTTCTCAGCCACTATAGCAAAGTACTCGTCCTTAGTGTAAAGGGCAATGAGGTGTTTGTTTTTGGAATCCGCCCTTTTGTTCACGGTGAAGCACTGGTAGAGGTAAATAACCCTTTTAGGGGGAGAAGGGGCGACGGCTCCACCGCTGGCGGCCGCGGTGGCCGCGGTGGCGGCAGCAGCAGCGGCGGCCGCGGCAGCAGCGGAGCGCAGGCTGTTCCTGAATTTCTTCTCGCTGTCGTAGTACTCCAGGCGGCTCGGCCCGAGGTGGCTGGCAGCCCGGAGCACGAAGAACCTCTTGTGTCCGTGTTTCTGCTTTCTCAAATAGCCACATTTACGTATATCATCCACAACGTCCGACGTGCTGGCGACGCTCACCGCGGCGTATACATGGCTAGTGCTAGCGGTGGAAGCGGCAGGGTCCTCGGCGGCGTGTACCTGGCTGAGAGACGACGACGAGGACGAGGCGGCGGTAGTGGAGGAGGAGGAGGTGGAGGCTTTCCTACCCGGGGACTCTGCTGTGTTTTCCCCGGAAAGATGCTGCGGAGCCAGCTGGTAGTGATGGTGCTGCTGCTGTTGGAGGTGTTGATGGTTGGAGGGCGGTAAATGTTGATGGAAACGAGAGCCGCCGCCGCTGCTGCCGCCTCCACCTCCGCCGATATTAATTAACGGGGAAGGGGGTTCCCCGACCGAGCCGTCTCCGTTCGCGGTGGCGGCCGCTGCTGATTTCGTCCCCACGTCCCTCTGCTGCGTCTCCACCATCAACATCGCTGCCTTACCTTCCTGGTAATTCGTGTAATTTGCCATCAGAGATCCAACAATCAAAGGTCACTTCACAAGCGAGCTAATCCGCGCGGACCTAGACCCCATTCTCGTTGGGTTTATTTGGGGGGGAGACGAGCTCCCGAGTCCGGCTAGGCCAGCTAACGTTGACTCGGCTCAGATTTTTTTTTTTTAAACAATCCTCACGGACCGGCTTTGTTATTCCGTCCGAAAAACACACGCCGAAAACAACAACAACAAGTCCGCTCGGGCTCCTTTCTCCGGCGGCGAGGCGGGTAATCCAAAGCGGGCTGTTTGTTTGTCACGGGTCGGAGCCCGCCGTGTCCGACATGAGCACGTTCGCAGCCCGTCAACTGTAGTCGCGAGGCTCCGGCTAGCTCGGTTAGCAGCTCGCGCCCCTTCTCTCCGAGCACAAACAACACGTGACCCCCTGCGTCACCAGGGAGGAACAAAGACTCACGCGCGGGCTCTCGTTGGTCCCCGTCACTCTGACTGACACTCAGCTCCGGCCAATCACCAACGAGATATCCAGCGCCCTGCGTCAATGCCTCCGACCAATCGCGTCGTTTGGTTGGGAGTTTAAAAATAGGCGGTGACTTCTTCTTCTTCTTTCGCTGATCTGGAGTCTGTTCTGCGGAGGGGTCAGCTGACTGTTTAAGCCGAGGAGAACTGATCTCAGAGCTGTAAGACGAGCCCCGAGCAGACTTAGCTCCTGTAAGCCGAGAGCAGGCTCTGCTCCTCGGGCGAGTCTGCTCAGATTTAGGCCCCTTCAACCTCCAAGAGGAGTTTTATATAATCCTGTACACTGATGTCTGATCAAAATAAATCAAATATGTGAGGCAGCATGTCACATAAATATAATATAATGTTAATAATAACTATGTTTCAATTAGTGTTTAATCACCTGAAAATGAGAATGTTTTTGTTACTTTGTTACAAGCTAACAACAGGCTAATACAAGCTAACGACAGGCTAAAACGAGCTAATAACAGGCTAACGACAGGCTGATACAAGCTAACAACAAGCTAACGACAGGCTAATACAAGCTAACAACAAGCTAACAACAGGCTAATACAAGCTAACAACAGGCTAAAACAACTTAATAACAGACTAATACAAGCTAACAACAGGCTAAAACAACGTAACAACAGGCTAATACAAGCTAACAACAAGCTAATACAAGCTAACAACAGGCTAAAACAAGCTAACAACAGGTTAATACAAGCTAACAACAAGCTAATACAAGCTAACAACAGGCTAAAACAAGTTAACAACAGGCTAATATAAGCTAACAACAGGCTAATATAAGCTAACAACAAGCTAAAACAACTTAACAACAGGTTAAAACAAGTTAACAACAAGCTAACAACAGGATAAAACAAGCTAACAACAGGCTGAAACAAGCTAACAACAAACAAACAACAGGCTAAAACAAACTAACAACAGGCTAAAACAAGCTAACAACAAGCTAACAACAGGATAAAACAAGCTAACAACAGGTTGAAACAAGCTAACAACAAGCAAACAACAGGCTAAAACAAACTAACAACAAGCTAAAACAAGCTAACAACAGGCTGAAACAAACAAAAAACAGGCTAATATAAGCTAACAACAGAAGTGTCAAAACTGCAGTTCCTCTTGTCGTCCACTTGAGGCTGGCTCCAGAAATGAGTCAGTCTCCATAAGTCCCAATGTTCAAATGTCACAACTTCACAGCAGAAATAAACATGTTTACAGCCTGGTACAAAAAACAGTTTTGGTCTCTGTAGCTAATTTCCCCGTTCATGACAACTGTACTGAGGGTGAATTTATATACAACTCACCTGTTCACATTATATTAAGGCTTAAAGTTATGTAGGATTAAGAGCGTGTTTATACACAAATTAAAACATACTCATGACTAGTATATCACATATCCAACCAATAGATTACTCTGAATCTTACATACCGGACCTTTAAAGACTTTAATACAAATGTTTAATAATTAATAAGAACATTGTCGGGCTTCATCATATCTCAGCTGATGTTTCAGATGTTTGTTCTAAATCAGAAACTTCTGGAACGACGTCAGACACGTTTCATACCAAACTCCATAATGCTTGGAATACTTCTAAAGGACATCGAAACAGACTCAACTTCTGGACTTCTTCAAGCCGGGAGGGCTTCTGCAATGTGGGAACTTGCAACGACTAGGGCTTGCAACTTTGATTGAATTTGTCCAACTTCAGGAACCAAACTTAAATGTCAATAAAGATGTTATCGAATATTTTCTTGATTTGATGTAACAGGAACTTAAGAAAATGACTAGTTTTCTGAAAAATTGACAAATTTAGCAAAAGGGGTAAACGTTAGTTGCTTTTCAACTCATCACCATCACGTATTCTACCCTGATATTAACACATGTTCGTCATCACGTTCCCACCTGTAGATAAAAGCTTCTTTAGGGTCTTTAGATCTTTTACTCGAGTCCTGAGTACCTCGACATCTCCCTGCTGCCTGCAGGGCCTGAGGTTTACTAAAACACATTGCTGCTTCAGTCATGTGAGAACCCACCGGTGAGTTTGGGCGCTGGCCAACCACGGTGCCAGCAAGGGTCAAGCCAGCCGGGGTGACCTCACACGGCCTGCATCCTCTTTGGCTAAAACCAAACCCGGCTTTGGCACGGGGAGGAAGGGGAGGACAAATTCAAATCCAATCCAGGTTTGTTTACACCACGGCATCTACGGCATCCGCCACCCACCGCGCTCGTACTCTTACTCTTATCTCTGAGAAGTTTCTTTCAGGACATGTGGCACTAAACGCCTTTTAACAGAGCATGCATGTGCGACGGTCGAGATTCGAGCCCCCCAGCTGTGTTTTCCATGGGAACCTAGCTTGAGTAATTGAGGAGTACTCCCCCTTTGCTCCGGGGGAGGTATCCGTGTTCTTCCACGCCTCGGAGAATGCCACGCTTGGCTTTCCGAACCGCTACTACACTTCGCATGCAACAATTTGCTGGACCTTTTTAATCCACAAACACTTTTTAGTATCATGAGTGGGATTGTGTGTAGAGCAGCTGGCCCCAGTGGGAATCGTACCCTTCACCCGGGCAGAGTCGGTGCCATGGTTTACCCATGGAGCTATGCAAAGGCCACCTGTTGGTGTGGGCCTCTGAGTGGATCTATCTATACATGCCTATTGTAAAGCTCGCTCACTCTCTCCTTTTCTCTTCTTAGCTTCGTCCGTCAGCGTCCTCTTCACTTTCTTCTGCTCTGTCATCATTTCCATAGAGGCTGCTGAGCCAGGCTACATTGCAGCTCAGGTTCTGGCACAACACCAGCCTGAAGAACTGCTCCCAGTGGTCCAAAGATGAGCTTCTTTGAAGAGCAACTTAATTTAACAAACTTTATTGACACAAAAGGTGATAGCGCTGCACCGTAACCCGTCTTACGTTACCCCGTCTTCATCTCTCTAAGTCTTTCACCTCTTTAACCTCTGGACAATGCAGTGACAGCTGGAATACCCTCCAATCTCTCGCCGGCTACCAGTCGAGCCGACGGGCAACCCAACTCTTCCCCGGGGGAAATATCAGCTGCTTTTCAATGGAAGCCCGGTTCCTCTAAACCTCCGTCTGGCTCGAGGCCAAGTCAAACAACAACCGAACTCACCTGACCTTCAGCCTTTCACCATGTTTTCCCTCTGAACCTACTGTTGCACCATCCATCGTCATGCATTGCTGCTGAGTAATCCTCTAAATAATAGGTGTGGTTGAGTGACATGCCGGACTTTTGAGTAAAACAAACTGTCTTTGGGATGATTTCATGAGAGTGAAGTCACCGGTTTCAGCTGTTTGTCGTTGTCCGGCTTTGAGAGAGGGCACGTGTGGTAACTGGCTCCGAGGCTCGTCCATGCAAAATTTGCCTCCGTCGCTCGAGGTCACCTGGTTTGGTTTTCGGTCATTGCTTTGGACGTCACGGGAGAGAACGTTCATTCAAACTTGAGCTGAGTTGCGGTTTGATATAATGAGTCGGGATGATTTATAGAAAATAAAAGATGCTTTTTTCTGCTGCAGTTGCAAGTTTGGTCAGATTATCTTGAAATCGAAGAGATTTACAGGATCTTTGTGCAACTTTTAGGGTGATTTAAACATTTTTTCGGGTCTGCAAACACTATCCCACGTTCTTTGTGCAGTCTTCTGCTTCTGTGCATTAAAAGTTGATATATAAATAAAGTTTATTGCTATTTAACATCCTAAATCTGGAGCCAGGTCGTATTCCAGCATAGAAAAACTATATGAGGGTGTGAGGGATCATAAGGATGTTTCCTGTCTCCTCTCCTTATTGTTACCAGGTCACGGCGCCCTCTGCTGGTCAGGACTCTCCTCTACAGTAAATCCTCTGCTGCTATTGTACTTTGCAACAAAGGAGCAGAGCCAACAAGGCTGAAACACACACACACACACACACACACACACACACACACACACACACACACACACACACACACACACACAGGAAACACAAAGGAAAGCATGCTTCCCTTTGTTACAGACTCGGTCTGTTATTTCACAGTTGCGACACTCCTGCTGCTGTTGACAGCACAATTTAAATAGACTCAGTTTATTTCTTCAGCTGGGAACAAATTGTTCAAATCAGTCGTCTGAGTGTACGAACCAACTGAACTTTGACCTCCAGGCCGCTGTATGATATGTTTATATGACGTATGATATTATGTGACGTATCTGAAGCAACAAAGTTAGAAACATTTAAAATGTTTCTTTTCTTACAGTAAATATATTTAAAATCATTTTTATTTATTTTACTTGCTCGCTCACTCTCTCTTTTTCTCTTCTTAGCTTCCTGCGTCAACGTCCTCTTTGCTCTCTTCTCCTCTGCCATCATGTCCATAGAGGCTGCTGAGACCGGTTACAGTGCCCAGCTCCTGTTCTGGCACGACAATGGTTGTGCTCCCTGTCAGTGTTCCCTGAAAACCTCTTCTTCTTCTTCCCGGTAGTCTAAAACACCTGTGGTACAAACACTATGGACTGGGCTAACATTAGCTAACAAACTGAGCTAAAATTAGCTAACGGCAGCTAACACATTGAGCAAAGAGCAGCTAATGAACTGAGCTAACATCAGCTAACAAACTGAGCTAACAGCTGCTAACAATATGAGCTATCATTAGCTAAAAGCAGCTACTGAACTGAGCTAACATCGGCTATGAAACTGAGCTAACAGCTCCTAACAGACAGAGCTAACAGCAGCTAACAAACAGAGCTAACAGGAGCTAACAAACAGATCTAACAGCAGCTAACAGCAGCTAACAAACTGGGCTAACATGAGCTAACAGCAGCTAACAGACTGCGCTAACATGAGCTAACAGCAGCTAACAGACTGAGCTAACATGAGCTAACAACAGCTAACAGACTGAGCTAACATGAGCTAACAGCAGCTAACAGACTGAGCTAACATTAGCTAACAGCAGCTACAGCTGTCAGCAGTTTACTTCACTGTCCATCATAAACTCTGTAAATCACAGAGAGTTGAGGCGGAGCAGCCGGAGGACATCAGAGGGAAAACCAGAAAACATTTCCTCCATAAAATATGATCCAGTTTCTGTGTGACTTACTTTTATGCTAAGCTAAGCTAATAGTTCAAATGTGAAACTATTTTTTTTTAAAAGTTGTTCATCATGTTTTGTGTATTTCTGATGAAAAATGTTGCTGTGATGGGATGTCATAAATAATCCACGTCTAATCTCCCGTTCCTAAATATTCTCTAATCTTTCCGATACACAAACCTCCTCATTCTATATCACTGCATCATGATCTATACTAACCTCCTCCTGTCCCCAAACAAACTGCCATCAACGCCCGGATGACGGCGTAAATCCTCCGATAATCTCAGCTCTGCGGCTTTGACACGCGACAGCTTGTCGAGAGCTCCGAAATATAAACGTGAAGTTAAAGAACGACGTTTCTTTGATATGTGAGCAACCAGCAACGGTCTGAAGCTGCCGATCTACTGATGCTGTCGAGAGATTCAAGCAGGACTGAGAGGTTTTTATGTCTTTGGGTCACTAACTAATTAAGACTAATTAAAGTGAGGTAACTTTAATGGCTCAGCAGATATAAACAGATGAAACAGACTAAGAAACAAAGGAAACACAGGGACCAAACAACTAGCAGGACGACTCGACAGCTGAAATCAGAATCAATAAAACATCACATTTATGTCAACAAATGTTGTTAACTCGTTATTTTAGGACATTTGAACTTTAATTTAAACTCGTCATTACGAGAAAAAGGAAGACATAAAATGTTCGACAGCTCAGGACTTCCGTACTCTACCGTACTACAATCTGAACATATATTCAGTCAGAGAGTGTTAAGCTGCCTGACAGTTTATGGATTTTAAACAGACCACACACACACACACACACACACACACACACACACACACACACACACGGTGAGGATCAGCAGGGATAATCTTCCAGGATGCCATCTGCAGCTTTTGAACAGACCGAGAGTTTGTTTTCTGTCGCGTCACTAGGGGGCGCTCTGAGGTCTCTCACTCTCACACACACACACACACACACACACACACACACACACACACACACACACACACACACTGAAATTTAAGCACCAAAATATTTATTGCAGTTTGTTTGTTGGTTCAATCATTTCTGATTCAGGATCATAAACAAATGAGAAAACAACTCACATAAGTTAAAATCACGTCAGCTGCTAAACTGATCTGGAAAACTACAAATAACACGGAAGGAAGGAACAAACGAAAGAAGGAAGGAAGGACAAGAGAAGGAAACAAGGATGGGAGGAAAGAAGAAAAGAGGAAGAAAGAAGGAAGGGTCAAAAGACTGAAAAGAAGGAAGGAAGGAAGGAAGGAAGAAAGGAAGGAAGGAAGGAAGGGAGGAAGGAAGGAAGGAAGACACAAGGGGAGGAGGATAGAAAGAAGCAAGGAAGTAAAGAAGGAAGTATGAAGGGTAAAAAGACTGAAACGAAGGAAGGATGCAAGGAGGAGTGAAAGAAGGAAGGGTCAAAAGACTGAAAGAAAGAAGGAAGGAAGGAAGGAAGGAAGGAAGGAAGGAAGGAAGGAAGGAAGGAAGGAAGGAAGGAAGGAAGGAAGGAAGGAAGGAAGGAAGGGTCAAAAGACTGAAAGAAAGAAGGAAGGAAGGATGGAAGGAAGAAAGGAAAGAAGGAAGGAAGGAGGATAGAAAGACTGAAAGGAAGGAAAGAAGGATAGAAAAAGGAAAGAAGGATGGAGACAAGTATGGAAGGAAAGAAGTTAACGTTAGCTCTGACTTCGGACTCTGTGTCATCGTTTGTTGACGATGGTGTACTCTATTTCTAAGATAACGTTAGCTTGTGTTGCTCACTGTCCGTTAGCAAGGGCTCAGCAGCTTCTATGGACACGATGGCAGAGGAGGAGAGAGCGAAGAGGACGCTGACGGAGGAAGCTAAGAAGACAAAGTCCATCTTTCTTGTCTCCTTCAAACGGAGGAAACGAAGTGACGTGAAGTGAAGGAGGCGGAAATGATCGAGACAGATTATAGGCTCTGTAGATTCCAGGTTTGCTGAGTCACGACTTCAAGACCTGATCTACTCAACTCAAGCTGTTTAGTTTCATAGTTTTTCTAGAAGTGAAAATCCAACCAGACGTCCAGAGTTCAAACCAGAGCTCGGTCAGTGGTGCGACATCATGACGTTGTCCTCCTCCTCGGGCGCTTGTAACACCTGAGTCATGACGCGAACGTGAGAGATCTTCTTCACCGCCTTGTGAAACGCCTGCTTCACGTCCTTCGAGTCGGCCGCCGCGACGCTGACCGAGATGCTGAGAAGACGGGAGAGGATGAAGGACGGAGGAGGGAAGCAGAGAGAAGGAGAAGAATGAACAGAGAGGAAAGGATTGTTTGATACCACTCTCCTCCGTCTAAAGTTCAAAAATACACAATTATTGTATTGTTATCAAGAGAGTATGGTTGTCAACAAGACATTGGCAGGTACAGAGGTGCTACGTGAATTGATAAAATGTTTCTGGTCAAGAAATATTTATTTTATGGAAATTTGTGAGTTTTAAAGTTGCACTAGGCTAGCAGTTTCCCTCCACTTCCAGTCTTTATGCTAAGCTAAGCTAATCACCTCTAGCTCAGCACTGAATGCTCAGGGACTTCCCGAACACTTCGAAAAATGCCCCACTGAAACCAAAGTCCTGTTTTTTGCCCGTAATATCTGTGAATTTGGACGTGCAGACGTCAGGTGACCTTTATTGTCGTGGTAACAATAATAAACATGTGGTTTAGGTTGCAAGGTGGTCACGTTTGAGGTCAAAATAAGTTACTTAGATAAGTTACAATTGAAATTTACACCAGGCTGGTATTTCTAGAGCAATGGGCCTTTGGACCAATGGCATTTTTTCTTTTGGATGTTTAAGTGACCTGGGTTTTTGGTCCAAAGAGATATTATTGGGACCATTGAGGTTTCGGAATAATGGGCTGTAGAGATCAATGACAAGGCAGCAGATCTTATCCGACACTTAGAAATAAAGCAAATTGTCCATGTGTAGTCACCCCCTTAAAACGTCCTCTGACGATAACTCAAGGGTCTGATTTTCACAGATAGACTTTTGAGGTTTTTGAATGATCGCAAAACTTGTAAAGCAGAAGAACTGAGTTTTGTCTGTCACCAACTAATCCAAATTGTATCCCCACATCTATCGCCTGAACTGCCTTTAGGTGTAAAACAGCAAAGTTAACTGAAAATAAAGAACTTTTCCTACTTTTATTTGGGTCATGTTGAAGATGCAATTAAAAGCAAACAAAGACACCTCAAGACAGTTCATGCTAACTAGTCCCCGAACGAGTTTCCCAAAGGACGAGTCGCGTCGCCAACCAAGCAAGTAATTCGTCTGAGTCGTAGCTGTACTGATTGTTAAAGCCCCTCGAGACAAATTGTGATTCCGGGTTATATTATTAACAAAATTGACCTGAGTCGACTTAATGTTATACATTTTTTTATAATGCATAACATTACCTCAGTTTTTCTTCTTTGCAAGTTGTTCCTGTTGTTGTTTCTCGGCTTTCCGTTTCTTGTACTGGGCTATCTCGGCCATCTGCAGCCCGTGGGCCATTTGCCTGTTGGGACGAAGTGAACAGCGTGAACACAACACAAAGTCTCTGGACCAATAATGAGTTCAGTAATGAGACAGCTTCATGATATGCTAAAGTAGCCAACTGCTAAGTAACTGCTGCTAACCGAATCTGCCATTAGTTACACCACTTTGCAGACTTTGCAATAAAACCACCTCGGTAGGCTACCCTTTAGGACTTTAGACAAGACTCCTGAACTTGACTTGATTGACGCCAATTTCACGTGTTTATCATGGAGCCAAAGCTTGAAGGCGATTAGCCTAGCTTAGCATAAAGACTGGAAGCAAGTGGAAACAGCTCTGTCCACGGTAAAGGGTCGAAAAAGTCGAGAGCACAGAATAGGAGGTGGAGGTGAAGGGACGGTTGTTCCTACCCGGACTTGACTTCTGAAGGAACGGGCAGAGGTTTGGTGAATCCATCCCTCCCTACGAGCCAGTAAGTTTCCTCAAATCCTTTCCCCTGATGAACAACAACAAATGAACACATGCATCGATAGACCGTACATACAGAAATCTTGATTGTCCGATAAAGCACCTTGACTTCGGTTCTGCCTCTCAACTCAAGCTTGTAGCCGAGATTTAGGTCCCGCAGGACTTTGACTGTACTCTCGTGGACGTGGATCCTGTAGGCTGCAAACAAAAAACAAAGCAATGGATGATAATTTTAATATGAAGGTGGTATAAACCCAATAAGAACAAAAAGCACTGGCGAAACCAAATCACAGTGCTGCTATGTCACTAAATCTGAATCGTGCCCACCAGAACTGACGTAATTTTAGCAACATTTAAAAGAACATGTTTTCTGTGGTTTCAGAGTAGGGTTGATGGGCTATATAGTCCCCCCAGCAGGTTGTGGGTCTGCCCCAGGAGTCTCCTACCAACTAGACATGCCTGGCTGGCTTCTTTCGATGTGAAGGAGTAACAGCTCTACTCCGATCTCTAAGGCTTGTATCTGGTCACTACCCAAAGCTCATGACCATAGGTGAGGGTTGGAACGTAGATAGATGTTGCCAACGCTGCACCAATCTGCCAAACAAAAAAGAGTTCATTTTCTGTAGGTCTGTAACTCACGCAGTCCGGTGGCCTCCATACGAGAAGCCGTGTTCACCGTGTCTCCAAACAGACAGTAGCGGGGCATGGTGAGACCGACCACACCAGCTACACATGGACCTACAATAATCAAAACACACATTAGAGTTACTGCTCGTTGTGTTTGCTGGTTTTCCCACTCTGATGTCCTGTCAAGCGCTCACCTGTGTGTAGACCTATACGTATCCTGACAGGAACGTCTGGCATGTGCCTCATTTTGAAGGTTCCCACAGCGCTCAGGATGTCGAGGGCCATGTTGGCTATCTCGGCGGCGTGGCGGTTCTCGTTCAGGACAGGGACTCCTGACGCCACCATGTAAGCATCGCCGATCGTCTCCACCTAGAGTAGAAACAACAATGAGATTTAAACGCCTGCAGAACTGAATAAAATTGAGGATAAAGAATAGAGAGCGCACCTTATAGACATCATGGTTTCCAATGATGGCATCGAAGACTGTGTAGAGGTTGTTGAGCAGGTCGACCACCTCGATGGGTTCGCTGTGAGCTGAGATGGTGGTGAAGCCGACGATGTCGCTGAAGTAAAGTGACACACTGTCAAAATACTCTGGTTCGACTGTGCCGCCCACCTTCAGAGCCTCAGCCACAGACCTGAGGAGAGAAAACGAGTTCAGCATCTTTTAACCTGCGCGTGTCGACGTGTAGCTCCGTGTCTACGTGGACTCACGGAGGCAGCATCTGGGTCAGCAGCTTCTCCGTCTTCTGTTTCTCGATCTCCAGCTCCTCCGTTCGCTCCCTGATCAGCTCCTCCAGGTTTGAGGAATACTGCTCCAGCATCCTCAGCATGGAGTCGATGATGTTGGTCTTCTTCCCCTTGTTGATGTTCTTAAACTGAGAGGAGAGGAAGTGAAGCACAATGCACACAACATGAAGACTCTTCAGCTGTCCAGCCTGCCTACCTGGTCGAAGATCTCTTCAAAGGTTGGCCTCTTCTCGGGTTGTTCGTTCCAGCACTGTTTCATCAGCTGGATGCACTCCATCGGAGCGTAGTCAGGGCTGACCACCGGGCGACACAGTGGAGGAGGCTTACGCACCCTCTCTATTATGTCTAAAACACACAGAGACATCATTGTTTTTTAGCCATGCTGGCAGTTTAGCAGTTTGTTTGTGAAGCAGTTATCTTGCCTGCGGCGGACAGATCCAGCATGCAGAACGGAGGCCCTCTGATCACCACCTCCTGCATGATGATGGCGAAGCTGTACACGTCGCCCAATGGCGTCCCGTGAAGCATCAGCTGCCCAGAAATCCTCAGGATCTCCGGAGCCGTCCAGAGCAACTCTGAAAAAAAACAAAAACAGAACTGCATTAGTTTACTACTGTAGTGGCAACTGCACCAGGAGAAGCCAGGTTCATGATCTGGTCTGGTCTATCACCGTCTGCAGGTGGTTCAACGTAGGGAAACTTCTGAGCCTCCAGAACTTCGGTGTAGCAGTAGTCTGTGAGCTTCAAGACGAAACGTCCGTCCACCACACAGTTACGGGACTTCAGGCGGCCGTGGGACACTTCGCGGTTGTGGAGGTACCGCATACCCTGAAGCAGCAAACAGTACATTTACTCAAATATTTCAACTTCTGTGAGGATTTCTGGGCAACTGTGATGACATTTCTCACAGTTTTCTGAATTTCTACTATGCAGGACTCTTCCACCACTGACCTTAATCAAATCCAGTAGCAGAGACGACTTGAACATCCAGTCCAGTTTGACGTCCTCGTTCAGCAGCAGGTCCTCCAAACTTCCTCTGGAGCAGAACTCAGTCACGATGGCGAACACGCCACAGTCATGAAAGAAACCCAGGAAAGGATTGATATTCTCGTGGCGCATGTCCTTCATCTGCAGCCAGAAGAAAGAAAACAGTTTGTTTTGACTTTCTTAACAGTTCATAACAATGCTAGATGAACGGACAACATCACATACCAGTTCAAACACTTGGCTGACTTTGGGGTTGATGGTGCTGAACGTCCCATCAGGAAGTCTCTTCAGCCACGCCCAGTCACCCTGACAAACAGCAGTTCCGATTTATGCCATATTCAAATGTTATTTGTACATATCTTTTATATTTATGTTTTGCCATCATACTCAGTGTCTCACCTCGTAAATGACGACGTTGGAGTTCTCGTAGGTAGCCGGTGTTTGTGTGGAGATTGGCGACGTTACGCTTCGTTCGGACGCGGTCCTCACGCCACTGACTCTGCTGTCATCCAGACTGAGTTTCTGTAAGAAGTTGTGATCGGGATGTGACACAAAAACTCAATTTAATACATTGTACATGTACAACTTCCTCTTGTGTAGTTAGTAGGTGCTGACCTTGTTGCTAAGAGACGGGTTTATGAATGTGACGTCAGCCAGAGTCAGCAAAATCTTGTTTGGGCCCTTAACCAGTCGAATCTGATTGACGCGGCGCCTAGGCAACGAGAGACAAGGACGGGGACAGTAGGAGTCAGTGATTAATATACAAACCAATGTAACCGATCAGTTTCCTTCTTCGTTATTTGTTTATTATGCATCAGTTGTGCAATTCAACTCTACACCAAGACTTCCCGTTGACTTTGTACCTGATGCAGTAAACCAACGCCGCTACGAAAACAGTGGTGGCCGTCGCTCCGAGGAACATGCTGATGGTTGAAAACAGATCCAGCCCTGCAACAAACAGATCCACCCCTGCAAAAAAACAAAGAAGAGGAGGTCTGACATATGTGTGCTAGAGTCCTTGGTCATCATTAAAAGTCTCAGCAGTAAACTAAAACACCCACAGCATGAAGGTCCACCAAAAATCATCATGTGTTCCTCACCTCCCCAGCAGAGGACTCCAGGAGTAAACCAACACGCGGAGTCCGTCCTGGGTCTGTAGCCACGAGGGAAGTGGATGTCTCGACCCAGGAAAAACACCTTACCGGCCTCCATATCGATCCTGTCGATAATCAGGATCGAGTTATTAATGCGACAATTACATTCTTTGGTTACACCAAATTCCTCCACTTGTGTTATAAGTACATGCTTGATCTCTGTCTCTTCACGTACCTGTATGTTGGCTTCAGTTCCCATGAGAGTCCGTCTGTGTCCAGTATGAGGTAGTCCAGCAGAGCTGCTCCAGAGCCGTTGGTTTTGATGGGGTGGCTGAAGCCCTGCAACATAAATAATGATGTATGCTGTTGGGTTTGGGTTATTGGTAATCCTTAGTCTGATTTGGTCTTGAACATTTTAGGAAATTAAACAAACATAATGAGTTTTAAAACATGTTCTTGTTGACGAATCACTTAAGTTTTGACCTCAACACCTTGGTCATCACAACAACAAGAAGCACTAACTAACCAGATGGAAACAACGGTCTGGTCAATGATCCTACCAAGACTAAACACTGGAGGATGCCGCCAGTCAGTCAGACCTCAAGAAGCTTCTAGGATGAGAGGTGAAACATCTTAACAGATCTACAACCAAGTTCAGTTCCCCCAGTTTTGACTGTTCTCAGTTATGCACACAAATAAGTTTAATTTCACAGGCCTTTTGGACCTTGTACCTGGAAGGCCAGGTTACGGGTGTGTTTTGCCAGATTTCCCCCAGACATCCACTCCCTGGATTGCTGAAGACGATGCACTGCATGAGCCATTAAGAGGATGGAGCTGTAGATGGTGCCAAAGAGAGGGGACACCTGTAGGACACATGGACAGAGTTCAGGTCTAATTGCCTTGCTCGAGTTAAATACCACGTCTCGAAAAACACATCACCTGCTGTGGATCCAGCGTCCTCGCCACCTCTCTTCTCTCCATCGCATCTCTGTAGGCCTCATAGAACGACACCTCGGGTGAGTCGATGGTGACGGTCAGCACGGCGTCGTAGGCCCGAAGCAGCTTCTTGTTGCTCTTCAGAGCCGGGTAGGTCACGTTACGGTAGGGCAAACTGTAGAGCAGGGTGTCATAGGGTATAAAGACCCGGGAGCCGTCAATCAACTGCATGTCGTAGGCGGTCTCTAAGAGCAGCTTCTGGACTTGACCGCCAATCAGTGCTGAGTGCATGCAGAGGATCACAACTAGGAGGAGAGCGAAGTAAATATTTAAAAAAAGGAAAACGTTAAGTGAGGTACTCTTCGGAAGAAGTAAACCGGAACTCACTGCGTAATTCTCTCATCTTGCGGACCTTGGACAGAGTTCGTCTGATGCCGTGAGGAGTGTTCTCCATAAAACTGACCAGTCTGACCGGTAGACCGTGGCTCCTCAAGGAATCAGCTACCTGGACAGGACAACAGCAACATTTTGAACAAGTTCTCCTCCTTTTTGTAGTTTTTTTTGGTCTTGCCGTCTCTCACCTTGGTAGCCGTCTCTACCCAGATATCGTCTGAGGAAGAGATGATGGCGATGTGGGCCCACCTGAAGTAGTTTACAATGCTTAGCAGCACCCAGGTGGGCCTGGGCATGGAGCGGGTGAAGGTTGGGTGGCTCCGAATATCGTCCAGCTCATAACCAACACAACCCCACGGAAACAACGCCTGGAAGAGAAGTACAGGAGAAAATGAACATATCACAGTAGGGAGAGACATTGCAAATCTCTCATGAACATCACCTACTTTGTTCCAGCCTTTGCTCAGCATTGAGGCAGCATCACAGTATGCTGGGTTGGCTGGTCCAATGTACCCTGAGGCCTTGGTGTGGAAACCAATGAACGACTCCAGTGCCCTGGATGTCTCACATGGCTCCTGGAAAACAAATCAATCATCAATCAATCCTGATATCAAACTTCTCACTCTCCAAGGCGGTGCTACCTAAGCTGATGTTAGTGATCGTACCTGCAGCACAGCATAATCAAACGTTGTACCGTAGGACAGCAAGGGGTCCTTGTTGATTCGGTTGATGGCAAGCTGTGCCGCCACACTGGGGAGGGCCTTTCCAAAGAGAGGGTCGCACCCCCACGGTCCCACCACCCCGACCCGAAACCAGGCTGCCTGTGTAGGGCAGGGTAGTAAACACAGAAGGAGAACCAGGAGGAACCTCAGTAGGCCATGGAGGGATGGGGGAGATATGCGGCATGGAGGTGGCAAACAGTTGACAGAAAGAGGAAAGGATGAAGGTTTGACGTCCGGAGCTTTGCGTCGTGTCTGCTTCCATGTTTGAGGTAAGATGACGAAGGCGCAGCGCTGAGATTGCATCTCGAGGCTCAGAGGAACCTGGAGGAAGACTGTCTGAAGGTTTTGCTTCCCTGGATTTGAGAAAAGATCAGATGCTATCAGAAACTGTTTAATTAATCATCAGTTTATTAGTTTACCAGTCTTGAAAGAGCAGTTTGGGTGACTTTAGGTTTGGGAACACTCCCAGGATCAATCAGCTACAACAGGATTATCTGGTGTGACCCTCTTATACGTGTCCTGATACTCACGTCGGTGAGAAAATGAAAGCGAGTCAGGCTTGGAGATGTTATTTATGTTGAAGATACTTGGTTTACTTGTTGGGTTTGTAAAGACCCTTAAAGACAAATCTGAGTGCTGCATCCGACAGCCACAGAACAAGTTGCAAGGCAATTTCTTGGAGCAAATACATGCAGTCAAAGTACTTCACAATGTTTTTGCCTCTGACATTGTCAGATTGTTCGTGTTAGTATATGACAACATTGAGTAAAGGATCCTCACAGAGATGGACCTTTTTTGTAATAAAGTTCAAAGCTACAGTACTTATACCTCAAACAGCACGAGAGTTGTTGGTCTCTCTGTGCCTCGGTTGGTTAGTTTGTCTGTCCATACATAAATACCCATCATGCATCTAATAAAGGAGTCTCACCATGCATTGACGAGATGTCGGGGTCTTCGTTCTGCTCCAAAGCGCCGCAGCAAAAGTTTGTTTCATCACTTCCTCTTTTGTTTAAATCCTGTGACTACCTTTCCACTATCAGGAACCGAGCGGAGGATACATGCAACATGTAGCTCAGCTGGTTTACAGCTCGTACATATATGTGTGTGTGTGTGTGAGAGACGACCTAGAACAAGTGTGTGACCTGTCCTGTCAGATTATATCAAATCCAATCAGGACCGCTGTGGCTGTAAGCTGCGCCGACGATGATGATCAACTTTATGAAGTCATCAGCGTCCCGTCTATCTTCATGTGCAGACCAGACGACGGAGGAATGCAGCACAAGTGGTGGACGTGGTCTGAATCCACCATGTTTTATGTGCACACATGGTATTTAACAACGCCTGATATTTATTATAGGAAACTGATACACATGATCTCTTTTCAATGGTTTCAGGGTGCTGCAGTGGAATAAATCATATTATTACATTATTATTTAAGTATTCTGGAGGTGATCTGGGCTCGTCCACATTGTGGGAGAACACGGCAGACCCTGAACCCAATGGAAGGACCACACAGCCCGTCTGCAGGGCCGCTGACAGGTTTGGCTGGGCCCGGGACAAAAAAAATCCCCCCCGCGCGACCCGCCGTCCACCCGAAGAACCCTCTCCTCTCCCCGCCGGGGCCGGCTCACAGCTGGGGCGCGGTTAGCGCGGAGACGCGGGCGTCCACCGGCAGCCGCGCCCGACTTGTGCATGTTTACTAACAGGCTCGCGCACACTGACCACTTATCGAATGCTGTCGTCTTTTTTCTCTAGAAAGACCAAACCATTTTGGAATAGGGGTGATAGGGGGTTATTGGCCGTTTTTTCAAGGGCAATGAAGGCAAACATCTATAAGTCATTGTTTGAATGCAATTAAAGCACTTTTCTACCCTAAAAACCAACACATTTTGAAGTGAACGTATCATAATTGAGCCCGACGTCATGGGCCCCCCTCTATTCCAGAATTCCCAGGGCCCGGGACAAAAAGCCCTTTAGTCCCCCCCTGTCGGCGGGGGTTCCCGTCTGGATGGTGGAAGACAAAAAACCTGGAACTGACTTGGTGAAATACGCAGAGCTGAGATGTTTTCCATCTCAGACATACGTCAGCTTCTTAGGATTGACCTTCACATATCTGAGTCCTTCAGCACGGACCAATCTGTACAACCAAAGCATCACCTGTGACTTGGAAACAACATCTTCACTCCAGACCTTCATGCACCGTCTTTACCCAGGTCTCCAGCCGGCCTGTAGATGGTGCTGTGGACACAGAAACAGCGAGAGAAGCTTTACATGCTGCTTTTACAGAAGTGTCACACTTCATTTACCTGGATGGACAGGTGACATCCTGGGAAACAGTCAGTAATTAAAATCTCCCATCATAGAACATGAGGCATCAGGGGAAAGGGAGTCTCTCTGTCAGAGATAGAGGAGATAATGGGCACTTCAACCAGTTATCTATGACAGGGGGTGTAAATACACCATAAACCATGTCGCATTACCGTTTCCTCCATGCTATTTATTCTGCATTTCCTTCTATAAACACACAGTACAGTCTGTCTGTGAAAGCCAGAGGGCAGCACGACCCAGAAACCAACAAACCAACCAGCCTCTCCGATCATATTAAACTCTTGCGTGTATGTGTTGGACTTGAATCCTCAAAAAAAGGGGGTGATAAAAAGTAACACAGCGTTTCACAATGAAGGAGAACTGTCCGCACATTTCTGCAGGGTGAACGTCACCGTCATCTGATTCAGCATTTTGCTCCCTCGCTTTCTGGGCGGTTTACTCGCTTTGCACAAGATCAGGAAAAACAAAAGGAATCAAACATTTACTCTGAGCGTCCACACGAGAACAGATTTCTGCTGTGGAGAGAGATTTGGATAATAAAGTTGTAACCACTTTATCATGCTCTGTCTCTCTCGCTCTCCCTCCTTGAACCGGACTCTACCAACATGATGTCAAAACCAAGACAAATCAGTCCAGATGTGGATTCCTGACCTGCCAGATGAACCCTCTGACTCAATGAGTAGTACGCGGCAGTACGCGTTTAAATACATGGAGCTTTAACAAGCATTAATATTGTTGTTTTTTAAAATGTTTTAGAGAGTGTGACGAAATGTTTGAACAAACTCCAACACAACAAGTCTGGAGATGTGAAACTCAAGTAGCTAAGCTATGCTAATAATCAAGTGTTATTTGATCAAATCATCATTTAATCTTGATTATATCTCTTAGTAGTTTGATAGCTGCTGTTAGCTACTGTTAGCTCAGTTTGATAGCTGCTGTTAGCTACTATTAGCTCAGTTTGTTAGCTGCTGTTAGTTCAGTTTGTTAGCTGCTGTTAGCTACTGTTAGCTCAGTTTGTTAGCTGCTGTTAGCTACTGTTAGCTCAGTTTGATAGCTGCTGTTAGCTACTGTTAGCTCAGTTTGATAGCTGCTGTTAGCTACTGTTAGCTCAGTTTGATAGCTGCTGTTAGCTACTGTTAGCTCAGTTTGATAGCTGCTGTTAGCTTATGTTAGCTCAGTTTGTTAGCTGCTACTAGCTAATGTTAGCTCAGTTTGATAGCAACTGTTAGCTTGTGTTAGCTCAGTTTGTTAGCTGCTGTTAGCTCAGTTTGTTAGCTGCTGTTAACTCATTTTAGCTCAGTTTGATAGCTAATGTTAGCTCAGTTTGCTAGCTCAGTTTGTTAGCTGCTGTTAACTCATTTTAGCTCAGTTTGATAGCTAATGTTAGCTCAGTTTGCTAGCTCAGTTTGTTAGCTGCTGTTAGCTCAGTTTGTTAGCTGCTACTAGCTAATGTTAGCTCAGTTTGATAGCTGCTGTTAGCTTATGTTTGTTAGCCGGGCTGCCTGGACTCTTGAGCTCGGAGCATGGGGGGTGTGTTTGGCGTTTGTACCGAAGAAGAAGAAGAAGAAGAAGAAGAAGAAGAAGAAGAAGAAGAAGAAGAAGAAGAAGAAGAAGAAGAGGAAGTTCACAGGCCTGGGAGGACAGAAAAGAGCCAATCATCATTTAATCTTGATTAAATCTCTTTTTTATAAGATAGGATGCAACAACTCTGAGTTACAGACAAACAACCGAGGATAAAAACACAACATACGCCACAAAATCAGCGTTTAATGTACAAATGCAACAAAAACAAACAAATATCAGGAGGAAAGAAGTAACTACTATAATAAACGTAGCTACACGTAGATTTATTTTAAGGGGAAATGAGCCCTGGATCATTGGCGTTGTAAATGTTTTCCACACTTTACTTATAAAACCTTTGCATCAACAGACTAGAAGCAACATTAAAATACATAGTCAGCATGTCTTATAAAGGTTTCTAACTTTCTGTATGTTTGACTTTGAGTTCGCTGTGACTCTGCTGGAGCAGGTCTACAGCAGAGTTCAACCCCAGGTTACTGTACACATCCAAAGGGTCCCCTTATATCAAGGTGTTGACAGTCTCTGCCATACGCTCAGCCCTTTGAATCGATCTTTTCTGAATGGCCACTCATCTTTATGAACCGGCCACTTAGCGGTCGCCGACAGGAGGGCCCCTCATTCTCAAGACTGACCGGCACCACACCGCAGAGGTGGAGGGGGGACTGAACAGGTCTTTACATTCCTGGTGGCGGTCCTGTTGATCCACACTGACCTGTGATCAGGTGAATGGTGTCTCTGTCATTGGGGTAGTGTTAGTATTTGTTCCACAGGCGTTTTAGATCAACAGGAAGAAGAAGAAGAGGTTTTCAGGCCCGAGGTGCAGGGAGTGTGGAGCAAGCGTCGTGCCAGAACAGGAGCTGGACAAGCAGGCAATGTAACCGAGCTCAGCAGAAGCCGCCGGACAAGAGTAGAACTGTGATTTACAGAGTTTATGATGGACAGTGAAGTAAACTGCTGACACCTGTAGCTGCTGTTAGCTCAGTTTGTTAGCTGCAGTTAGCTAATGTTAGCTCAGTTTGATATCTGCTGTTAGCTAATGTTAGCTCAGTTTGATAACTACTGTTAGCTAATGTTAGTCCAGTTTGTTAGCTGCTGTTAGCTAATGTTAGCTCAGTTTGATAGCTGCTGTTAGCTCAGTTTGTTAGCTCAGTTTGATAGCTGCTGTTAGCTTATGTTAGCTCAGTTTGATATCTGCTGTTAGCTAATATTAGCTCAGTTTAATAACTACTGTTAGCTAATGTTAGTCCAGTTTGTTAGCTGCTGTTAGCTAATGTTAGCTCAGTTTGATAGCTGCTGTTAGCTCAGTTTGTTAGCTCAGTTTGATAGCTGCTGTTAGCTTATGTTAGCTTAGTTTGATAGCTGCTGTTAGCTCAGTTTGCTAGCTCAGTTTGATAGCTGACGAACTGAGTGTTTGCACCTCAGTTGTTATGGACGACCAGGAAGAAGAACAGGAGGTAACCTGGCTCAGCAGCTTCTATGAACATAATGGCAGAGGAGAAGAGAGTGAAGAGGACGTTGATGGAGGTAGCTAGGAAGAGTAAATCTTAGTTACACTGACCGTTTTAACAGGTAGTCTGCGTTCAGTAAACGCCTTGAACTTTCAAACAGCTGCTGCAACAAGCTCGTTACTACATGTAGTGTTTAATAGCAGTCAATTCCACATTGACTTGTGTTGAAATGTCCATTCACTGCCTTTCTTTTCTTTTCTCCGACCCAACCTCAAGTCAGTCTTACAAAGTTTCCTTATCTGATGTGGTCTGTAATTTGACCGCGCATCAAAGGAGGGGCGATGAAAAGTTTTGTAAAATGCAGAAAAGCCGAGTGACGCGGACGAAAAGTAAAGACGCCACCCAAGAAACAAGCACACACACATTTTTTGAAAACTCAAACCTGCTCGTGGAGAACACCTTAAAGCGTCGACGAAGACAATTTAGTTTTGTGGATTCAGAGTCTCGTCTTTCCTGCAGGATGTGTAATGTTGATAAATCAACAGGCGTGACTCATCCTCCTCCTCTTAATCGTGCAGAGACACAGAAAGAAACAAGCGTGTCTCTGGAAAAGGCAAATTTATTAGCAGCAAAACACTTGAGAGTCGACATAACATTTGTGTCTCCTCCTCAAACACACGGGCACCTGGTTTCAGTCTTTTTTCTCCTCTTCTGTTAATGACTGACTTTCTTTGGCTGACGGAGCCGTGTTGTTTTATCAGATAGTGTCCAGGAGGCAGCTCACGAAAGTGGCTGGTGAGTTGCCGTTTGTTTGTTATGGCAACTGGAGGATCTCTGAAACCTTCCTCTAATCTTACATCCTCTCGTAGAGACGCACTCAAACATATTTTCTCTCTCCGGGGAAACACGAGACATCATCGTCAGATCATAAACGCCATCCAAAATATTCTTTTGATCGTGATTTACAGAGTTTATGATGGACAGTGAAGTAAACTGCTGCCAACTGTAGCTGCTGTTAGCTCATGTTAGCTCAGTTTGTTATCTCAGTTTGTTAGCTGCTGTTAGCTCAGTTTGTTAGCTAATGTTAGCTCATGTTAGCTGATGTTAGCTCGGTTTAATAGCTACTGTTAACTAATGTTAGCTTAGTTTGCTAGCTCAGTTTGTTAGCTGCTGCTAGCTCAGTTTGATAGCTACTGTTAGCTAATGTTAGCTCAGTTTGCTAGCTCAGTTTGTTAGCTGCTGTTAGCTCATGTTAGCTCAGTTTAATAGCTGCTGTTAGCTCATATTAGCTCAGTTTGATAGCTGCTGTTAGCTAATGTTAGCTCAGTTTGTTAGCTGATAGCTGCTATTAGCTAATGTTAGCTCAGTTTGATAGCTGCTGTTAGCTCATGCTAGTTCAGTTTGTTAGCTGTTGTTAGCTAATGATAGCTCAGTTTGTTAGCTTATAGCTGCTGTTAGCTAGTGTTAGTTCAGTTTGATAGCTGCTGTTAGCTCATGTTAGCTCAGTTTGTTAGCTACTATTAGCTCAGTTTGAAAGCTGCTGTTAGCTAATGTTAGCTCAGTTTGATAGCTACTGTTAGTTAATGTTAGCTCCGTTTGTTAGCCGGACTGCCTGGACTCTTGAGCTCAGAGCATGGGGGGAGTGTTTGGCGTTTGTATCACAGGAGTCTTGGACCACCGGGAAGAAGAAAAAGAAGAAGAAGAAGAAGAAGAAGAAGAGGAGGTTCACAGGCAGAAAAGAGCCAGTGTCGTGCCAGAACCTGAGCTGGGCAAGCGGGTACACTTACTTGCACCTTTCAAGCTCAAAATAGTTTGTACTGAATCAGAAGAGCCATGCTAGCTATTACATTACATTAGTTAGTACATTACATTATATATATCGGTCTTCTTAAAGTGTGTCATAGAAAGTGTTGGACTGTTCCTTTAATATTATGATAAAACTGTGAAAACTGCAGCTTGAACATTGAACATGAAAACATTACATGAATATTTGAGTTATGGGAGCAAAAGTTTTTTTTAAAAACCTGGAAAATATGAAAATAGATTCAAGTAGTCCAACTATTAACGACTCTACTATTTCACGTGGTTCATCAATTAATCAGCCTCACAAAAATCAGAGTTGCTTATCTTGAACGCGTTCCAGCGAGAGATAATGACTCGATAAATCAATCCATTTTAGAAAATCATTAGCTTATCTTGAAAAAACTGGCTGCCAGCCGAGATCAAGGAGGAGGAGGAGGGAGGAAATATGAGGAGTGGAGAGAGCAAAATAAACTCTTCATAAAGACGGATCACTTATCAGGGCATGAAAAGAAGTTAGCAACGCTTTCCTTCAACCGTTATTGTGGGAAGATGCCCGTGGGCACCGTCGCTTTAGTAAATCCTCGGTTTGAATGTTTTGTCTAGTCTCAGGAAATGCTCGATGAAGAGGGACAGGCGGTGGGAGAGGGGGAAACGGGTCGCCCACTGGGAGCTTTGGAGCCAAAAATAGAGACAGACCACTGATATTGTTCATGCATCAACTCTTTACTTACAGCCAGAAACGAAAGGAAGGAGGCCAAAACACATAAACAGAGATTGGAGTTCAAGACGGGAAGCAGCTAAAGTAAGGTCCATGATGAACCTATGTGAATGCTGGCAGAGTGTGAGGACGATTAGACTCTCCAGGTCGAATCCAATTTATATTTCAAGTATTTTGAGTAGGAGAGTCAAGGATACTGTCCAACTGCAATGGACATTCATTTAAATGACAAGAACCTCTTGCAGCAGAGCTACTTCCACAGCTCGTGGTGTAAGAGTGCTGCAGAACATCATGAAGCAGATCCAAACTGCAACCAAGTAAACTCCTGCTGTAGAAGATAAAGCCACAGAACATTTCTGTGACCGTTGAAGGTCAGGGAAGTCAAGATGGATGGCACTTGATGATTGACAATCAGAAGCTCCAGAACAACCCAGCTACCTTCCCCAAACCCAAAATAACCAAATCTTAACCATCGATTGATCGGAAAGCAGTCACGTTTATTTCTTTTGTAGCTGTCTTCCCAATAAAAGGTGACGGTACGTTACGCATTTGGGTATTCATTGTCGGAAACTGTTTGGAAAAAGGTAGCAACACCTTCTCGTGAGCAACAGGGATGGACTGGGACAAAAAAATCGGCCCTGGCATTTCGGAGGCAAACTTCTTGTGCGGCATAGATGCGCCGTGCGCCCTAGCCTAACCGGCCCCCACCCGCTCCGGCGTGGCCCACATTGCCCATTGCTAAGCCCAAGAGTGTGTTTGGGGTGTGTGATCTACTCGTTAAATATATTTATCGGGACTTGTCGGCCCACCGGGCAAATGCACGGTATGCCAGCTTGCCAGTCCGTCCCTGGTGAGCAACACCTTCAAGCTCCTCCTCCACGGCGTCCAAGGGGGAATCCTAATCAGGCGCCTGAACCACCTCCTTTTTCTACTCCGAGCTCCTCAGCCTATCTCTAACGGAGCTACTTGTATCCATGAAACAAGTTCCAGAAAAGCCTTTGGTATCTTTCTTTTCTCTACTTCCAACGAAGAAACCCTCCAGTTCTGATGTAACTGGTGCTGGCAGCATCTACGCAAAACCTCTTCAGCAGTCGCCGTTCTTCTTTTAGAGCCCATCAATCATCCCCTTAGCTATGAGATGTTCCATAAGCGCTGTGTTCAGACACAAACGCACAGCTTGACGCCTGGCGAGATGGATTCTTGCATGATTTTGTGATCTTTGCAAGGGCGTCAGATCATTTGAAGTCTTTCGGGTCCGAGTCAAAGTTGACTACAAGACAACTGTAAGATCTGAAGGAAGCTGGTCTTGGTCTTGGTTAAACATCTTCTCCTCTTTGACAACATTGCTCCACTGTTGCTGTCCAATACACCCCACATCAAAAAGTGTCTTAGGTTTTAGGAGTTGAGTTATGTGTCGAGTCTGCACCTCTGGATTTGTCGATTAAACATTAATGTTCTTGATTTTTATAATTAAAAAAGCAACGCCGGCCTTCCACAGCGGCATCTGCGATCACTCATAACAGTCTTATTGTGTCGGGGAGCCGAAGAGTTAACGAAAAGGTTTAGCCTCTTGTCTTGTGCTGAAAAGCCGACATGCTCGTTTGTTTTATGTCTGGACAAACATGCCGATAATCCTCCTGTTTCTGTTTTTATCTCTCTGACTCCGACTCCTTTCAACACCCCGGTATCTCCTCTCGTTCCTCCCACTCACACGTTTCTGTCAACGCTCTCAATTCCTTTGAAATCATTGTGATTCACGCTCTCTTCTTCTCGTGCTCATTTTTAGTCATTTCATATTTCGTTCACGTCTTTCCTCTCATTCCTTCCTGTCTTTTCGGTTCGGTCTTGACTTCATCTCCAGCCGGGCGACCTTAACTTCCTGCCGCCTCCTCCAGACAACACGATGCATTAACAGACTCGCACACAGCTGGTTTATGTCCTCCATGCTTCTGCTGCTGCTGCTGATGTTGTTGTTGAAGTGCTTTCCCATAGTGTTCACCACCAGAACAAGAGCAGCCTCATGTTTGTGTTTGGGGTGGTTTACTTCTGATAAGCCGAGCGTAGCAACTGTCATGTTCTCAACTGGGTATAGAAGAAACGTCCGGGTAACTGCTACAATCATTACGTCATTACGTTTTAAGAGTTGTGAAACTTTACAAGAGCTCGGAAAAGCTTTTTTTATGCACGGCATCAACACCAACTTAAAGCAAAGAACGCACACGAGTTACATCATCGCTTCAAAATAGCAAAACGTCCCCTGGAGCTTTGGCGGCGCCATTATTGTGCAGTCACGCACTGTACGAGAGCTTTCATTGGTTCTCATAGTTGAAATAACATTGCGTTAAATGAAGGAGGCATTTTTGAGGTTTGTTCCCCACTAAGGTGTGTAAATATGTTCAGCTGTACTCGAGTATTTGTTCTAATTAGGGATGTAACGATACACTCAACTCACGATTCGATTCGAGTCACGATGTTTTTAAATCAAAATGAGCTATAGACAAATTATGACCAAACATTTCATTACTCATTAACCCTTACAAACTATTCAGGGTCTAATATGACCAATTTTTTGTACATAACAATAAAATAAAAACATTAAAACTTGCGAGCAGCACGCGAAAAGACATAGAAAAAGCAAAGAGAACCCGGTGGATTTTCAAAATAAAATACCCAGTGCAAACTGCCGGTCGTAAAAACAGACAAAAGAGAAACTAACTAACTACGTAACATATTTACACATGTAGAAGCATGTTTAGAAGAACATACACCGGGAAAATGGTGGGCTAAGCGCTCGCTCCTGAAACTCTCCCGGTGGGTTTGAAGTCGCGTGCAGGACAGACCAAACACGCCACGCTCACGCAATATCACTGACTAGTCCAACAGCAGTCAGCCCAGCTCGGCATCTGTCTTTCTCTTCTTAGCTTCCTCCGTCAGCGTCCTCTTCGCTCTCTTCTCCTCTGCCATTACGTCCATAGAGGCTGCTGCCCAGCTCCTGTTCTGGCACGACACTGGCTCCACACTCCGGGCCTGTAAACCTCCTCTTCTTCATTCTTTGCAACATGGTTCAAGTTACGACTTAATCAGAACGTTGACGGGAACCGACACTAATGAACACCTTGTGTATTTATCAGTCGCTGCAGTTCAACATCGATTAAGCCACGCGGTCGCCTGCCAACAGCTGGCACAGCCTGGAAAGACATTTGAATCACATATGGTGCTTCTCTCGTGACCTGGAAAGTTCAACATCTCACCTGGAAAGATGGATGACTTCCATACGCTGCCGGTTCACTGATGTCTGTGTGTTTCCATGGACTGGAAATAGTGGAAACATTTTGGAATTTCTGCTCACATTTCTCTACAAGCAGAACAATGTGCTGACTCAAATTAAAACCGGAGAACATTACGTACGTCAACGGTAAATTGCAACCATGTGATCAAATCCCAGCAGCAGTGTCTCTCACAATTGATTCATTTCATAATAAAGGATTTTTTAGTGCTTCGTCAGAGAGGAAAAGTTTGGATGTGGCTCATCTGTCTGTTAGAACAACGTGGGTTGCATTGAAATTTCATCACATAATCACTGCAGATGACTCCAGGACTCGACCGGGTCTCACTACCCAGGATGGAGGCTGTTTTCTGGGGGAAGGTTCGAGAGTCGGCAGTGAGGATTGACAAGTTTACACCGTTTTTCTACATAAATTCAAAAGATCTTTTCTCATTCGAGTCACCAAATAAATGATCTACTAACACACTGATGTTGTAAGACTTGAACTGACTCTCAGTGCCCAGGTGGAGGCTGTTTTCTGGGGGGAAAGTTCGCCAAAGAGTCGGCAGAGAGGACCGACCGGGTTGCAGTCATGTTTTTTCGTGTAGCTGCACAGTTGTTCGTTCTTCTAAAGTTAAATGAAAAGTTTCTTTTTAAGTGTGGAATAAAAACCTAGTTTTAAAAGCTGCATATTGCACATGTTTGGTATCAAATTAAAGAGGAAGTTGTGTTTGTTTTTTAACTTGCAGTAGTCGATTTCTTTCTGTTTTTGGTGTCATTAACATTCAACAACTCTACTCAACTGTTTTCTTTTTTTTATTGTTTGGGGTTGTCTTTAAAAAAAAAGGGTAACAGGATATTCTATTCCTGAAGCCAAATTTGTTTTCATTGCTCAACCTCTTGACTCGTCAGTCAAGCTGGTGACATTTAACCCGTAATGTTCTTGGAGCTTGTGATAAACGATGTTTGTTAAAGGCTTTTACACTGAAATATGAGATTATATTAATGTGCAATATTTCTGCCATGTGTCTTTTGATTTACTCATCGAGTTTCATCTGCGTCCCATGTGTGCTTGCATGAATGAGCGTTCATTACAACAGTCAAACACTCGTGCTGAAAAAGGTTTAAAGGCCTAAAGCGTGTCTAGAGCCTGTCTAGACAAATAGAGCGGACTGCTTGACATACTTCTGAGCAGGATTATGTTTCAGACGTGGGTATTTAGTGATAAAGTCAATGTTATTTTGATTTTTCCGACTTTTCGAACAGAACTCAGGAGATTGCATCGGCCTGTTTTTTGTCCTTACCGAAAAAGGGAACACTTAGCGGAGGCTCAGTTTTCTAAATCCGGCCTCATAAATGTCACATTAACTCTTCATCTATCAAATAAACTCACATTTAAATGTATGTTAAAACAGATTGCTGGCTTCAGAGGGAGAGAAAAGAAAAAAAGGGAGGATTTCTCAGAGTTATTAGTTTGAGAACGTTTGAACACTTGTTCACACAGGAAGCAGCGTGGTGTGGGAGAAGAAGAGTTCAGGGTCTCGGACATGAAGTAGCTGAAAATTATTCCTCGCTCACAAACTCACACACTCACACACTCACACACTCACAAACTCACACACTCACAAACTCACAAACTCACACACTCACACACTCACACACTCAAACTCACACACTCACACACTCAAACTCACAAACTCACACACTCAAACTCACACACTCACACACTCACACACTCACACACTCAAACTCACACACTCACACACTCACACACTCAAACTCACAAACTCACACACTCACAAACTTACACACTCACAAACTCACACACTCACACACTCAAACTCACACACTCACAAACTCACACACTCACAAACTCACACACTCAAACTCACACACTCACACACTCACAAACTCACACACTCACAAACTCACACACTCACAAACTCACACACTCACAAACTCACAAACTCACACACTCACACACTCACACACTCAAACTCACAAACTCACACACTCACAAACTCAAACTCACAAACTCACACACTCACAAACTCACACACTCACACACTCACAAACTCACACACTCACAAACTCAAACTCACAAACTCACACACTCACAAACTCAAACTCACAAACTCACACACTCACACACTCACACACTCAAACTCACAAACTCACACACTCACAAACTCAAACTCACAAACTCACACACTCACACACTCACAAACTCACACACTCACAAACTCAAACTCACAAACTCACACACTCACACACTCAAACTCACAAACTCAAACTCACAAACTCACACACTCACAAACTCAAACTCACAAACTCACACACTCACAAACTCACACACTCACAAACTCACACACTCACAAACTCACACACTCACACACTCACAAACTCACACACTCACAAACTCAAACTCACAAACTCACACACTCACAAACTCACACTCACACACACTTTATTTATTTCGGTCTCTGCATTTATCAAATGGCATCTCAGGATTTTTGACGGCAGCGTTTTTCCAGAGTCTGATCGAGTCCTGCTGCTTTTAAAAGGTCAGAGGGCAAAAGGTCTCGAGTTGGGGTCAGCAGACAATTTTTAAGTGTGTGTGTGTGTGTGTGTGTGTGTGTGTGTGTGTGTGTGTGTGTTTAAAAGGGTTAAAGTGGCAGTTCAGTGACCAAGAAAGAAATTCCAGATACTGAGGAATTTGTCTTCAATGAGAGGTCATGAGAACGGCAGAAAACTTCCCGACTTCTCTTTACAGATAATCTGGATTTTACAGCTGCATCATTAACAGTGTTTGCAAACTGCCCGAGCTCAACAGCGTGTAGAAAAAGCCTCTGAAGCCACATTAACTCCCACGAGGACTAAAAGCTTCGTTAAAAAACAATAGAAGTGAATAAGTCCGCAGACTGCACGTCATTAAAGCTGCTCTAACACCTTTAGTTTACACGTACACGGGTATTTTTAAAAACAGAGACATTTCCCTTCGTTTGTATCTTTTACACGCAAACGGTGAATTCGCCTCTGAAAACGAATCTTTCTAAAAACTCGTTTTGCGTGTAAATTCAGATAAACAGAGTTTTAGGCAGCTGAGGCGCCAGAAGTGCGACCGATGTTTACCTTTTGGCGTAGTTATGACGGCGTCCGATGGCGTATTTATGCGGGTTGACTTCTTTGAAAACGATGCTATGTGCACGATGTTTTAGTTTGGACTGTTGGGGGGTAAAATCGCAATTACAGGCAAACTACGGCTTGTAAATGAGTTTTGGCAGCCTGTCACTTTGGCAGATTTGACGTTTTGGCGATAAAGCAAATCTGAGTAAAGCCCCTGTAACTTTAGCAAAGTCTTAATGGACTCGAGTGTTGATACAACGTGAATAAACAGCTGAACGTGGCTGCACAGGTCTTGGTATGATCTCAAAATTTTATAAAGGACTTCAAGGAGTTGAGACGGCTAGTAGCACATACATTAAACAACAATGAAGTAACTGAGTAAAGTGCTGATAATATGTGATTCCAAAAAACGTTTTAAATGTTGTTGTACTTTGCCCAATTAGTTAAATGAGTCTTTTCTGTGATTTCTAAATGGATCTATGGGTATGAATGTTGACTCCTCCCGTCCATTGTCCATCAAGTAAAATAGTTCAAATCTAAAAATTAAAAAAATGTATTTTAAATTCTGCATTTTAATGTAAAATAACAGTTTGCATTTTATTGGCACCCATCGTACATCGGGTATCCGGAGTTTGTCCTCGCTTACTGTTGTCTCGGCTTCCCTTCCTCAAACGTCGGCATCTCGTCTTCGTGTTTTCTGGGGTCATTTCCTGTTTTTGGTTCCCGACCACTTTCTTAACAAGACTGCAGACGGGACGGAGACTTGCAGCTTCATTTATTTGGTATCAGCAAAGTTTTAAAAAAAAGAAGGATTCCTTCCTACCTTGAACCAAATAAAAAAAGACAGCAAAGAGATCTCATTAAAACATATAAGGAACTGTAACAGAGGGTAAAACGTGTTAAATGACATTGTCTGGTCAGTTTGACTTTTCAGCCTCAAGAAAACTGAGATGCGAGTTGTCGAAAGTTTCTGGCACAACACAAACTGTACTGGAGCCCGGGAAGAGGTCGTGTCGACCATGAGCTCCGTCCAAAAAGACAGAACTCAACTGTCGGGAATCTCCATTCAGTTTTTGTTTATATCCATCCATCGCTTGACGAATTTCACGCCATGAATTCCCAAACTTAGAAGTCTTATAAATCAAGGCCTCTTGCCATTATTCTTCAGCCTTCCATCAAAGAAGGACTAAGCACCTTTTTGTTTCTGCCACATGTCTGTTGTTTTTGGTCCAATCCTGGCATCAGAGAGTTGTGGCCGACTTGACTTTAGAGGAGAGGACCTGCCTGAACCTCCTCTTCAGCTCCTGCATGTTGGGAGATTTGGGTCTGGCCAGGTGGAGGCCTCCTCTTCTTTTCTCCCCGTTCCCTCCTCCCAAAGCCCGGATCACCTGGAACACAAAGAACACGGAGACATCGAGTCCTGAGGCAACAAATCTCAAAAATACCAATTTCTACGTCATGTTGCTTTAACGAATGCTCGGATAAAACGGCTACAAGAAGGTCTGAAGATCTGCTGTTCCTCAGACCAGAAAAGGAAAAGTCCAAACACTCTCAAATGTTTTGAGCCTCTGGCCAAAAACCCGTATTACTCCACCAGAAAAGCAAATATACACAACAGACCAAATGTGGGCTGAAATTCCTCTTTCTGGCCAAACATGTTTTGTCATTTTTGGTGACTCCGCATTAGCCTGTAATCAGAGTTCCCACGGGACGTTTGGTGAACAGACTTCATCTTTAGCAAAGCAACGAATGAAGAATAACAAAGTAGTCCCACCTCCTGACAGAGATGTAGGAAGGCGGCGTGGACTCCCTCGTGGTTCTCTCTGGCCGAGGCCTCAAAGTAAACCCCTCCTGTGAGCAGAGGCAGTTTACAGATCAGGGTCGCTCTTATCTCGTAGATAACACTCAGCATTCCTTGTTCATTAGGCAGCATGCAGGATATAGTTTAGTGTGTGTGTGTGTGTGTGTGAGTCTCCACACAGGTTATAATAGGAAAGTTTAAATCAACATCTGCCAGATGCATTTAACAAATTGTCTACTGTGGGAAAAAGTCTGCAAGTCTGATTGATTTCCTGCACAGAAACGAAACATCTTGGAGCTTTTTGAATGTCATGGAGTTAAATGAAGGGGATCTGAGGACAGATAAATGTTTGAGAAATAAAATGAGCTAAAATATGTTATACACAGACGACTACGGAGGAGAAGGAGGCGCTCAGGCCTCGGTAAAACAACGGTGATGTCACGTGTTTCTGTGATCCAATCGAGATTTGGCATCATTTGAATCTTGTTGACAGTTGGTGGGTCGTTTGGTCATGAAACCCTGATCAGACCACACCCACACTGACGCAGTTTTTAAGTTTTAAACTCGAGAATAAATGACATCTAATGTTTGTTTTTAAAACTTGAACTATAAATATGTAATTTCCTATAGATAATCAGGTTTTCAGGGTTTTTACTTTGGAGAAATCTTCAATGACTGGATAAGTCATTGTCTTGTGTGTGTCTGTATAATAACACTGAATAATGCATGCAGTTACTTGACCACAAATCATAAAAATCATGTAACGGAGAAAGAAGTCGAGGAGGTGGAGGATGCCCGACCTAATGAAGCTGCTAGCGTCTCGCCCTCGTCTGCCGGCACTTGTCGGGCTCTGAGCAGGTCGCTCTTGTTGCCAACCTGCAGCAGATTACAGGATAGATTCGATTACAAAGGATTAGGGTTAACTGTCTGCTCTGGACTTTGGCTAAACACTGAAGCAACTTGACACTTGAAATGAAATAACGCTAAACCTGAACAGTACCAGTATAACAGGTATGTTTCCAGAGGGGTGGATGCGCCTGACGTGCTGGTACAGTGGCTGGATGGTGCGGTAGCTGTTGTGGTCTGTGATGGAGAAGACCAGCACGTAACCGTCTGCCCAGTAGATTGACCTAGAAGAGCAGTTATTATACATTATTACAGGATAATACCTCAATTAAAATGTTATAATAATGTAATATAAAAATGATTAATTGTGTTTGTGTAAGATGTGCAATATATAAGAAATTTCCCTACTGGAACAAGATCGTATCATATCGTATTCGTATGTTATAGTTTTATACCATGCAGTATATCGTATATCGTGTTCGTATGTTATTGTATCATACCGTACGGTATATCGTATATCGGTTTGTATGTTATCGCATCATATTGTACGGTATATCGTATTCATATGTTATTGTTTTATACCGTGCGGTATATCGTATATCGTATGTTATCGTTTTATACCGTGCGGTATATCGTATATCGTATTCATATGTTATCGTTTTATACCGTGCGGTATATCGTATATCGTATTCATATGTTATCGTTTTATACCGTGCGGTATATCGTATATCGTATTCGTATGTTATCGTATCATATTGTACGGTATAGCGTATATCGTATTCGTATGTTATCGTATCATATCGTACGGTATATCGTATTCATATGTTATCGTATCATATCGTACGGTATATCGTATATCGTATTCGTATGTTATCGCATCATATCGTACGGTATATCGTATATCGTATGTTATCGTTTTATACCGTGCGGTATATCGTATATCGTATTCATATGTTATCGTTTTATACCGTGCGGTATATCGTATATCGTATTCGTATGTTATCGTATCATATCGTACGGTATAAAGTATATCGTATTCGTATGTTATCGTATCATATCGTACGGTATATCGTATTCATATGTTATCGTATCATATCGTACGGTATATCGTATTCGTATGTTATCGTATCATATCGTACGGTATATCGTATATCGTATGTTATCGTTTTATACCGTGCGGTATATCGTATATCGTATCCGTATGTTATCGTTTTGTACCGTACGGTATATCGTATATCGTATTCGTATGTTATCGTATCATATCGTACGGTATAACGTATATCGTATTCGTATGTTATCGTATGATATCGTACGGTATATCGTATATCGTATTCATATGTTATCGTATCATATCGTACGGTATATCGTATATCGTATTCGTATGTTATCGTATCATATCGTACGGTATATCGTATATCGTATTCTTTTTTTTTTTTTTGTAATTTATTCTTTTTATTGACCTTCAGACAGACATTTATAGCATATACATCATATGAGCATATTTCTTACATCTGTTGTCTGCCTTAAATGCCAAGTTAGTAAAGTGGTTTTTATATATATTTTTATAAGTTATGAGGGAAAAAAAAAAAAAAAAAAAAAAAACTTACCACCATAACAACAATTAAAGCAAACAAAAAAGAGAATTAAAGAAAAGAAATAAAGGAGAACTGTGTACTGGTAGGGAGTGATCTTTCTCATACATCTTGTCACTTGTTTGTGAAAATAAAGTCTGGTCTATGGGGTGTGACATATTTGACCCAGTTTTCCCAGTAAGACGTAAATCTCTCCATTTTGTGATTGACAAAAGCTGTTATCTTTTCCATTTTATAAATGTCCATCGTAATATCCATCCATGTATTTATGGTTGGGCTCTCTGGTGATAGCCATTTCCTGGTGATATTCTTTTTGCAGGCCACCAGCAATATATTCATTAAATGTTTGTCTCTTTTCGGCCATTCCTTGGGTATGAGTCCAAAAAACATAGTCTTACTCTCAAAAGGTATTTCACATTTGAAGATATCCTGTAGGGCGTTGCGTATTTCTCTCCAGTAGTTCCTCAGGACAGAGCAGTCCCAAAAAATATGGTAGTGTTTTGCACTTTGATCTCCACAGTTCCTCCAGCATACAGGAGAATTGTTGTCATAGTGAGACTTCTGGGATGGTGTTATAAAGTACCTAATTAAGCTTTTCCAGCCGAATTCCCTCCACTTTTGTGAGCTAGTACACGTCCCTTGATATTTCCACATTGCCGTCCATTCTTCCTCAGATATACTTATCCCTCCTTCATTCTCCCATTTTATTTTGATATATGCAGTTGAATGTGGTTTCAAATCCATTAGACTCTTATACAGGCATGAGATAATTCTATCAATAGTTTCGGAGTTATGGCTTTTTGTAAACAATTCAATCAGGCGTGTGCTTGTCTTTGTTACATTTTTCATTTTTGTGTCAACATAATGCCGTAACTGTAGGTATCGAAAGAAGTCTTGCTTTTCTAATAGATATGTCCTTTTAAGGGTTTCAAAACTGAGCAATTTTTCATCTTTCATTATACCACATAGGGCCGTTATACCCTTAGCTATCCAGTCCTTGAATCTAGAATCTAATTTATTAGGTGTAAACTCTGCGTCATAAGCACACCATTTAAGAGCTGTGACTTTGGTCTCGAGTTTATGTTCCTTTATGATATTTTTCCATGTTTTAAGGGTCCATTTCACCCATGGGTTATCAATGTTATTTATGTGGGTTTGTAAATTATTATCAGCTAAAGTTGCCTGAATGGGAATGGACAGCACTTTTTCCTCCAGGTTTTTCCATTGGGCAATGTAGGACGGGTTACACCAGTATATCACTGCTCTCATTTGCGCTGCAATATAATAACATCTGAGGTGCGGCAGGCCCCATCCACCCTTCTGCTTAGCCAGCTGTAAAGTTTTGAGGCGAACCCTTGGTCTTTTACTTTGCCATATATATCTAGATAGCATTTTATCCCACTCGTTGAATTGATTTAGTTTAATCTCTATTGGCAGGGTTTGAAATAGATATAAAAATCTTGGCAATATATTCATTTTGATAGAGTCAATTCTTGAGCTGAGGCTAAAGAAAGGAATTAAGTTCCATCTTGCTATGTCGTCTTTTATTTTTTTATGTAGGGGTAGATAATTCTGTTCAAATAATTTTGTAAGGTCTTTTGGTATGTTGATGCCTAGGTATTTAAAAGACTCTGTTTGCCATGCCAGGGGGTAATTACTTTTTATTTCTTCTGGTGGGCTATAATTATATGAAAGTAGCTGAGTTTTACCTATATTGATTTTGTACCCTGATAATTGGCTGTATTGTTCAATTGATTGCATCAATTTAGGTAAAGAATCCGTTGGGTGTCCAAGGTAGACCAAAATGTCGTCCGCGTAACAGGCCAATTTATATTCCACCCCTTTAATAGTGATTCCCTTGATGTCTTTGTTTTGTCTAATTTGTTGAGCTAGTGGTTCCAGATATAGTGCGAAGAGTAATGGTGACCATGCGCAGCCCTGTCTGGTACCCCTCTCTAGCGTAAAACTGTTTGATAGATATCCATTGACCTTAATCCTAGCTGTAGGTTTGTCGTATAGTGCCTGTATAGTTTTAATAGTTGTATCATGGAAGCCAAATTTATATAATACCCTGTAGAGAAAATTCCAATTAACCGAATCAAAGGCTTTTTCAGCGTCTAAGCTTATCACAATGGCTTTGATTTTATTTTTTTGTATATGGTCCATAATATGTAGTGTCTTTCGTATATTGTCTTGGGTTTGGCGTTTATATATAAAACCTGTCTGATCGTTATGTATTAATATTGGTAGAAACTCTTCTAGTCGTTTGGCCATGATGGACGTAAATAGTTTATAGTCCACATTAAGAACAGAAATTGGCCTAAAAGACCCACACTCTAATATATCCTTGCCTTCTTTTGGTATGGCTGAGATTATTGCCTCCTTCCAGCTAGGTGGCGTTTGTGCCTTTTTCAAAACCCAATTCAACGTGGGAAGTAGAATGGGTATTAGTTCTTTTTTAAAATCTTTATACCACTCTGATGTGTAGCCATCAGATCCTGGTGACTTGCTTAATTTAAGCCTACTAATTGCAGCTTTTAGTTCTTCTTCAGTTATGTCCGCTGTCATTGTTTGGTTTTGTTCCTCATCTAGAGTGGGTAGGTCTATGGAGTTCAGGAAGCTATCAATCTGAGATACAGTCCCACCAGGGACTTCAGAGTATAAGGTTTTATAGAATATTTCAAAAGCTTCCTGAATTTCCTTTAATTTATTTCTAATCACTTTTGTTCTTGGGTCTCTAATTTTATGAATTGTATTTTCGGCTATCTTTTTTTTCAGTTTCCACGCCAATATTTTTGTAGACTTAGAGCCGCTTTCATAGTGTCTCTGTTTCAGAAACATTAGATTCTTCTGGACTTCTTGTGTGGCCAGATTATTAATTTTGTTCCTAACGTATTTAATTTCTCTAAATGTATCCTGTGCTGAATCAATTTTATGTTTTCCTTCTAGTTCCTTTAGTTTGTTTTTTAGGTCCTCTAGTTTTCTATTCCTATTTTTTTTCTTGAATGATGCTATTGCTATAATTTTTCCTCTTAGTACAGCCTTCAAAGTATCCCATAATATGGGAGGTGAAACCTCTCCGGTATCATTGAGCTCTAAGAAGATATTAATTTCTGATTTAATTTGTGTCTTAAAAGATGGATCATTTAACAGGCTTGAGTTCAATTTCCATGTGTTATTTTTTAATCGTAGGTCAAAATCAATGGATAGGTATATCGGCGCATGGTCACTTAAATCTATCGTCCCAATTCCACAAGTATGTATTCTATCTTTATCCCTGCCAAATGTTATGAAATAGTCTATCCTTGTATAGAGAGAGTGAGGAGCAGAGTAGTGGGTGTAGTCTCTTCTGTTAGGGAAGCGGTCTCGCCATATGTCAATTAAGCCTACCTCCTCAAAGAGTGTATTTACTCTCTTATATAGGGATTTTACATCCTGAGTTTTCCTACTGGAGGAGTCTAGCTTTGGCTGTAGGTGTATGTTCAAGTCCCCTCCACAAATCAAAAGGCCTTCTGTTTCTGTTACCATAATATTAGTGATTTTTTGAAAGAAATTAATATCACTCCCCGGGGGGGCATAAACATTCAGAAGGGTGATTGGATTCCCGTCTATCTTTCCCTTTACTAAAATAAATCTGCCCTCTTTATCACCCAATTCTGATACTTTTTCAAAATTTAGTTTGCTTGAAATGAGAGTTGCAACTCCTCTCCTATGTCCTGATTTATATGAAGAAAAAAACAATTTAGTAAAGCCCATTCTTTTTAGTTTTAGGTGCTCCTTATCTGTCAGGTGGGTCTCCTGTAGGTAGACTATATGGGCTTGTTCTGCCCTCACTTTAGATAAGATTTTGCTGCGTTTAATAGGGTTCAACAGCCCATTGACATTAAACGAGATAAATTTTAGTTTGTCACTAGCCATGCGTATTCATTGTGTGTCAACAAGATTAACAAAGTGAGATTTAGTAGGTCTACTCCCTGAACAATCCAGTACATCGAACGTGAGTAACAAGTAAAGAAACACAACTGTGATTCCAAGGCTGGGGTCTCTAGTAGATGACCCTGAACTGAGCTAGAAAAAACATCTAGCTGTGAGGGAGGGCCTCTCCCAACAGTGGGCTGAGGGCCCCCACTATGGCACTTGGAGAAAGGAGGAAAAATGTCTCCATTCATTATGCAAAAAGTGTGTATGTATCCCTCGTTTTTATACTCTCATCTAACTGGGGAATATAGGCTATATGCACATATTTTAGGTGAATCTAGCACCGCATATTTTAAGTTCTGTTTAGCTTTATCTCACTTTAGATTTTAGTCAGTACTTATACAGTATCTCCTATGAAAAGGGTGTGGTTTGTCTTCTGAAGGTTCGCAGTCTTTCCTTGATGTTTTTCACTCGTTCCTCACCTGTCCCGAGCCGAGTCGGACCCCCCGCCGTTTCCCACGCGGTGCGGAACAACTGCTCAGCCAGGCTCTCCCTCGGTGTAATCACGCTGACTGGTAGCCCTCTGTCCTTCATGTCTGTGGTCGCCTCCTCCGCTGTCTCATACAGACGTATTTCATCCTCATAAAACACTCGTAGTTTAGCCGGAAACGGAGTGTGGAAGCGGATATTTTTCTGCTTTAACACCCGCTTCGCCTCTGCATATTCCTTCCTCTTCTGCAGTACTGCTGGAGGGTAGTCCTGGTCAAAGTATATTTGCCTCCCATTCAGAAAAACCTTCTTCTTTTCCCAAGCTTTGCGTAGGATCTCTTCTTTAGCCCTATAGCGGAGGAATTTGACTATTATTGACCGCGGTTTGTCTTGTCTGTCTCCGGTGGGTCTTGGTGCCAGCGCCCGGTGCGCCCTCTCGATGTCGAGCGCCGTAGCTGGGTCTATCTCCAGCGTATCCCGTAGTAGTTTTTCCACAAAGTCTATCGTAGTCGATCCCTCGGCTCCTTCGGGAACATTGTAAATCCTTAAATTCTCCCGTCGGGATCTTCCTTCTTGGTCCAGTAGCTTGTTTTCTTGCTGGCGCATAACTTTTATCACCTTATTCAGCACCTGCTCCATGTTTTGAGCACGGTCTTCCACTTTTTCAATTCGTACCTCTGCCTCCGCTATTTTTTGGTTAACGCTGGTAATCTCTGATTTAATATCGTTCAGTTGTTCTTTTGTGTCTTTTCGGAATTCCCGAATCTCCTCCAAAACTTTTGCCAGACTTGCGGCGTCACCCGAGAAAGCTGGGTTAGCATTAGCTTCGCCATCTTGTGTTTTTGTGGGAGAGCTGTTCCCCGGATTTTCTGCATTTGTAGTTTCTGCAGCGGTGTCTTCTCTATTTGAACGCGACTTCCCCATTTTTGCCCCTTTTGTCTGTTCAAACAATATCTGTAGATTTGGTATTTGCCGGTCTAAAGGGGCGAAATAACTATTTTCGCGAGGGAGCTGTTACTTCAGGCTGCCATTCAGGATGGTGACGTCACCGGAACCCCCCGTATATCGTATTCTTATGTTATCGTTTTATACCGTACAGTATATCGTATATCGTATCCGTATGTTAACGTATCATACCGTACGGTATATTACCATATTGTAACGTACGGTATAACATATATATCATGCCATATCATATTGTATTATATCATATTATATCTGCTTTATTCATATTTAAAAAAATAAGTCTGACCTGTTGATCTGCTCCTGGCAGTACAGGCCCTCGGCGTCATCCTGGAAAAAAATACACAGAAAGACACAAAAGATACGTTTAAGTGGCTGTAACTGTACTTTGAATTCAAGACTTTTTAATTAATGGAGTATTTATAAAGGAGGACTTCTTCCACCACTGTGATTTGCAAGCATCAGCAGTCCAAAAAGCCCAAAGATAATCAACTTACAACAATATAAAACAGAACAAACAGATCATCCTGACATTGGAGAGGCTGTAACTGACAAATGTTTGACACTGCGATAAATAACTTTCTTTCAGGCTGACGGAGAGACTCATTTTGTTGAACTGGTTTAAAATAACCCATGATTACTTTCAGTGGCGGAGCAGGAAGTGGGGTGATGTTCGGTGCATTCCCAGTGAGATCCCAGGGGATGAATGGATGTACAGATTGTCCGAGTTCACATTCCATACCAACGTTAATGTTGGTTTAATGTTTTTCTAACCTCAGCCGAGTCGTTTCAGTTGCCTAAATACTGGAAACGTTCACAATCATTTCAATGCATCATCCCGTGAAGTTCAAAGTAAGTGAGTGGGTGTTGATTTTCGCTGAAGAGGCACATTGCCAAGACAAATGTCTGTTTATTGACACACACCTGCTGGTTCAGAGTCTGAACTTGTGACATCCAGACCACCCTGGTGACAGATCTGGAGCAATTAGACGTCAGGTTGGCCAGACTTAGACTCACTTTATTCGCATGATTACCAAATAAAACCTATTTTCTGTCATTGAAAAACTTTTTTTGCTTTCAGTTGTCAAAACTGTCTCCAGGTGCAGCTTTTCGATGTTTTTCCAGAGGCTCTCTGCCTCCACACACCAATTATTTCTGTCTAATCTCTGGAAGCACCAGCAACATCCCGCCAAGAGGAACTTCCTCACCCTCCGTTATCTTCCCCGGCTTAGGAAATGAGCAGCTTTGAGTCCTGGTTTTGTAAACAGACAGCCAGCGTGGAGCGGTGTGAGCCGTTTGGCACGTTGCACTCATTAAACTCATCATGAGCGAGAAGATTGTCCTAAGGTCACTTCCTGTCTCTTCAAATACATTCCTGAAATTACTGTGAGATTAAAAAAATACGTTTTTATAACATCCTCATCTCTTTGTCCGGTTTAGCAAATACGAATATCTGAAATCCAAAACCAATGTTTGGCTCATAAAAGACGGCCGAGCGGTCGATAAAAATGGAAAGATAGCACTTTTAAATGGGGAAAAAACAATGCTTGACTTTTGTGCCACAGGGCCACGCACTAGCAAGTGCGAATAAGGAAAGACAGCTGTGGTGGCAGATGTCGAAGGCGGATATAAAACAAACACTGATGGTGCTGGACAGACATTGTGACTACTCGCAGAGCTAGTTGGAGAAATATTTTAGCCAGCTGGGAACAGGCCAACAACAAACATTTGGTTTTACCCAATCACTGCAAGCGTTCTTCAACCGAATGCCACATGGGATTTACGTTCAAGATAGCAGCTACGTTCAGTTTGTGACAGTGGTGATGAGTGTGCCGAGATGTCGCCAAAACCAAACCAAGCCAATGCTTCTCTGTATTGGAATCACAATTTTAATAAATGATACCCAACCCCACCAATCTTTTCTAACTGATCTTGCAAAGCCAAGAGAGTTGCATAGTTAGATATTTCAAATTCCTGACTGTCACAGTGTTAGACTGATTTCTTTCTACCATCTGTTTTATTCTAGGATTACAAAGCATCAAAGTAGAACGAGCAAAGAAACTTTCCTGATTTCTTATCCAGGCTTGGACCACAGCAGGACTACTGAAGAAAGTTAACACTACGGACCGTCATCGATCAAGCTCTTCTACCTCTGTGATCACTTCCTACAAGTACACAATGATCTTTGAGTCATGCGGCGCATAAACAATACAGCAAAGAACACTCAGCACTAAACCTGCTGCCAGTAGTTTTATTTAAGATTCACGTGAGACTTTCAACACTTGTTGTGCTACATAAAACGATCAGCCATAACTTTACGACCACTGAGAGGTGACTGAATATCACGGCACCTGTCAGTGGGTGGGCTGTATTCGGCAGCAAGTGAACAATATGTCCACAGAGTTGATGTTAGAAGCTGGAAAAATGGGCAACAACTGGGCCAGAACTAGAGTTGCAAAGGGGTGGAAAGTTTCCGGTTAAAATCTCCATGGGAAGTTAAGCTGGGGAACTTTGGACGCTTTCCAAACTTTAAACTCCATGGGAATTCATTGGGATGCCCTAAAGATGCCCTAAAGACGCCCTAAAGATGCCCTAAGGATACCCTAAAGACGCCCTAAAGACACCCCGAAGATTCCCTAAGGATACCCTAAAGATACTCTGATGGAAACATGAGTTACCTGGAGAGCGACACAGGGAGTATCCTGGATCTGAAGTGATACTTCCTCCCCATCCAGCGTAACCTTTCGGGAGTAGAGCGCTCCTGCGGAGAACGAAAGAGACGGATCGATGGATAAATGAATGAATGGATGGATGAATTTCTCTTTGCATTGACTGAGTAAATGTGTTTCGTTCTTGTTCCAACAAACGGATGGAAACTCACCAGTGTTGGCTTCATAATCCCCGATGAACCTCTTGGTTAGAAACCTGACGATCAGAGCTGGAAAGAGGCAAAGAGAAGTCAGGAATCGGGATCGCATACGACCTATATAACACTTTAACATGAGCGGATGGAATTCTTTATTTACAGTGACACCGTTTGAGCGATGGAGGCGTTCGTAGCAGAGAGATGAGATAAACAAACAGGCTGAAACAAAGTCTGAACTAAAAAAATGATTCACCAATACTCAGAATCTCGTGTCGCAACGCTTCATGCGTCATCTTATGTCGGTCAGTGTTTGTCTCATACACCCCGTGTTGATTTGGATTCCAGACAAGCTTTCTTGTTGACTTTTGTGAGGCCACATTGATGCAATTTATCTTATAAAATCCTTCATTCGCTTCATTAAAGTCAGATCTAACACGTTAAAGAGTCGCTCCAGTATTTCAGTGCTGCATTTTCAAAAGGTTTTAAGAAGAATCACAGCTGCAAAGGCTGAGATGTCCTGGATTTAGGTTCCCACCATGGTTCCGACTCCAAAAAGGCCTGGATCCTACATTTCCCATAATGCAATTCGATTATATCTTTAATTAAACCCTCACTCCAAACTCGTTTGACACATTTGATGTAACGCTTTGCAGCACTTCATCAACTACTTGACTGATTTCGGTGTTTTGGACCGCCGGGAAGAAGAAGAAGAGGAGGAGTGTCGTGCAAGAACAGGAGCTCGGCAATGTAACCAGGCTCAGCAGCCTCTATGGAGGCTTATTACGGACTGTGTACGTCACTTACCACCAGTCAAACAAATAGAAAGTAACTTATTACATTTACTTAAAGTGTAGTACTTGCAATTTGTCACTTTATACTGTAGTCCACTACATATATCTAACAGGTATAGTTACTTATTTCCGTTACACAACTAATACACCAATGTATCAATGAGAACGAGCAATAATATGATGAATACTACTCTAACACTTGTACTTAGAGGCATTTCTACTTCACCTTAAGTTAAATATCTTATTAAACAAACATAAAATATAAAAATATACAATATTTAATCATTCTAATGTGCACAGGATAGTGGGGGGAAATGTCGCCCCCTGCCGTCCCGTTCATTACAAACATCCCCACTGCTTTCCTTCGATATTCTCACCTCTGTTAGACTAAATTTAATAAATTTAATATATATATTTAAAATAACAGCTTGAATGATTAATCAGTTTACATTAAGATTTTTTACATTTTCTACCTGCAGGACTTCTTTTAGATCACACACTTCTCTCATCCAGCTGATTTATTAGTTTCTGTGTAAATTAAATTAAAATTAAATTTCTGTGATTCATTTATAACTCCTCCACACACACACAAACTCTAACACACCGGTTTTCCCGACGTTGCTCGCCCCCAGCACCACAATCTTCACCGTCTTGTTAGGCACGCAGTCCAGCAGGGGATACTCCGGTATCGGCACCAGCAGAAAGTTGCCCGACCCGCTGCTGCTGCTGTTCATGGTTGCCGGTGCAGGGTCGCCAGTCAGCCGCATTTAGCTTCCCCCTCTCTGCCCACCTCAAACAGAAACCCTCAGCTCCGACCCGTGCGTAAAAATCACTCCATACGTTCCCAAAAAAATATCTCCTGTTTGTTCTGCGTCCTTTAAATTCCCAGAAATATTCCCAGAGTATTCCAGCAACTCCTCCGTGGACCTTCCACCTTTGACGCGCAAACAGCGCACGGGTTGGAGCGTGAACTGCGTAAAAAAGTGCCACAGAAACCAGAAGAAGTGCACCGAGTCCAGATGCGTCTGACTGCGGGCAGAGAGCAGAGGGAGGGCGGGAGGGAGGCAGCCCGAGGACCGGCCCCTCTGATACTCCCGAGAGACACATGAAGTGTGGAATGTAACTGAGTACTTTTACTCAAGTACTGCAGATTTTAAAAAGGTGAAGGAGTTACTGACATCTAGTGGTGAACTCTAGTGGAGAAACTACAAGTAAAAAAAAGCTGCAGTTCCTCTAATGTCCACCTGAGGCTGGCTCCAGCAGTGAGTCAGTCTCCATAAGTCCCCATGTTTCACAGCAGAAATAAACATGTTTACAGCCTGGTACAAAAAACAGTTTTGGTCTCTGTAGCTAATTTCCCCGTTCATGACAACTGTACTGAGGGTGAATTTATATACAACTCACCTGTTCACATTATATTAAGACTTAAAGTTATGCAGGATTAAGAGTGTGGACGCTTTGATTGACAGGTGGGTTGTTTGAGCAACCAGGTGTCATTCAGCTCAGTTTGCTAGCTGCTGTTAGCTCATGTTAGCTGCTGTTAGCTCAGTTTGTTAGCTGCTGTTGGCTCAGTCTGTTAGCTGCTGTTAGCTCAGTTTGTCAGCTGCTGTTAGCTCAGTTTGTTAGCTAATGTTAGCTCAGTTTGTTAGCTGCTGTTAGCTCATGTTAGCTCAGTCTGTTAACTGCTGTTAGCACAGTTTGTTAGCTGCTGTTAGCTCAGTTTGTTAGCTGCTGTTAGCTCAGTTTGTTAGCTGCTGTTAGCTCAGGCTGTTAGCTGCTGTTAGCTCATGTTAGCTCAGTCTGTTAGCTGCTGTTAGCTCAGTGTGTTAGCTGCTGTTAGCTCAGTTTGTTAGCTGATGTTAGCTCAGTTTGTTAGCTGATGTTAGCTCAGTTTGTTAGCTGCTGTTAGCTCACGTTAGATCAGTTTGTAAGCTGTTGTTATCTCATGTTAGCTCAGTCTGTTAGCTGGCTCTTGTGTTGTTGACCTTTTTGATGTTTGTTATCAAAGTTGCCACTCGCTAGTTTTTGATCGGAAGTAATGTAATCAGAACAAATACTCGAGTACAGCTGAACATGTTTGTTTCATTTCATGAATCACCTTTTTTAAAAATCTTTTATTTATTTATTTTTGCCTCAAAGCACCGCCCGCCGATTTCAGCCCAGTGCCTCGAATCAAACGAACCTCATAGTTGTGGCGACACTCCCTCAGCTCAGACAGCTGGAGGGGAACCGGAAGCTGCGTTTTACACCTTCAAAATAAGATACCACAAATAAATGACTACATAATTAAAAAAAAAGATTAACTAGAATAAATTTGTCTTTGTTTCTGGAGCTTTCAGTCACTTCTTATAGACTTTCTCAGAACATAAACATGGTCTAGTGTTTATAAAAGTAAGTTGGCTTAATGACGCCTGGTTGCTCAAACAAACCATCTGTAATGACGCCCACCTGTTTTTTGTTTTATTTTCGGGCCATGGAGTGATAGTTAGAAAGTTACAAAACTTAAATATAATTTTTAAAAAATTATTTATATAGAGACTTATTTTGAAATCCGTAGCCGGAAGTCCCCGTGTTATCCAGTGTGTCTTCACTCTTACCAGGCAGCGGCTGAAGGCTGAAGGCTCTGCCGGAACTCTGCAGCCTCACTCGGCTCGGATCTTTTCTAACATCTCGGGGTTCGGTCCAACATGGCGGCTTACGGATGGAAATACTGATGACAGTCCGAAAGATCGCCTCGATTTGTACGATGGTAAGAGCTCCGGGGCAGCGGGACGGGCTGCGGGGCGCTGCCGGGCGCTGCGCCTCTGTGTCCGGCGTCTGGAGCTAACGAGGGACGGGGCGCTGTGGAGGTGGAGGTGGTGGAAGGGGGGGACGCTAAGCTAAGCTAGCTCTGCTAGCCTGTTTGATAACACACACGCACACGCACACACACACACAGAAAGTTGCACAGCTCAGCCCGCCAACCGCAGCTCCACAGCTACATGGGTGTTGTAGTTTTGTTTATTTTTTGTAGTTTATCAGCCAGCTTGTAGTTTGTTTATGCGAGAAGGGCAGTTAGCGCTTTTAGCCCGGCTATCCCGGCTGCTGCTGTTGTTGTTGTTGGGACACAAAGTTGTTTTTGTTTTTCAGCCTTCCAGATGTTGATGAGCCTTTTTTAAAAATCACAGCTGGTTGAGATAGCTCAACATCTGGATGTAAACACCCTCAGCCCAGCTGACACTGCTGCCTTTAAATCTGTAACCAGCATTTCCTGTCATGGGATCCACCCTGAATGTTTCCTCTGGACCCGTGTTCAGGTTACGCTTCTCAAAATGTGGCAGCACACTCATCTATACCCTAAAGATAGCCAGAAGATACCTTAAAGATGCCCTAAAGATGCCTTAAAGATGCCTTAAAGATACCTTAAAGATACCCCGAAGATGTTGTAAAGATGCCCTAAAGATACCTTAAAGATGCCCTAAAAATTTCCTTAAGATGCCCTAAAGATGCCCCGAAGATGCCCTAAAGATGCCCAGAAGATGCCCTAAAGATGCTCCGAAGATGCCCTAAAGATGCCCCGAAGATGCCCTAAAGATGCTCCGAAGATTCCCCGAAGATGCCTCGAAGATGCCTCGAAGATGCCTCGAAGATACCTTAAAGATGCCCTAAAGATACCCTGAAGATGCCCTGATGCTGAAGATACCTTAAAGATGCCATGAAGATGCCCTGAAGATGCTGTAAAGATGCCCTAAAGATACCTTAAAGATACCATAAAGATGCCCAGAAGATACCCTAAAGATACCCTAAAGATGCCCTAAAGATGCCCCAGTTCAGCTCAGTTGACACGGTCACTCTTTAAATCAAAACACCGGTGGAAGACTCTTGTTTTGGTGTGTAGGTAGCCTAAATAGCTAATTAGGTGGCTCTGACCTTCTTATTGACCCCTTGTATAGAGGTTCTGAGAGGTCACGGTCAACCCCCCGGAGATGCTTTGCTCAAAGATCAGCCCGCAGATGCTTGTTAATGTAGTAACACACACATTTTTACCCTTGAATATAATATACCCACAGTTTTCTCTGTTTTTCTCCAATCATAGGCTTCTGGTGTTTTGGTTTAATAAGTGACCGTGTTAACTGGTGACAGAAAGACACCCGTCCTTGTGAATGCCTTCTTTGGGTAGTACTCTGATTTCAACGTAACTACGACAACCACAGTTTGGCTTACGGGCACCAGTTGACACGGTCACTCGTTATACCAAAACACCGGTGAAAGCCCCCTCCACTAAAATGACTTTTTTATTGACCCCTGTACAGAAGTATTGGGACACGCCTTGCTCAGAGACACATCAGCCGGTGGATGCTTGTTGATATTTAGCTCTGAAGACATCCAGCCTGCCACGCAGATGTAAACACCTCAGCTCAGCTGACACTGCTGCCTCTAAATCTGTAACTGATGGGGAGAAATCCAGCATTTCCTGTCATGGGATCCACCCTGAATGTTTCCTGTGGACTCAGACTGTGCTTCTCAAAACGCAGCAACACATCCACTTACCAGTTTTCTCTCTTTCCTCTTAGATTTAGCTCCTATTTACCAGTGTTTTGTTTTAACAAGTGACCGTGTCAACCGGTGCCCGTTAGCCAAACTGTGGTTGTCGTAGTTACGTTGAAATCAGTCACATTTTCGACAGTTAACAAGGACAGCTGTCCTTCCTGTCACCAGTTCACATGGTCAGACAGGATCGACGGTTGTCCGGCGGTGTGTTGGTGTGAGGTCGGTCTCTCTGATTCACAAGTTACCCAACCACTGTTCGCTCGCTCTTTCTCTGGGAAACAAACCAAATCAAACATCTCTTGTTGGAGCGTGACGGCTCCGTGTTTGTTTATGTGTTTGTTTGTTTTGTGCCGTCGGGTGAAGTGGAGGCGGGCGGGGGGAGCTTAAAGACAGAAGATTAACTTGTGACTTTAACTTGTTATCCCGTCTCTACCTGCTGCACGTTTCAGAGCTGACAGACGGTCAGGTAGATGCTGCAGTTTATTTCTATGAGTGTGTGTTAAGCTCTGACTTAACCATCGTAACACACACCAGACCGTGTCCGTATCCATCCCAACTGACGTCCGTTTTCCAGCTCTTCATTTCACAGCGTCAACTTCTGAAACTCAAATATTTTTTAAATGTTTTGATAAGTTGATTTTCTGCTTGGATAACGAAAGTTTCCTGAAAGTTTCTTTGACTTTTCACAGCACTAAGTGAATAAAAAGTCCGCTCCGCGTTTTCATCGTACACCAGCCGATGCTCAGCTCGCTGTTGATGTTTCTAAACTTGGTTCACGGCCGAGTCACGGGAGGAAAATTGGGGATTTTTTTGGAGCAACAAAATCAGGAAGTGGCTTTTAATAACACGGCGTCCGCGTGTCAAAACATTGTGATATATCTGGCCTTTCCAATAACACGTCAACCTGATATCTGACGGTTTCTAAACACTTTGCATTATTTCAAAACCCTGATGTGAGGAGACCGTTTAAAGCAGAGATGATACACGGAGAAAATTCAGTTATTACACGCGTGTCGTCTCGTTTATTATCACACAAAGTTGCCTTTTTAATTATTGTAGAAAGCCAGATTGTAGAAACAGAGCTGGAGGACAAAGGAGGGATCATTTTACTGCTGCTGACACGTGTGGAATAACGTTAAAAATATCCAGAATAAATGTTTTCCCTCTTGTTTCCAGGGCGCCAATGCCTCTGCCTTGGAAAAGGAGATTGGACCGGAACAGTTTCCCGTTAACGAACACTACTTCGGATTGGTCAACGTGAGTGTCAGTCGAGTGACGCTTTACGGACAGAAACATCAACATCCTCACCGCTCTGTCTCTTCTTTTCTTTCACAGTTCGGCAACACTTGCTACTGTAACTCGGTGCTGCAGGCTCTGTACTTCTGTCGACCGTTCAGGGAGAAGGTGTTGGCGTACAAGGTGAGTCAAAGAAAACTACTGCGACTGCGTTCAAGAGCTCGACTGCAGAGCCTGTGAAGAGTTTGAATTTCCAGCCTGTTCTTCGGACTCCGGAGAAGAGACTTCAGTATAAACGTCACATTGTCGCCATAGATTAAATAAAACGTGGCCTCACCTGCACACCAGCGAGCATGAATCTTTCGGTTTCTTCCAGGTGCAGCCGCGTCGTAAAGAGTCGCTCCTCACCTGTCTGGCCGACCTGTTCAACAGCATCGCCACGCAGAAGAAGAAAGTCGGAGTCATCCCGCCCAAAAAGTTCATCTCACGACTGAGAAAGGAAAACGGTGAGTTTGCAAAGAGGGCGAGACAAATCTTTAAAAAAAGATTTGGTGACGTCTAGGGTTGGAAAAGTTTCAGGTAAATTTCCAGTAACATTCCATGGGAGGTTAACTGTAGCTCTGTAAACAAACTGCATCATTATTCAAGTGAATTTACTTAAAATCTGGTTGTTTTAGTAAAAATGATGCTAAAATATATTTTCCTCAACTATATTTAAGTTCCCTGTTAAAGGGTCAACCTTCAGTTTTGTATATTTCCATGGAAAGTTTCCAACTTTCCAGAATTTTTGCAACCCCAGTGGCATCAGATTTCAATCAATCCAGCTGCCTCTCACTCTAAGTGTGTAGGAGAAGCTACGGCGGCCTCCATGTGCCAAAAAAGGTCGTCGGCACTATTAACTATTCATAATATCACTGAGTCATGCCGGCGTGCGTGCGTGCGTGCGTGCGTGTGTGTGTGTGTGTGTGTGTGTGTGTGTGTCTGTGCGTCTGTGCGTGCATGTGTGTGTGTGTGTGCGTGTGTGTGTGTGTGTGTGTGTGTGTGTGTGTTCCTCTCAGGAAAACATCCATCTGACAGCAGGCGTCCGAATCTGAAATGTTCTTTTCATTAGTTGTTTGTTAAGACTTTTCTTTTCACAGCGGAGGTGACGGAGAATGCCGAGAATAAAAACGGTTCTCTCAGCTGAGGAAATAAAGTCGTCAGCCGGATCCTGCAGCAGGAAGAAGAAGAAGCGTTGATTTTAATTAACACACACGCTGATGTTCGTTTCCCGTTCTCTCCTCTTCTGATTTCCCTCAGAGCTGTTCGACAACTACATGCAGCAGGACGCCCACGAATTCCTCAACTACCTCCTCAACACCATCGCGGACCTGCTCCAGGAGGAGAAGAGCCAGGAGCGACAGCAGAATGGAAAACTGGTGCAGAATGGTGGTGGTGGTGGTGGCGGAGGAGGAGGAGGAGGGGGAGGTGGCGGCGGTGGTGGAGGAAGTACAGGAGGAGGAAGTGAGGGAGGAGGAGGAGACGGAGAAGGAGGAAAGGAAACACAACAGACTTGGGTCCATGAGATCTTCCAGGGAACGCTGACCAATGAGACGCGCTGCCTCAACTGTGAAGCTGTAAGTGGTTAAAAATGATGAAGTCGTGACATTTGAACATGGGGACTTATGGAGACAAGTGGACGTTAGACATATAAGATAAAATATATCATCTGCAAAGAGTTTTATAACATTCACCGATCAAATAAAACCAGAAACTTCAGAATTGTTGCAATTTATGACACAACCAGTCTCACAGCTAACGAGTTAAATATCCCACAATCCTCCTGAAGCTCGTTTACGTCTGGTTTAGAACATTTAAGCCTCGTTTCTGAGATTTTTAGGAAAAGTTGAAGCACCATGTTTTGTCGGGCGAGAAGAGGAGCTGCAGTTTTTGGCCGCTTGCAGGATTTGAACCTTTTTACACTGGACATGAACGAGGATCCATGTGACCTGGAGTTCTTGCTTTGCAGGTGAGCAGTAAAGATGAAGACTTCCTGGACCTGTCGGTGGACGTGGAGCAGAACACCTCCATCACGCACTGTCTCAGGTGACACGGAGCTCCAACCAGTCGTCTTTAAAACTCTTAAGATTGTTGATTTTTGTTTAGTAAGTGTGTTTTTTGTTTGTGTGTTTGTTGTTAACAGGGGCTTCAGCAACACAGAGACGTTATGTAGTGAATACAAATATTACTGTGAGCAGTGTCGCAGCAAACAGGAAGCCCAGAAAAGGTGGGTGACGATTCCTTCCTTCCTTCCTTCATTCATTCCTTCCTTCCTTGATTCCTTCCTTGATTCCTTCCTTCCTTGATTCCTTCCTTCCTTCCTTCTTCCCTCTTCCTTGATTACTTCCTTCCTTCGTCTTGTCCACTTTTTGTTTTCAGCTTCTGAGGTTGTTTGGATTGAATCTTTAAAGTTTCAGCTGTTAGTTGGACGAAACACGACATTTATAGACAAATCAGAATATTTCCAGTTCCTTCCACTTACCCCGGTCTGGTGTTGTAGGTCCTCTTAGGGGGAAGCGTTCCCAGGCCAGATAGGTCATATAGTCCCTCCAGCGAGGCCTCCGCCAGGGTCTTCTACCACCTCCAAAGAAAGACGCCCACAGGGCATCGTAATCAGACCTCAGCTGGAGGGAGCAGCGGCCTTGTAGGGCTGAGCTCCGACACCAGATGAAAGAGGAAACTCATTTCGGCCACTTGTACCTGAGATCTTCCTCCTTGAGAGACTACACACAGCTAATGACCATGGGGGTAGATGGACTGGACGATTGAGAACTTCTGATTCGCAACAGTCCGGTACATCGTCTGCAGCAATCAGTCCCAGAGATACTCAAACTTCTTCCCCTGGAGGAGCAATTCACTCTGAACCTGAATTAACATGGAGGTAGAGCAGGTCGTCCATTAATCAGAAGATCGGTGGTTCGATCCCCGGCTCCTCTGTGTCCTTGGGGCAAGATACTAAACCCCAAATTCAACGTATGAATGGTTAGCCTCCCCAAAAACGACGAGCAGTCGGCACCTTGCATGGCAGCCGATGCCATAAGTCTAAGTTTGTTACATCATATATAACAATTAGAACATTCTCTATAGGGTTTAGCTCAGGAACAACAAATGTAGTCTGAAAAACCTCCCCTGGAATAATAACTCACAGTGCTGAGAACCTGTGTGAAGGATTATAAGAAGTCCTGGATCAGGCGACATGACGCTGATAACTGTATAAAAGCCGAAGGATGTGGCGTCCGGATGTGCGAATATGGGGCTTTGTTATTTCTAGGACTGGGCGAGCATGAGTTTAAAAAAAAGTTGAGCCGGACCTTTCAAAACTTCTGTAAGTCTTCATCATTTGGATAAGAGGTCTGGATCTACAGTTCTGACCTTAACTTCTAGTGGCTTTAACCACATGAAACCACATCTGACGTTACTATAGCAACCAGTCAGGCCCCTTCTTCTTCTTCTTCCTGTCACACTTTCACAAGTTCACCACGAGTATTTTGAGCTGCTGTCTATTATTACCGTGGCACGACTGTCTAACAACCTGCTAACGAGTGGACATGTGTTGTAAGCACCTCCATTAGCTGCGAGAGTCCCGGCCAGAGGTTCGTCCAAATTAGGAGTAGTGTGTTTGGAACGGTAATGGCATCAGTTTGTCTCTCTGTCTTTGTCTCTCCATCAGGATGAGGGTGAAGAAGCTCCCGATGATCCTCGCCCTTCACCTGAAGCGCTTCAAGTACATGGACCAGCTGCACCGCTACACCAAACTGTCCTATCGCGTCGTCTTCCCCCTGGAGCTCCGCCTCTTCAACACGTCCGGGGACGCCACCAACCCCGACCGCATGTACGACCTGGTGGCCGTCGTTGTACACTGTGGCAGGTACCGTCTTCTTTTTTTAAACTGGAGAAAATAATGACAAAGAGAAGACGGTTACCAGGCGTCCCGTGAACGCAGCGTGCTGACGTTTGATTGAGTTGAGTTCAGGTGAATCAGGAACATCTGAAAGTTATTAGTAACTGGATCGTCTTCAACTAACAGAGGAGTTTGATTTAATCGTGATTTTCTCAGGCGGTTAAACATGAACATTTTCAGACTTCCACTTTGGAACCTCCTCGAACAAAACATTAAACTCCTTCCTTCTCAAAACAGTTATTTCACGTTGGCGTCACCTCAACAACATCCAAGTTCAACTCGGGGAATAAGGAGCAAAGGCATTAACCGCCATTAACCGTGAGTGTAATGTTTACCTTCACCAACGTGTCTCACTTTCGTTTTCCAGTGGTCCAAACCGCGGACACTACATCACCATCGTCAAGAGCCACGGCTTCTGGCTGCTGTTCGACGACGACATCGTAGAGGTGAGCGTTTCCTGTTCTCTCTTTTATTTTGATAACCACGCTTGTAAAATCCTTGAAGTGCTTAACGGTACTAAACGGACTCAACATTGGACGTTCTTAGAGCTGTAAAAAACTAAGTTTAACTTTATCAATATTTAGGTTTTATTATTCTCTGATGCATCTTTAAAGAACAGTGGATTATAGGGACGTAACGATGCATCGTGACACGATTAAAAATCGGTACAAATGCGTGACGACTCGCATCGGTTGACAGAAAAAATGAATCGCGATTCTTGGTAAATGGGAACCCGCACAGCGCGTGCTCTCACTGGTCAAACAGGCTTCCCGGTGCGTTGCGTGAGCGTGGCGTGTTTGGTCCGTCCTGCACGCGACTTCAAACCCACCGGGAGAGTTTCAGGAGCGAGCGCTTAGCCCGCCAGACTTTGTTTACCTGCTCAAATTTGGACATTTTCCCGGTGTATGTTCTTCTAAACATGCTTCTACATGTGTAAATATGTTACGTAGTTAGTTAGTTTGTCTGTTTTTACGACCGGCAGTTTGCACGGGGTATTTTATTTTGAAAATCCACCGGGTTCTCTTTGCTTTTTCTGTGTCTGGCTTCCGCCCGCTCGAGGTGCTCTGTGGAAATTGACGCGTGCTGCTGCAAGTTTTAATGTTTTTATTTTATTGTTATGTACAAAACTTACCAGCCACATTGGCTGCTGATCAGAAAAGTTAATTTAGAGCCTGGTTACGCCTCGTGAGGAAAACTGCACATCACAGCAGTTAACAGCAGTTTACTGTGAGACTGTTTCTAAAGAAAGCAGATATCTGTCATGAGTTTTGCTGTTTAAGATGTAAGTTGCACTTTTTATAAGAGAACACAAACTGTTTGAGAGTTTCTGTAAAGAAAGATTTTTTTCCTACAAATAAAAAGTTTAATAAATAGAATTTTATTTTTCTATCCATTTTCATTTTGATTTTAAAAAATCGTATCGTGAACAAAAAATCCTGACTCGAATCGAGTGTATCGTTACATCACTAGTGGATTAGTTTGACAGTTTGGACAGTGAAAAGAAAAACGTATCTTTAAATTTACATTTGTTACTATTTATAGATATATATAGTGAATTAAATCGATGGAACCAATGGAAAGATGTTTAACATGAAATACCGTCCAATAAAAACTTGACCGTCTTCGTTCTGCCACTCTTGGCGCATCACCTCACCCTGACCACATAGGAATGTCGACCAGACTCAAATCCTGGCGCTCCGAATGTTGTGTCTGGATTTTCTTACATCGAAGCCGACCAGGCGCTTCAGACTTCACTAAATAACGAGGAGTTAAAATAAGGCCGAGCTGAGAGGAACGAAAAAAAGGTGGACGAGGAAGAAATGTAAGAACAAAACATCAGAGGCAGGATTATCCTGTTCCCATCACTTCTCATCTTTAACACGTACCCGTTATGCAATTTAAAACTGGACATCAGTTCAATCGGGAAGATCTGGACGGCACGTTGTGTTCTCATCTGTCTGCTTTGAACTTTGCGAGCAGGTGATGCCATCAAACCGCCTTGCTCTCGCATCCACGCTGCTCCGACCCCTGCAACATATTTAAAGTATAAGAAATCAGAAGATCAGCTCTGCTGCTGCACGGCGTCAGCCAAAAGCATGATGTAGCTCTTTAGTCGTTGGCAGTCGACCACGTAAGAACACGGCCAGGAGCCTCGGTATGCTGCTGTGTTTCAGCCGGAGCCAAGTAACCTTTCAGCTTGTTATTATTCTTCCTACACGCCAAAAAAAAAAGAACGTTACGTTACAGCAATCAAGCTATCGGCGGTTAACCGACCACGATGGTTGAAGCGTTCCAGGGTGTGTGAAGCATAATCTGTGTTAGAGACAAATGGACAAAGTTTTTAAGGTTGTATAACAGTTGTCTTATTCATCTCTGGACACTTTAGGTATTATAAACAACACAAGCTGTAGACGGATATGTAGAAGTCTCATTTGTTACTAATTACAAGAACTTCTTGAAAGATCCTTTCAGTTGAACCCAAACTTGACCCTGACCCATCCAAACGTAACTCTTCATTGCATTTTTTAAATTAAAATATCACCCGAACATCGTCTCTGCCTCCATGTTATCTGTACCAAGTTAGATACAGGATTAGTCCTAGAAAGTTGAAGTCATGTCTAGATAGTTACCCCAGATTTGTGCACTTGTCTTGCTACCTTAAAGATTATTGGACAATGGCAGATTATACTAGGAGACGCTTCATAAACATGTGTAGTCAGCAAAACCAGATTTGTTTTTTTGAAGAGTGACAAATTGTAGCAAAGAGGAGGTAAATGTGGTGGATGAATATTTCTTATTTTATTAATTATTTTCAGTTCTTGTTCAGAGTTTGGTCAAATTTAGGAAAAGATCGTGGTTTACGTTAAAATAATGACTCTAGATTCACGACTGGAAAATGATTCAGCAACTCAAAATGAACTTTATGCAATAAAATCTTTTAGTTGCACTAATAAAAACTGTAATAAACCAAAGTGAATTACTTCACTTACATCCTATAATTAGAAATTAGTGACGTACAACGATCAATCTTATCTTTCCAGCATTGATTTTCTTTATATACCAAGAAACTTGACTAGATTTTACATTTTGGTAACATCTATGAACAGAGATGTAGAGTAACGAAGTGGAACTACTTAAGTACTGTACTTAAGTACTAAAATGCAGTATCTGTACTTTTTTGGAGTATTATTTTTTTTCCCCAACTTCTACTTTTACTGCACTACATATTTTTGATGAGTTTAATACCTTTACTCGGATACATTTTTCATGTGCTGAGTCGTTACTCGTTACTATTGTAGCGTCCAGCCGGACACGTGATGAATGACGAGGCGATATTGAACAAACTGCATTTATTGCTGAACGGTTTGGTTCCAGGACTCGGTGACTGTCGGCCGGAACCACGACAAAAAAAACCAACTGAACAGTCCCGGTCTCACATCAACCTCGCTCGTGCGTCGTACGTCATACACCTGACTCACCCAGGTGCGCTCTCTCACCTGCTGCCCCGCCCCCTCGCTCTGCATTCATTCAGACGCATTCACAGACCATGGGAAATCACAGAACTCTACCATGAACATTGTAACACTGTAACATTAGAAGTTGTGCCCTAATAAATATTTGAAATAATATAAACAACAGTACTTGTACTTTTACTTTTACTTTCAGTACTTGAGTAGCATTCTTTACATACTTCTACTTGCAATACTTAAGTACAAAACATTTTGAATACTATAGTACTTTTACTTAAGTATGGTGTTTAAAGAACACTTCAACTTCTACTCAAGTCAGTTTTTTGATGTAGCACTTGTACTTCTACTCCACTCTTTACTGCAGTACTTTATACATCTCTGGATATGAATATGTTGGCAAGATACAGACTCTTATTCATTATAAAACTCTTTTTATATCACAGTGAAATTCAATATGTGGACTACTGTATGTAGTCTTTTTAATGATAATCAGTGGAAGCCAGTGGCTTGGACAGAAAATGTTTTTTGTAGCATTTCTATGTGACGCTTCACTTTCTACATATTAAACTTCTTAAATATTTGGTGCAACAATCCATTCCTGATCTAAATTCGGCTCCAGTTGAGTCACGATTCTCCAGCGTTCTTTTGTTCTGGGAAACTTTTGCCCAATTAAAGCGGTTTATTTTAGTTGAAGTCTGCCCGGCACTGGGAGAGAAGTCTCCCTGCTGTTTGAATACAGACTGATGTTTAAAACGGATCCCATCACCAGTTTATATTTCCACTATGATGGGAAGGAGGCCCGCCTGAACATCTGGTCCAGTGGAGAGAAAAACGGCTGAGCTTGCAGAGCAGAAACACAAACTTATCATTTTTTATGCCTCGTGGAGATTTACTCTCCACGCCCGAGTCTCTGCTTCGTCGTCTGACTTTTGTTCTTTCACCACCGATCCAGAAGTATATTCCATCAACACTTTGTTTCCATTCGCTCCCTCTTTGGACAAAACCGCTCGGCCAAATAAGAAACAGTTGTACGGTTGCTCGTCCCGAGATATTCGGCGCTAACTCGTCGACATGCTCGATTTTAAATGGAGACGTGGTTAGTGAATGAAAATAAAAAGCTCCCTGTGAAACAGTTACGTAACAAAGTTCAACAGCAGAGCCGTGAACTGGAGAAAGATTTTATGCACCTCCTTGAAGACCCGTCATGTTAGAAGAAATATGACTGAAGAAGCATGTTATCCTTCGCCTATGGTCAGACTCTTAAAAGATGTTTGTCATCATCGTGTATGTCGACAAGATCGGAGGAGGAGAGCTTTGGATACATTTTAAGTTTGACAGTTTACCGAGGTGGACGTAAAGAGGAGCGTCGAGGCTTGACAGCGCCTGCAGGTCGTTCATTAAACGGTTCACTGATGACTGAGTAAACATAAGTTTTCATTCCTTATGCTAAATGTGTCTAAGGTTCGTTTTACGAATTAGTTTCTGAGAAAAAAAAACGCTCCAAACGTGCATTCATTAGCCTTGACCGCCCATAACCTCGTTGCCAGTTCACAGATTTCCTTCTTGGACCAGTTTTGACCGGGAACACCAAACTCAAATCCGTTTATCCTGCTTCTAACATCAACTTTGATGTGGACAAAATCCTTTTTGCTGTGTAATATATCCCACACGCTGACAGTAGGGGTTGCACGACTTCAGATTTGTTTAAGTCGACACTAATATGATGAAAGTCGAGTCGACGTCGACTAGTCGCCGGTGACGTATTGACTGACGATGCACAGCTGTTAAATGTAACAGTAACATATCTACACGTAAATCTACATCTCCCATAGTGAAAAACAAAATACCGAACAAAACAATTTGGGAGGGAAACAACACAACACCTGCAGCCGAGTCATCGTCACAGTCCTGCTCAGTCACAGTTTTCGTTTTTCGGTCCTGGTTTGCAGGAACACGAGCGCATCTACGTGCGCTGGGTGAAGGCTCGCACGCTGTCGCGTGATGGTTTCACCAGCGAGTGAAACCATCCTCTCGCTTGTCGCTGGGACAGCCAGGTAACGTTTGCCTAACTTGGCCAAACGGGGGAATCTCTCCTGGTTCTAGTGCAGCAGGGGCTGGCTCAGTTCGTCTGGTGGCAGCGGCAGCTAGTAGTGCCAGCTGGCACCGAAAATGCCACTACTAGCTGCCGCTGCCACGAATCGAGCCAGCCCTCTCTCGATTAGCGACTAGTCGACGTCAAGCTCTAAACGTCATTGTGGCGTAGTGAAGTCGACTAGTCTGTACAACCCCTAGTTGACAGGGTCATGACGTTATGGCTGATTGGTGTATTTTGTGCTTGTGAAGAAAAAAACCAGATAAAGTTCGTAAATTTCGGTAAATTTGCTTTCTCTAGCGAAGCTAATTGTCTCTTGGTTTCAGCACCGTTAAACCATGTCTAACCATGTGAAGAGCTCCATGTTCAACCATCTTTTCTTTTATTTCTTGTAGAAAATCGATGCGCAGGCGATCGAGGAGTTCTACGGTCTGACGTCGGACATTTCCAAGAACTCTGAGTCGGGATACATCCTGTTCTACCAGTCCAGAGACTGAACCAGCCAGCGGTAAATCCCCGACAGACTGTCTAACTCAACAGAGGGGGGGGGGCGCTCATGGCTGCCACTGGCTCCGCCCAGTACGCTCACATAAGTATCCAGGCTTTATTTCCTGTTATAGGCGGAGCTTTGCACTGGAGCGCCACTCGGATCAGGTTGAGACGTGTTCAGGTCGCATGGCAGCCTCCTGGATTACGACCGTTCAAATCCTCTGAAGCCCGCACTGCAAAAAAAACGAAAAACCAACAAAAAAATAATAAAGCACCTTAACGAAACAAGATGGCTGATTCTGTAACACTCGCTTTGCACTGGGGCATCAGCTGGGATGACTCGAGCGACGCCAATCCACGAGGCTGACATCGCCGCGCGCACGTCGGTCCATTTCGGAAAGGTGAAAGTTTCGGGATTGTTGAGACGACGCAGAGTAACCAATCAACGGCTTCGGATGAGACACTTTCGCAACGTTCTGATTGCGATCCTCATCACGGTAACCATCACAGTCTTCTTTAGCGTTTTTTATTTTTTGTGCGCATATTATACCGTGCTAAATTAGCTTCACGCTAACACACAAGTACTGCGCGCTCACCCCGGGAAGAGTCGGCAAGAAAACCATTCTGGAGAAACTTCCCGTAAACATTTAGATACGGACTCGGAGCGAAACGCGGCTGCTAGTTTGCGGTGTTTGTATTATGAAGTGGTGCTAACGTCAAATAGTGTTAAAGGCAGAGTGTGAAACGAAAACGAGAGGCTCATTATTTTCATTTGTAACATAGAAAGATTTGATTAAAAACAAAAATCGAGGTTTCTCGATTGACTCGTTTCTTAGCAACAATTGGTAAAACCCAAAAACGATGAGCCTTACGGGAGCTAACTAACTAACTAACTGAGCGCTGAGTGAAAGTTTCAAAGTTGCCGGTGTGTCGTGCCATTACGGGTCATTGTCAGTGCCACGGAGGAAAAAAAAACTCAAGGGAAGACACTGAACGAAGAGCGGTTGGGCGTTTTTCGTCGTCCACCAGCACATGCTAACTTTTGTTTTGTTACGTCGGCTTTTTCATGGCGAGCAACGGTTTGTGACTTTTTATTTTTAAGAATATGCACATGTATCATTTCCAAAGGGACGAGTAGCTTTGCTTTACTTTGAAAGTCCAAGTCTGACATCCAAACCGCCACCGTCCTTATTAAACCTCGCTGCAGCTGGTTGTTATAAAGTCCACCTCACCAATCACACGCTGGTAAAACGTTTTGGACTTCAGTGTTTTTCTCCTGCAGCTGCAGCTCTGGCAGGCAGACGTAACTTTTACATAACATGTTTTTCACTCCTTGAATTTGAACCCTCAGTTATGCCGAGCGACGCTAACGCTCCACTGTCGACGTGGTTTATTTAAATTTAAATCCATTTAAAGAAATCAATAATTAATAATCAGCCGTATCACAACGAGTAAATATGACAACAAATCCTCCTGTGTCAGTAATTTAAAGGTCCGGTGTGTAATATTTAAGGATATCGATTGGTGGAAATAATCAAAACTTTTATTTTATTTGTATATTAACCTGAAAATAGGATTTATGTTTTTATTACCTTAGAATGAGACTTTTATCGGCTCTCGATGGGAGTTTCGCAGCCATCACGCTCGGAACAGGAGGGTGAGGCGAGCAGTATTCAGTTGGTTGCAATCTGCAACTTCACCACTAGATGCCACTAAATCCAACACACTGCACCTTTAATGATAACACTTGAGATGTGACTCCAATACGGCTGCAACTAACAATTGTTTTTTCAATTTATTTAGTCGATAAAATAATTTTTAAAAATCTGAATTTGTCAGTTTACAGATCGACAGTTTTATCCACAACTAAACAAAACATCTCATCCTCACATTTAAGAAGCCGGAGCCAGTAAATATTTATGTAGAATAAGTAACTAATTACGACGCCTTCGCTGATGCCATTTAAAAAAAAAAACACTCACTGACTTGCATTTCATTTAACGCACAAACAAACCAAACGTTTGTTGTTTTTTTTTAACGTTTGTTTTACGCTGCCAAGCTCGTGAGGCTCCACCCGACTAAGCTGCCCCACATTAACAAGCAAGCTCACCCCCCACCTCCCGTCACTGTTTGTAACAGTGCTGCAGCAGATGGAGAGTGAATGGAAACATGCTCCCTGCAGCCTCTAAAGGTGTTTATATTCGACCAGAGGGTCGAGTATTAACCGAATGTTGATGTACAGTAACACAAAAACAAGTCGCCTCGATAATCTGAAGTTGCTCTCTCTCCTGCTAAGACAAGAAAAGCACTTTTTTTATTAAGGACGTGTATTTGTAACAAACATGCTTTTATTCTGAAGGAGACATCGCACTGTTTGCTCAGTGTTTTCGTAACAAACATGCTTTTATTCTGAAGGAGACATCGCAGTGTTTGCTCCGTGTTTTCGTAACAAACATGCTTTTATTCTGAAGGAGACATCGCAGTGTTTGCTCCGTGTTTTCGTAACAAACATGCTTTTATTCTGAAGGAGACATCGCAGTGTTTGCTCCGTGTTTTCGTAACAAACATGCTTTTATTCTGAAGGAGACATCGCAGCGTTTGCTCAGTGTTTTCGTAACAAACATGCTTTTATTCTGAAGGAGACATCGCAGTGTTTGCTCCGTGTTTTCGTAACAAACATGCTTTTATTCTGAAGGAGACATCGCAGTGTTTGCTTAGTGTTTTCACGTTACGTTGGCCACCACAATCACATGTTGCAAAAGTCGAGTTAGAGGCTACGTAATGTTTGACAGACCGCCAGCAAACTCAGCCAAACTATTTTTTTTATTCAGCAGTTAAAACCTCTTTATTACAACCACAGAAATGTGTCCTCGAACGCCTCGCTCGGCTGTTCAACTTTTCAAATAACCGAAGGAAAGGGAGAGCGACTTCAGACGGCGTGGTCCTCCAACACTTCCCTTCGTTCACTGGGTCAACACTATATTTCCTTTTCCTCGTCTGTGCTGCTCTTAAACTCAACTACACGAGCGGAAGAATCGTTGAATCTGTTTCGCGGTCGATCCACTTTTGTTTCACATCGTTTTATTTTGAAAGTCAGAAAAAGAAAAGTTTGTTTTATGGACTTGAAATGCAGATTATATCCAGACACCAACACAAACTGTGGAGATACTCATTATCTAACTTAACAAGCACAAAGACGCATTACATGGTCCACAGATTCAGTTTGGAGCTGGTTATCATTCTGCCTTTAATAAAAAGTTTCAGTTTTTTGTTTTTTAAAATTGTAAATGTCTCATATCATCAACAAGAAACAAAGTGTTGGAAACGTGTTTAAACAAGGCTCTTTTTTATTTAAATACTATTAATATTATGAATGTTTGTTATCTTCTTTTCTTAGATGTTTCACTTGTTTTTTAAATATATTTCACTAATTTTACTCGTCTACCATTCTCGTGTAGGCAGTTTTGGATAATTGAAGATTATTTTGGGAGTATGTGACGAGAGATGTTGATGTGTACATAAATACAGATTGTTATTATTGGAATATAAATATTTGCTTGCTTGAAATAATCAGCAAACCTAGATCAAAAAAAAAAAAAAATGTTAGCGGACGTTATAACTCTAAATACTTTTAATGAATCATTAACGCCTGGTGCTTTAAAAAGTAACGAGCCCAAAACTTCTCTGGTGTCCCAGGCAGCCTGAACCAAACAGCCCAAAGCAAACGAGCTCATTATGTAATCTGATCTTTAACAAACAGAAAACTGTCTGATTTCATCAAGTTTACTTTGAAGAAGAAACTGCTGTGCAGAAAGTGACTGACCAAAAACTGTTGTATCACTGTGTCAAAGGAAAAATCCACTTAAAAAGAAAAGAAAATCAACTGTTGGTGACGTTTTTTTGTTGTTTTATGGTTTTATTGTGAAAAACCGGCTCCACAAACACATTTCAGATTAAAATGGTATAATTCAGTATCAGGTCTCCAGATGTGTCTTCTATAAAGTTAAGATCGCTCACTGGAACCAAACCATTGACCGAAACATGGGGACTTATGGAGACTAATGAATAGCCCCGATATGGTCGATCGAACATTTAAACCTTGTTGGAAGTTTTGGGGAATCGAGTCGAAGCACCAACTCATTTGTCGGGTGGATTTTTCCTTTAACATCATTCCCTCTGTTCAGACTCACCCAGAATGTAAAATGTTTCGAAGTCGAACAGTGACTGAATGTGTCGTTAACACTCTGATGTACGTTGAACGGTGACAGCAGCCTCATGGACACAAACCGACAAACATAGGACTCACAATGTAGTGAACTAAAGAAACGCACGCCTTCAGAAAATATTCAGACTCCTTGATTTGCAAAAAACAGAAAAATCAAGGTGGTCGAGTCTTTTCTGCAAGGCATGCTCTTATTTTGGTAACCAGTCTCAGACAGACGAGTGTTTTTTTTTGTGGCAGACGTTTAATTGGCCACATGAAGCTGCACAGTCTGGTCTGAGGCTTCTCATCAGAAGGACAAAGAGCTGAGGCTGCTGTCTGAAGTTCATTCTGAAAACATGAAGGTTGGGAAGTGACGGCTGCTTCCAAACTGTTTGAAATAAAACACAAACTGGTTTGAAGATGGAATAATCGACACCGCCTCCTGTGTTTTATCAACTTTGCTACCACTGACTGTAACCAGGTGAACGTCTGTTCTCACACTATGTAACTTTGTGTTTCCCTTCACTTCTATAAGTAAACCCGTGTCCTTAATCACAGTGCAACGTGGGAAAGAAATGAAAAAGGTGACAGCCCAGAAAAAACATTTTTACCTGAGATTTGTCGTTTCCCAACTTTGAAGTTTGCAGAAGTTTGATCATTTCTGCCAAAACATTATGAATTCATTATACATACAGCAATATATGGATAATTACGTACAAGTTAATTTAACCTGCCTCTTTTCTAAAGCCCACAGAGGTGATTTTTCTTAAGTTTTCTTGGGTTCTTTAAAGTGAAATGATGTAAGAAGAAACAAAATTCACTAATAATTTAACTCAGTGGCTATAATGGAGACCACCTGAGTCAGGGGTCTCCACACTGGGCCGGTTTCCAACCAACCAAGAGCACACAGTTTGACCAATCAACTCTCTGAAGACTGAGATCAGTTGATTAAATGAGTCAAGTCTGGTGTGCTGCTGTTTGGTTGGAAGGAAAACCTGCAGCCACACCGGACCTTTGTGGACCAGTTTGGGCAACCCTGACCTAAGTCAACCCATGATTTGTCAGAGCTCTGGTAAACTGTCCTGCAATATTCATTATTCTTGTTGGTAAATAAACTCTCAACAAGGTGGCGCCATCTACTCCAGGTGATTTATCTCAAAATCGATCCTAGAGCAAAACTTCAAAATTCAGCTTGGAGCCCGATCAGAGTTCGACAAAAGTTCTTGAGGCGAAAATGGCTGAAAATTTCAAAAAGATGTAACCACAAATCTCTCTTCAGTCACTGATTGACCAACTTCTAGAACTGTTGTCCCCATTAGTCACTCAGCAAGTTTCTCTTCCGCAGACATAGATTGGTACTTACCAATGCCGACTGGTTCTGACGTGGTTTACAATCTTTTTCATGCCGTCAAACTTAGAGACTCAAATAAATAGAAGCTCCAACTGATTCTGATCACGTCGTCTTGCAGCCCACGTTCTCCCCCCTCAAAACATTTTGTTGTTTTTAAGTCGTCACTGTGACTCACACATTCAACAATAAGCAATGACACAGAGGCAGTTTGACATTTAATTCTCTGCAGGTAGGTTGGTGGTACATTCTCTGGTTTAGGTCTTAACACACCTTAACGATATAGAAAAACGTGTCACTGACAAACAGACAGGATATATCTTGTTTTCTCTACAGGAAGAAGCCAAATGAGGAATGATACGTTCACCTGCTGAGGTGAAGGACAGACTCTGTAGATGTCGTGGTGCAGAAATATTAGGATCTCTGTACAACAATGGAAACATGGAGTATAACTGCAAAGAGGCCAGAAACAATCGTGTGAATGGTTATGAGTCGTTTGGCACTATTCCCAAACCTAATGCATTTATCCATAACACTGTATGAGTCTGTAGATGGACTGGAAAGCGACAGGTAAAGGTCGAGCTTGTGGATGTCGCCCTCCTGTGGTTAAAGGACAGCAATGCAGTCCTATGTGACGATGCTTATAAACAGAAATTTAAAGACTTTCTTCAGCTTGAATTTGGAGAATACAGACGACCCTCGACCACCGAGTATAAACTCTAAACAAATCAGGCATCATGAGAGTTCCTCGTACTCTTCTCTCAGACTTTGAGGCACCTGAACGCACCGTTTTGATCTGGACTAATTGTGACAGGAGGAAGCAGGTCCAGCCTGATGTCATCTGGTCCTCAAGAGGATCCGGCCCCCTGAACATGGACGACTATGTTAACAGAAGTTTGGTTATTTGCAGGTCAAAAGACTGTAAAGATACTTGATTTTGTTTTTTGTTTGGAGATACCAAAACTGCATCCGTTAAAGAACTGACTCAAGTACTCGTAGTACAATTACTATGAACTTCTTTTGAGCTGCAAATCACAAAGTCGACACCGTCTTCATTGCTACGATGCCTTCAGGTGTTTTGAATTCATGTATTCAGACCAAACCAGGCGTTGCAGCGAGTTGCCGCAGAAAATTTTATTTTGGTGATTCGCTTTTGGCTTTCGATACCGGTGCTCCCTCTGCTGCTCGCACACTCATCCTCAAGCCGTCGGACACGAACGATATTTAGAAGCTGCTTGTTGAAATAAACAAAGCCGGAACACAGCAGGTCCAGTTTCAGAGACATCTCAGGCTGGTTTGGCTGCAGAACTGGATCAGAGAATTCAGCTTATTGCAGGTCAGAGGAACAACAACAGAAACCAAAGGGAGGCTGGCATCAACATAGATAAAGAAGTTAGTAAAGTCCATGCAGCTACAGTTACTTATGTCGTTCTAGGTAGTAAAGACGAGCGTCATGTAGATTATTTACATAATAATAATTATTACTGCATCCACTTCCAGATAATCTCATAGATTTGTTGAGTCTTTTTCTTCGTTTCCTGACGTCAACAATGTTGTGCTTAAAAATCTTTTTCCGACAGTCTTAAAAAAAAAAAAAAGTCTTCGACATTTCCTTCTTCACTTCTTCTTCATTCGTGTCCAAACTTCACATCCGTACACATGCTGCGTTCCAGAGGTGCCAGAAAACTTCCAACAATCTGCAACAGGATGCTCGAGTAGGAAATTTGGGATAAAAAAAAAAAAAAAATCAGCTGTAACATTTTCTTTGACCATATTTTCCTGGAGGTTTCCGACCTCTGACGGCAAACACAAACACTCTTTCCTCATCGCGTCCCTGCCTTCATCATACCATCGTCTCTGAGCTCGACCCTTTCCCGGTGAAGAAGTCCCAGAAGTTAGCAGCCGGCGACGGTTTGCTCTCCTCCGGCGGCGTCTGTCTCACCCAGATGCTGCTCTCCGTGGAGCCGCTCAGACTGCAGCAGCTGCCGCTTCTGCTTCCAACGACGCCGCTGCCACTGCCGCCGCCGCCCAGGGTGAAGCTCAGCGCTGAGCCCAGCGGGCCTCTGCGTTCCTGGGTGTCCGAGGTGGAAGGCGAGGGGGACTGGGCCAGGCTGAGCAGGTTGTGGTGGGAGTGGAACTGACGCATGTGGCGGATTGATTTACCTGAAGAGACCTCACCTGGAAAGAAACAGGAGAAGGATCCAAGAGTTTTTAACTTTCTGAAATATCATTTTTATAAAGTATAAATCTATACATCTTTATAAATTAGACCACAATTGGTTAAATTTAGTTTGAACCTCCTCTCTGTCACCACTAGGTGGTGCTGTGATCACATTTATCACCCCCACACACACCATGGCCCTCACACCAATCAATACAACTTAAAGATCTGTATCCGAGCTCGACAAGATGATTTACAGCCTCCATAACACACTATGTTTATATTTATTTACATGCAATCAAGAAATTCCTCTTCAAGCTCGAAACAACAAACCAAACTGCTGCTACATTGCTCCACATCTGCATGTTATATTGAGTAAATCAATAAATGCTGTTTCAAAGTCGTTTCTGTGCTGCCAGAACTCAAATTTTGATGAAAAACATTTGAAAAGATGTTGAATCCTGGTGGGAAAATACTGAAATGTTACCAAAGTGTCCCTGAAGAGCCCTAAATTTAGAGTATGTGACCTCAGTGGGAGCAACAATTCAGATAAAGCCAGTGTTTTCTACCAAAATTAGAACATTTCACAGCTTAAACGTCACACCAATGTTGCAACTCCTCGTCCCTCATCCCCAGTTTCTCTTTAGCCTTTCTGAAGGAGAATAATCTGTAACATGCTTTAATGAATCTGAACTGATTTCCCACCAAAATCTGATGCAAAGTGTCTCAAAATTAAAGAAATTAGCACCTGTGAGCTGGATTTCAGAATTACTAATGTCAAATATTCAAACAGTGTTCCTGCGTGGTCCAAGAGTTTTGTTGCTTGATAAAGAGTCAAATTTAAAGTATTGAAATCAGCCACGTGTAACTAACTAAAGAACTCGGTACCATATCTCGTCTCCTGCCGCTTCCTGTTCTGGTTCAGTTTCAGCACGTTGAGGAAGACCTCGCTGGTCAGGCTGCCCTCGCCGCCGCTACCGTCAGGAGGGAAAAGCGGCGACGGAGGCTCCAGCGGTGACAAACTCCCACTGGAGGCTCCCACCGAGTCCAGAGACGCCCCGGTATCCCGGCGACCCCCCGACTCGCTGCTGCTCTCCACCGTCAGATGACTGCCGCTGTGGAGGAAGCGCATCGAGCGTGAACCTAGCGCCAAACGTAGCCTCTCTGTTAAAAAAAAAACAAGACGTGGTAGTCGTGGTTACCTGAGTTTCCTACGCAGCAGATAGTCGATGATGTCCGGGTCCGTCTGGATCAAACTCATCAGGACCTCCTGCTGCAGCTCTGCAGAAACCTGGACCAAAGGTACATGAGAGGACTCGCCCGTGAGACGTACGCAACGCTTTAAGGCACAAAGTCAAACACCGACTATTTCTACTGAATAAAGACAGAAGAGGACGTTGACGGAGGAAACCAACAAGAGTAAAAGAGTTAGCGGGCAAGAAGCCGTCGGACAAGAGTAAATCTGGGCGACTGGAAAGAGGTCTCTCTGGATACCGATAATTGCGTGGACCGACCCTTCTATAAAGTTTGAAAGCTGGATTTGCGACTCCATACCGTGAAAAGCCTCCGGTAGTTCTGTACGAGCAGCAGGGTCACGCTGATGATCGCCGTGCTGTCTTCGATCCCCATCGCGTAGATGTGAGGACTCCCGTCGCCTCGTTCACTCTGCAACAGGTTGGGCCCAAAGATCACCGCAAGGTTGGCAGCAGTCATCTTGTTACCGGTAATCTGGATGGAGGAGGAGGAATAACGTGAAATGGGAGTTTCGTTGCCAAGATTGCGACGGACAGCGGTGGCGTACCTCCTCGTCATTAGTGCCTATGCTGTCCTGGGCGAAGCTCTGCACGGTGTGCAAGAGGCTGAGGAGTCGCAGGAGGGTGTCGCAGTTGCAAGGAGGCAGCAGGTAGAGGAGGTGCTGCAGGTACTGAAGCTGGTCTGCTCCCCTCAGCACTACAAGAGGAGGAAGAGGATTTTTTTTTAGTATGAAGTAAAAGGCATTCCCGCCGTTTAGTCGCCGCCTGTGCGTCCATGCTTACGGTTGGCGTGCAGGAAGGCGGGGTAGAGTTCTCTGGGCAGCAAAGGATCGGGCATGTCTCTGAGAAACTCTTTGAGCAGCGCCGCCACGTCGTGGACGCTGTGCTCCTCGTCCAGCTGGACGTCCACCCCCATGTTGAAGTCGTCCCGTAGCTGAGAGGACAAATCGGAGAAGACGGACACAAGAGTCACTTTCCCCGCTGACGGACGACATTTCTCAAAACATCATCAGCTCTGCGCTCGAGGATTATTTTTACATTCCAGCGTGCAGAGAAGACTCTTCCTGTCCGGCGTATACAACATCTCCAAATTAGGCGATTTTTTAAAATGTTTCTGATAAACTGGAAGATCAAGTGTTCCTTTATCTGTTTTCTTAAGATTAATAAACTATTTAATTTTCTTTGGATTAGCTGGAAGATGCATCATGACACAAAACCGTTTTCTGTCTCAACATTGACTTTTTATGGTGTGTTCAAAGACTCGAATTTACTCCCAATGACGACTGGCGCCACTTGGATGACGCAAATTTCGCTCATAGCTTAATAAAATATCTGGATGCTTCTTCCACTGCTGGTCCTGAGACAAACAAACAAACACTCAACGTCCTCACCTGTCTCACTCTCTTCTTTGAGCTACCGACCCGGAAAATTCCCACAGTCTGAAGACCTAAAGGACACAAACAGTTTCATCATGTGGAAATGTTGTTTATCTACATTTTCAGGGACTCTCAGACTTTTAAATTTGCAGCTTGAAGTTAAGTAGTTTAAGGCTCACCGTGGGTCTCGATGTGACTGCAGCACCTCTCCAGCACCCGGGGAACCTGTCTGTAGATGGGGTTCAGGCTGAGCTTGGTCTGGGTCCTCCCGTCCCCTCCTGAGCCACCGCCGCTGCCACCCGGCGACTTTATCAACTCCAGCTCGGCTGGGTGAGAGAGCTGCAGCGCCTCCAGCAGGCGAGACTGACTCTCTACAAGGTCGGATATAGAGTCCACTGACAGGCCACCCTGCAAAGGAAGAGCATCGATGCATTTACATAAGCTGAAACTCAGAGTTTCCTGAAGTAAACTGCTGCCAACTGTAGCTGCTGTTAGCTCAGTTTGTTAGCTGGGCTGCCCAGACTGTGGACCACCGGGAAGAGGAGGGCAAGAGTAAATCTGGGACTGACTTTTAGTCGAGCTTGGTGAAATAAAAGGCAGAGAGATTCCGAGAAACTATTTTGTTTGCTTCCAGCGTGAATGCAATACTTTGTACGGACTGTGGGGTTTAAACCTTAAATAACCTCCATCAATCTCCGTCCCTGGCCCAAGTAGAGGAGGTCTGGCTTTGTTTTCTTTAAGCTGAGTGTGTAGACGAACTACTGTAATAACTCAAAATGTCCTCACAGCAACTTCTTCTTCCTCCACTATTCGTCTTGTTCCAGCCGTTCACGTCAACCTTTACTCCCGCCGTGTACGCCATCCGTCACCGTACGGTACGGGACGCGACGCAGCGACAAACGCCACCGTGCTACTACAGCCTCATCTGTCAAACTGAAGATCTCCAGCCAAGTGTGTGTGCAGAGTTTTGTCAGATATGTAAACAGTAAGCTGCTACGGTCCAGACGGCCTTAAGACGGTGAGTCACAGTCTGATTTAGCTCGAGACTGATGGGAAAACTTTGTTTTTAACCAACCAACCAACTCCTGTTCTACCGCCACGGTAAAATTAGATAATACTTTATTTATCCCACAGCGGGGAAATTCACTTGTTTACAGCAGCGAAAAATAGAATCAAGGAGAGAAAACACAAGTGTACATGTTTACAAAAAGTACTAAAGTACAATGTGCAGATTTACAAAACAAGTACTAAGGTAGAACATGAACGAAAAAAACAAAACAAAGAACAAAAAATAGCAACGGGACATGAACAGGAGGTTACTAAGTGTTGGGAAACAGGTACAATAGTTCTGTAAAATCTCATCAACTGTAGGTTACAACAGACTCATGGTAAAGTTTGTTTTAGGTAAAATCATAGATCCTGTCAATCAAAGCGTCCAAGCTCAACATGTTAAAATCATATTAAAGCCATGAAACTGTAATCTGAATATTTTTTTTATAGCCAACACAACAAAAGGACAAAAAATAAGAGAATCCTCAGCATGTTAAATATTAAATGCTTCATCAGCCATTTAACCATTTGAACAGTGACATTTCTTTAGTCGATCACCGTTTGCAGACGATGTGATTATTTCTGTCTCTCTCTGTTTACCTCGGTCACCGAGCTTGATAGCCGGTTCAGCTTCGATTACCGTCCTCTGTGGCTGTGATGACATTCATTACAGGCTTAACATAACAACTGTTTCCAGACCAGCGTGGAGAGGATTACAGGGTGTGCGATGGCCTCAAGTGGAGACAAACCCACACAGATCTATGAAAAACAAACTATTCTCACCTCAGGTAACTCTAAACAAGTCAGAAACAAACCTGACCTGCCAGTGTTTCACTGAGCGTAAACATTTAACGCTAACGCAACACTCCGTAAGGTTTCTCGGATAAACTAAACAGATTTTAAGTCACTGACTTGTGTCCGTCTTTTACAGAGTTTCCTGATGGACAGTGAAGTAAACTGCTGCTAACTGTAGCTGCTGTTAGCTCAGTTTGTTAGCCGGGCTGCATAGACCTTGAGCTTCACACTTTGAATGCTGATAGGAAGCCAAGGCAGTGTCGTGCCAGAACCTGAGCCACAATGTAACAGAGCTCAGCAGCTTCTAATGGCAGAGGAGAAGAGAGCGAAGAGGATACATGTTCAAATAATCGTCTCACCCTCCTCTGTCCACGGCCGGTGTTATCCAGGAACGTAGGTGACAGCGGTTTGTTCTGGGTCTCGAAAATTGGCGCCGGCGCCACAGAGTTCGTGGACGGCGAGCCGGGACCTCCCGTGAGCGACGAGGAGCTGACCAGCGGCTTGTTCCCGTTGAAGAACTGTCGCTTCTCGGCCCGGAAGCGCAGGATGCTGGCCTCCAGGTCCAGACAGTCCCGCCGGCTCTCCTTCAGGGCGTCCTGCCGCCGCTTGTAGGCCTGGTCGTTGGCGATGACCTGGGAGAGCGGGATGCCGAACGCCATGGGCATCGACTCTGAGGGAGGAGAAAACAGTGCATGTTTTATAAACATATATTTAAAGCTGCGTCTGTTTTTATGTGTCAGATGAGGGTGATTTAGAAACTGTGTTACAGCGTTAACTTTACATACTTCTCGAACATGTGGGCCAGATTTCAAGTATCAATCTGGCTTAATTTGACATTATTGCAAAGACTCTAAATCCTCCAATGAAAGAACGATTCATAGAAATAAACTTATTTAGTGTCATAAAGCTGTGTATGATGTTTACTCAGTTCCTATTATTCACGTATGCGTCAGTATTGGTGTCCGCTCTGTGGGAGAGAAATCTCACACCTGTAACTTCCCCATCTGTCGTTTGAACTGAATCTTTATGAGGATATTTTAGAGGTGAACAAAGTGTCTTGTAAAGTGATTAAAGCACCTTTACTCTGATTAGAAAAACAATTTTATAGATCATTTAACGTCTGAACACACTGATGTTGTAAATCTGGTCTGAGTTTTATTTATAGGAAACATTCCTCTGTGTTGAAACCATCTGAAGTCCGAACCGGAAAATAATCTGACTTTAATCTTCAAGGTGAGACTCTTTATAAATTCAGTCTAATGTTTCATTAATGCAAAACACTTAAAATAACATTTTGGTTGTTAATTTACAAATAATCCTGCTAATTTTACAGAGATCTATATATAATTTTAAATAACAGAAAACTACTGTAATCATATTTTAATTATATATATTTATACAAATATGTAAAACTAATAAGATTCTTTAAAACTAAAAAGAAAAATACTAAAAAAACAAAAATTAGAAATAACCATTTTGTCATCAATGACAAAAACGGATATGTCCGTAATTTTAAACTACTGTGGAAATGTAAAAAATATAAATATAATATAAAATAAAGATGCAAACCGGGAGAAAGAAATTAGGACAGCTGAGTTTAGAGATGATTGCAGCTGATGAGTCGTTTGTACGGGGGGCGATGATGACTTGTGATCGCACAGCACCTCATAGCAGAGATTACAGGTTCAAGTTGACAAGCCGTGTAAGAATAGACTGAATGGATGGAGAGAGGGATGAACGGGTAAAATCCCGTTAGAGCCGCCACCGCCACAAACCAGACATCACACTCAGACTGATACAGGATTACTGCGAGGCCAGCGTTCAGGCTGCAAGCGAACTTGACACCAGCGAGGTCGCGGCCGCCGCCGTCATCGAGTGGGAGCAACGATACTGCTGCGTCACATGACCACAACAGTTGAGCTCATACCACTTAGTCCCGCTGAAGAGGTTAATTAAGGACAACAACAAAAACTGTGTCAAACATACGATCCAATGGATGAAAACATGCAGTCTGGATGACAAAATCTATAGCTTATGTGCAAGAACTTTACATTTATTTATTAATGTCTGTATGATAAATTAGTCTGAAACATTGCACTGATGGAAAGTGTCATGAAATAACTTCTGTTACGATTCAACGCCATATAAATCAATCTGTCCCGCTTGCACAGCATCTTAGAAATACACAAATAAATATAAAAATACAGAATTTATTTACTAAAATACACTTATTTTTCATTTATTTAGATATTTCATTATTTATTTATACATTGTTTAATCACACTTCATCTGGGAACAAATTGTGGTTGAAGGACCGACGGTTCCACACAGCGACACGTTATCGAATCCCAGTGGCGCAGATTAAATCGCGGGGTTGCGTCCGTACTTATGCGTTCACACAGTTTGAATGAAGACACATGGATGACCAGCACACGTGCACGGTCACGGAGAAACGTCTCAACCAGGTCAGGCTGGCAGGACGCCACATGAAGTCTTTAAGGTTGGAGGGTGGGTGGACGGAGCTCGAAATAACTCAGCAACATGAACGCTCTGATCATTCGTAGTAAATCTAGGTCTTTTGAAAGTTCAGAGAGGACGACGGCCAACACAAATTCATATTTACTTCTATACAAACATCTCCCAGGTGGAGTTTCTTGTTTTGCACATGGCAGAGCGCTAACGTAATTCTCCCTCGGCTCCACAACTCTTTAAAAAAAAAGGTAAATTAATCTGACCAGCCGTCCTCCACGAGTTCACGGATCACTGATAAGCTCCTTGACACTTGCCTGGTCGACAATTATCTGTATTTACCATGTTAGTGCTTCGTCTTTGTCTTTTTTTTTTTGCTTTTCTTTAGCACGTCTGGACTCAAGCAGCTTGCTCGCTGTTGATTGCTGTGATCTATGTTTAGCACCACTAGTTCAGAGAAATCCCTGGTTGGAAAATGTGCCCAGATCAAGGCCTCGCTCCTGGAACTTGAATTACTTTTTAATTTCCCTGCTCGGTACACAAATGTTCTGGAGTGGTTCCTGGAAGAAATCCTGCAGGTTGACCTGGATGATAATTGTTTATATCAACTAGCATATTAGGACAAGCATTTGTTTGGCGTTGTGGTTTACAACATGAAAACTGACGCTGCTTCACGTCTTATCAACCTCAGCGGCTGTTTGCCAATTTTCCACCTTTATTTGAGGAAAACTAGCAATAACAGCTGCATGGAAACCGATTGAGCCGGTACTCGTCCAACAAACACACGGTCGCCAACAAGAACGGGCTCTCCATCCATTGAATGTCACCGGTTAATGCGTCCAACGCACCGTTTCATCAGTAAGTCTGTGCTTATTCCTCAGTCCTGACGTCTGTTGGCACCGACCACGGCGTGCCGCTACCTCCTGACTCTTGGCCACGTCTTCTGGCAACGTGTACGACAGCGTTCGCTTAAGTTGTTTGTTTAAAGTGATTGCTCGAGGGATTAGATGGTTGGATGTGGCAGCTTGGGCAACACTCAGTCAATCAGCGGATAGATAACGAGGTCAGAGATGTTTTTAAATTAAACGTGATTTGGTAATCTGTTTCTAATCATAATCAATGTTTTATTAATGCCAATTAATTAAGTATGTTGTTATAACATTTAAATTAGGGTATAATATTTAAGATTTAAACATCTTTTATGGGTTTGTTTGAGGTTTCTTTCCGAAAACATTTTGTAGTGTGATTTTTTCTTTTAAACCCTTCAAACTGATCAGATGTAGTAAACTTTACATTTTAATTATTTACATAACTAATAATTACTGATGTAATTCGTTATATTTTATGATGTTTTCCTTCGTTTTGTACTTCATCCTGAAAACATCACTTCTTGACAACTGTGAAAAAAACGAATTCACACCAGCCAACATTCCTCCATATTTACGAAAGCTTCTTCTCGACTCGCCTGATTAGACGTGATTAGCACATTACATCACTGACGAGATCCCTCTGGACAAACATAACTTCAGACAGGACGTTCGCTGTGGTCGAGTCGTAAAGACGTATTGTTCAGGAATTTTACTTCTTTAGTGTTTCTGGTCCTGGAAGGCTGCAGGAGATATATTTAGATGCTGTTCACGACCATTTCTCCGTCACCACACCAGCAGCTGGGTGAAACTATTGGAGGCATGTGAGGTGAATTTAAAAACCTATGTTGACTTAACACAGGATGTCCGCAGTGAAACGACACAAGCAAACTATAGAAGCCAATAACCTTGTCCTAAAAATAGTGTTTCAAAATGGCAGGACGGAGGCCGAAGCAGCAAAGAGGAATACACAATTATTGGATGGTCTAACAGCGTCTACATCTTCGACATCACAGCGGTGGCCAAGTTCATTGGCCAGGTGTCTCGAGACAAGAAAGCAAGCGGGATTTGAAACTTCATCGTTCATGTGTAGCATGACCCACATGTCCTTAAGCCTTAACACAAGGTATTCCAACGCTCATTCGATCATATACACCAACGCCGAGCCCGCCGTCATGTTCATAATGCTCGGAGGATCATACGGCAAACTAAAGTCAAGTACCCAGACTTAAACGAAAGTCAGCATGCTTCAAACGAACTTCAAACCTGGTCTGAAACCATTAGCTTTGAGGGACGGGGTCTCACGTCAAGTATCAACAGCAAAATACACTTAAAGTACCCAAATTAAAAAGTAAACACTGGAAAACTACATGATAATACCACCGATCCGTCGACCCCTGAAGGCCACACAGTCATGCCTCCAGTAGTAGGGCAGCAGAGCCAGCAGGAGCTCTGCCAGGTCCCAATGTTCTGTGTTTTGATTAGCAGGGTTAGCTTCAGCTAAGTCCCTGCGTGTCAGAAGCTGGAGGCAGGATTTAAAAAAGACCTGCGCAGACGTCCCGGGAATGTTTGTGCTGTGTGTGTGTTTTGGCTGGCGTCTTTTGCACTGCTGTGATAATCACCCGGGAATAGAGAACATCTCTTTATGAAGGGGGTTGGGGTCACGTTGGCAGATGAGTGGCTTTACAAAGAAGGAGGAGGTTAAGAAATCAGAGATTAAATGTAAATATAAGAGGGGAAATTAAAAACAACAGGAGCCCGGCACATGAATGCAGATGAAGGCCTGTGATTACAAGACCTGAACAGAGATATCATACCATTGACAGGACCTCAGTGTTAACGCCTTAAAGCTGGTAGAACAGCAGCTCATCGTGTTTTGGCTCCACAGCCTAGTTACATTTGATCAGATTACCAGAAACCAACTGACCCCAACTGACCCTGACGGCTTCAGGGACCCTGAAGGTCCCTTAACTTGGTAGGCAATCTTGGAACCCAACGGCAGTACCTGCCCCTGGGGCAAATGGCCAATGCCTCGGGGTTTCCTGTATAGCCTGCAGATATCCGGAACATAGATACGTTTTGCAGATGATACCGGAAGGGCTCCAAGATTGCCTTATGCAACTTTTGCTCTCCACACTCAAACGTGACTGGTCAAAATTTCTCGAATGGGAAAACCAGAATGGAGCCGAACTCTTGAACCTTTGCCTACAGATTCTGCATTATTGTCTATAGAGAATACTCGGGAGACAATTCAACAATAAGAACTGAGAATATCAAAGAAAGATTAGAACTAATTAACAGATTAATCTTTTATCCCAAGAAAGCCCTTTGCACATAATTACCCTGTAGATATGAAAGTCACATTTTAACGTGATTAAAACAGAACTATTCTTATTTTATTATCAGGTGATTCTACATTCATGAAAACATAGTTATAAATATATTATATTCAAGTCTGACTTATGAACCTTCAAAGGAGGTTTTTCCTTGCTAGCTCTTGGGAGTCGTTGGCTCTAAATGGAAAGTGTCATGAGGTAACTTCTGTTGTGATTTGGCGCAATATTAAATGTAAATGTTATGAATAAAATCTGACGTTAAGCTGGTAACTTCCAGTAATCGGGACGTTGGCGTGCACATAAAAACTCGAGTTGTTTCCGCGTTTATACGGTGACACGGCATGACTGTCGGGGTGTCGAGGGCGTTCGTGTTCAGTCATTATTAGGTTTATGTTACAGCAACGCATAAAAAAAGACGGGAGCAGAGACAATGAAACACGAGTCTGACTCACTGCATGAGTCAGTCTGCAGCCTCGAGCCACTTGTGCTTTATAAACACATTTTTTAGCGAGTGCATTAGTGGTGAAAGCCGCCGGACGTCAGCGGTTGTGATGCTGTTCAAACCGACAGGATGGGCTTCATGATGACATTTACTGTAACAGAGTCTGTGGGTCATACGGGAACTTCACATGGGAACACAAGGAGACAAACCGTGGATGGTTTTTGTGTTTAACCACACACGACACGAACTCACCTCGCTCCTTCTTCTCTTTAGAGAACGAGTCGAACTTCCTGCGAAGAGATTTTCTCCGTTTACGCATTTCTGTAAGAAAAAAGAAGAAAACCGTTAGTGTCACGTGAACAGAGATGATATATATTCATATTCATTCAGGGATGTTTGGTCTGTTGCTCCGTCAACACTGATGACGGATCCTTTTATCAGCCTTAAATTAACTCGATAAACTCGACCTCCTCGTTATGAACTCTCGCCCGTCTTATCTTTATGTCCTGAGCGCTTCCTCGGTTCTAAGAATAGAGCAGAACGTTTTCAATAGACGAGGCCTCGTTGTTTGTTTGCATGATGGCTGCACAACCCCAGACATGAAAGACAAGGGCGTTGGTTTTTATATGTGCATATGTATGTGTGAGGAAAATGAATAGAGCAAAACTATGAGACCATGAAATGTGGTTGAAAGCTCCAGAAAAAGCCAGATAGTGGACCATGGATGAGCTTCTTCTACCATACGTGTTTGAGCCAAACGGCTCAATTTTATACGGAAAATTGTGGGTAAACATCTCGACATAGATCAGGATTTACGTCGTACACGGACTGTGTCTGAATAAATTGAAACAAGTTTTTCTTTGGTCGACCTCCTTAAAAAGAAACGTCCGTGCTTAGACACGAGGTGCCGTTCCGAAATCATCAAAATTCATGTGGATTAATGGCCAAAAATTGACAGAAACACATAAAATACATTTAGAGTTTGATGGCAGAGTAAGTCCAAACTTGCCACAGCAGCAGTTCTGTCTGTTTTCACAGTGTGTGTTTGGTTTCGTGTCGTGTCGGTTTTACGAGCTCCACATCCTCTGCGACTGAGGTTACGAGGACGAAGCCTTTGTTTTGGTTACCAGAGCTGCTGTTTAGAAATGTCTAATCCCAAGTTGGTCTGTTAAGGAACGTCCCCACGTTGCCATCCAGAATATTTCAGACTGTAAAGATGGTTGCTTATTTCCACCTTAAACACATGTGGGGGAAAAAGAAAGAGCGTTTGGGTCCATGTGAAAGTGAGTGTCTGTGCAAGTCGGGATAAAAAGGGTCAAATTCCCACGACTGCAGGAAATTAAAGTTTATTTCCAAAGCGCATGGCCCCTCCCATCACGCACACGCCGCATCCAGCTGGGGATTCACACCGGGGACGTAAATGCTGCAGTTTAGCTCCGCCCTATCGGTCCCCACCAAGCGCGTGACGGCAGCGTAGCACCTCGCCCTATTCACGCGAGAATCCTGAACGTAAGCGAGACCCCACGACATAGAAGAGATTATAAAAAGGATCTGTTGGGTCATAAATTGTTGTGTTTGTTTGACTGTTTCTACAACAATTAGTCTTGGTTGGATGGTTTCATTGATTAGAGTGTTGGCTCCGGTGACCACGGCGCTTACGTGCCCGGTTTATCTCTCCGCGACGCCCTTCAGGTGATTACATAATGCACAATGAGCTGAACACACCCGAGAAAAACGGCCACATCTCTCAATTTTTTAATTTTTTTTATTAATATCTATATATTATTTATGTATTAATGATGGTTCTAGACTAGCTATGGTTGTTTTTAAGGTTCCTTTAAGGTCGACAATGTTTTTTTTGTCAACATGTTGATTAATCTGGCGATTTATTTGGTCCATCACCATTTGTCCAAGCACAGAGGTCTTTAAATTGTTGTTTTATCCAATCAACAGTCCAAAATTCAATATTCGGTGATTTGAAATGGAGAAAAGAAGCAAACAGCCATGTTTGAGAAGCTAGAAAACTTAAATCATTGCTTGAAAATGAATCAAAACGATGACTTGATCGTTACTTAATCCCCCATTCTAGCCAATAATCTTGAAAAAGAAGCTTTAAGAAATAATTTAAATTGATGAAATGATAGAAACAAGGAAACATCTGAACAGAAAAAGCAGAAGAGGGAACAGACAACAAAAAAATGGAAAGAAGCAGCGAGATGGAAGGATATCGGAGTCCCAGCAGAGCGTGGTCGAGAGAACGGGGCATGAGAATAAACTCAACACCAAATAAGACCAAATCTGTCTCAAGACACATTTCACCAAGAATCCACTGGAGTTTGCCAGTGAAAGAAACAAACTCAGGTACATGCACACACAGTCAGACATGGTCATGAACACACGGAGGTTTTATGGCATTTAACGAGAGAGAGACAGAGTCAAAGAAGAAACCTCAGAGAGGAAAAAACAACAAGAACCCGAAAGACAAACATGGAGGGAGCACAGAGGGAGGTGATGGTGAGACCGTGACGGACCTGGCAGACTGCAGAGATTTCACCCCCGAGGGAGAAACTGAGGACGAATCTTCCCACACTTCCTCACAGAGAGAGCTTTGTCCGACTGTTTCACATTTATGTCTCGTGCAACAATCATGAAACATCTCCGCGTGCAGCATCACCACATTGTGTCCCTAAAATAACCATAATCAGTCGGTGATCCCACATTTCCCAGATACAGACTTGGCTCAGTGGAAATTCATAGAAAGCAAAGCCCCTGAAAACTTCCCATGAACCTCGCTGTGTAATTAAACCCTGGACTGATGGGAAAACAGAGTACATTCATCCCTTATAGAGAAACATAAGGACGACAGGGACGAGTGAAAGTCTCACAGGATGGACGCTGCGTCACATGGAACAACAACTTATTTACGCAAGACCCAAACTATTTTCTTTAACCAAGACTTGGCTCTGAAATTCGCAATGATCTGTTTATCATCCAACACATGAGTAATTCATGTTCACACAGGCTCAGAGCTCAGAGCACTAGGAGGGAGTGGTGCTGGTGTCGTGCCAGAACAGGAGCTAGAAGAAGGTGCAATGTAACCGGGCTCAGCACCCTCTATGGACATAATGGTCGAGGCTAAAAGTCTGAAGTGGACGCTGATGGAGGAGGCTAAGTTGTTGTTGACAGCTAGAAAGTAATATTAGCTTGTATACACATGGCAGACAGAAATAAGTAGCAACTAGCAGCTGAAAATTTCCCTCAGGAGTTGGTGGAGCCCCAAAACAGAGCCAAAATAAAGTTAATATTTGACTCCAGATGGATGATGTGAATGTTGCAGCATGATTAAATTAGCACCACATTGATGTCAGCTATTAGCTATTGCAGGTTTTAAACGTATCCTTGTGAGTTTTTGACAATTTGAAACAAGTCTGTCTTTGTTTCGTTTGTCTTGTCAGATGTTTGACGATATTTCTACACATCTACTGTTGCAGTAATGAAACAAGAAATGCATCAATGTCCCAGCAAAAAAAAAAAAAAAGGAGGGAACTCAACTTTGGTCTGTGGTTTGGCCGAAGTCACAAAAAGTTTTTTTTAACATAGTGGGAGTCAAACAGTGTAACTGAGCGTCAGTGTTTGAACTGAGCCTGAATCCGTTGAAAGTCGAGCAGGTCGGAGGGTTAATAGCCCCGAATAACTCTCGACAACAGTATGAGAGAGAGCAGCTGAGTCTGAGAAAAGCAGCTTACATACCAACTGCTCTCAAAGGAAAAAGGCCATCGGATCCTACACACTTGTATACACAAACACATCTACAATCAGCTTGGTTTGCTTTATCACTGCTGACCTCAGCGAACCCTCCAGACTCAACGAGCGAAAACCTCCCAGACTGCAGCCGGCGAGGTGTTTGAAAGATTTACGGTTTATTTGTGAAACTCTCCAACGTTATTGGCTGGATTTATTACCTCACAGTTAAGATGGACGAGACCATCGCACATGAACGATATTTCAAAGCAAGGGGAGTAGTCCGGTGGCGAGAAGAGGAATGGTTGCTAAAGTAAACATCGGCAGAGGAATAGTGTCGAGGTATTTTCCAGCTGTTCTGAAGTCGACATCCAGCTGTTAACACCCAGCACGGAGGCTGGACTTTCTTACTTAATGCTACATTGCATAATTTCTCTAGAAACCACCAACTATTTCACTGGAAATTTACTGGAATCAAAACTTAAGAGCGAGTTGCTGCCCCAAGCGAAGGAGTTCAGGTATCTCGGGGTCACAACTGCGTCAGATGGACCAGATTGGTGGACTACGGACATTGTACCGAAAAGTTGTGCAGGTAGCTCTCGATCTTCCAGTCCATCCATGTTCAAACCCTCACCTGTGGTCATGAGCTTTGGGTAGTGACCGAAAGAACAAGATTGCGGATACAAGTAGCCGAAATGACTTTCTTTCGTTGGGTGGCTGGGCTTAGCTTTAGAGATATAGTAAGGAGCGTGGACATCTGGAGAAGAGCTCAGAGACCCAGTGGAGGGACTATGTAGGCCAGGGTTGCCCAAACTGTTCCACAAAGGGTCCGGTGTGGCTGCAGGTTTTCCTTCCAACCAAGTTTGGACACCCCTGATCTAGACCATCTGGCCGAGATGGACGTCTGGGACGCCTTGGTAAACCTGCTGCCACTGTGACCCAACCCCGAATAAGTGTAACAAAAAAACACAATACCTTGGATAACTTAAATATTGTCTGCGGTTTTTCTTTGAGCTGCACACAGCCCCAACAACCTCCACCAAAAAATGAAGGTGGTCTGTAAGTAGTACGAAGAGAAATGCTCAGCCATCAGCTCATTCGTAATAAGTGAAGGGAGAAATTACACAAAGCACAATTTTCTCTTATAGAATATGGCAAACGTCCATGGAGGGTTGAAAGTAAAACAAAGCAATGATTGAAACAGATTTTCCAACCGAGTTTGTAAGAGAAGGAAATGATCTTCCAGTAGCAAGAAAAGAAACGAGGGGAATATTTCCCTGAAAACTCCTGAATGTCAGTGAGTGATGAAGTGAGATGAAACATGGATTCAAAGCCACAGTGCTCATGATTGTATCCAGAGATGGAAAGTAGCGACCATAAGAAGAAGTCATAATGTTTCCCATGAGATTATTTGTGTGTCCCTAGAAGGCAGAGCCAGCCGAGACCGTCCTCTCGTCTTAGAAATAGTCTTTGTTTGTGGAAGTGATTCCCAACACAACTACTTTTCTGATAATCTCAAAGTTTTAAGCACCAAATGTGTTTTTTTGTTGTTGCTTGCGTTACAGCAAATGTCCCGAAGAGAAACTGCACTCAAAATCCCGCCAGCGGTATTTAGGATACCGAGCCGACACATGTGGATAAATAAACGACTCCTGCAGCCTTTCTTATCATAACGGACAGCTCGGATTGCTTACACATGTGTATGGAGTCGAGTGCAGGCTGAGCCTTGACGTCCTCCAGCTTTAAACTCATTCCTAACATTCACAAACAGACTGTTATGGCTCCCTCGGACAGGACAGGACGATTCAACCTCAGCTTCTTTTTTAAAAAGAGACGTTAACCACATCATCCTGAGCTTCTGGAACCTCTAAGACGACGTTCCTCTTCCCAACCAAGACAAAACAATGAAAGTCCTTAATCCATCATTCCCCAACAATCTGTGATTGCATTTTTACCCAATATCTACAAACTGTGTTTGATTTGAATTGTTGCAAGGTCTAAGATTGATTTTAATTCATTATTATAGACCAAAAATCGATCAAATGAATAAAGGCGAATGTAGGTTTGGACATTTCTTCACAGGTTTGCAGTTTGACAGCAACTCTTAAAGAAATGGGGCCGACATTAGGAGAAGAAATAAGTTTATTAACTCGGATTCCAAGAGTTTGAGAGTTTGATGATGAGCTAAACATGACGCTACCAGTTGGTCGACTGGGAAAAAGTTAGTTCCAAGTCCGATTCAGATTAAATCTGGCACTTTAACTTCCCATTAACTTCAATGGGGTTTAACATTTTGGCAGTGCAATGTAATTTAATGGCACAATGACCACATATGACATTTATATGGTATTTTTATGTTAATTATAGCAAACCAGCATTGTAACTTGGAATAAAACACCAACCTTACATGTGAAATCACCCGTATGAATAAACTTTAACCAACAACAACAGTGTGTAATGTTACGTTTCCGTACCTCTCGGGATGCTGATCTTGAAATCCAGGTCTCTCTCTTCCAGGTGGTACAAGGCCACTTCCTGTAGCCTGGCTCGCTCGAGCTCCGACAGGCTCTGGATGGGCACCGGCTGCAACCGGACGCTCTGACCCAACATGGTCGCCCACTTGTGGTCCCCCTGTAAAGACAAGAGAGAGAGAGGTCAGCAAGGACAAACTTTAAAAAGGATGACGGAGGGTCGTGCAGGATCTACGTCACGACACATTAATCACAGTCAACACAGTCGCTCTGATGATTGAAGCAAAAAAACCAAAGTCTAACATACGATCATTATCAACCAACCATCAACTCCTGAACAGCAAAAAAAGATTCAATTACAAACAGCGACTCAAGTTGCTCAACTAAATCTGTCTCGTTCTCCAACAAGGCAACAAGTTGGTAACTGAGAAAAACGAAGCAGCTGAATGTTCAAAAGTCTCAGCATTGACGAAAAGTACCAGCAAACTTTGATGTACTCCATTTTATACTGAGTCAAATATATTTCTGACTCCGTTTAATAGATGTAAATAAACTAATAAATTATGAAAATAACTAAATAATAATTACAGTCTGGGCTCTTCTGGTTCAGTGTGTCCTTGAGCAACATATTGAACTCCGACCCTGACGTCTGTAAAAATTATTTCAATTGTCAGATTTTACTGAAAACTTCAGTAAATTTATCGTTTGATTTATTTTCCGTTAAAGTCCTTTCACTGTTTTTTTGTGCATCTTTTGAATTCATCCATTGTTTGCAGAAATCTTCTGTCGTGTGCTTGTTCTTCAATCTTCCTGCACAAAAAGGAGGTTCAACGTGTCCAATCAGCCGGTTTAATATCTCCTGCAGCTCGGTGAGGATGTTTCCAGAGTTCAACAAACGCCTGAAGTTTGAAGTCAGGATATTAAAGAGATCATTTGGTCTCTGATTATTCGATGCTGGAGTAAAAACCACTTTAATGCAGGTAAAGAATCAGCCTGTGGTGATCACAGTTTTATTAAATGTCAGTTTTAATGATAAAATCTGCTTTGAAAATACGTCCTTTTATTTTATTAACATTTGTTTTCAGTTATCTGTTCAGCTGAACTTTTTTATTTCTTAACAACATCGTCTTGATATCCATCTTTTATTTGTCGTCTGTGAATAGACAGTTTCATTCTTGGCACGTCTGTGGGCTAATCTCGCAGCATGATTGTAATATTTTAATATTCGAAACAAAGTGTCCATGTGGTTTTTTTAAATCAAAGTTCTGCTCACATCTAGCGGACGTAGAAACATCTGAACTAGAAAATAAAGGTTGTATGACACTCCGTACTGTCACGCTGAGGGTTTTACTCACGATTACGACTGCGTGAAGGTACTTATGTACAAAACTGAGGTACTTTTACCACTTCATGCTGGTACTTTATTAGAAGTCTTGTACTTGGCAGCTGTAGTTACATTTTTAAGATCATAAGAATCAAAACAAACTGCTGGTTTTATCCACATGTCTTGTTTTATTTGTCTGAGAGTTGTTACTCCTCACATACAAATATCTGACTCTCTTCATCAGGACACTTCCTCAGTGCATCATGTTATTTGGATCATTTCCATGTTTTTTTGTGTGTTCAGAATTCGAGCGAGCCTTTCATCACACGAACTACACGCACATATTAAAAGCACATTTTTGTGTGATGGGGTGAAGCGGTCGTGCAAACGCCGACCTCAGATTGCAGACCGCGTTCGCCTGGTTCTCGTTAACCTGTGGCCGCCGCATCCCTCCATCGAACACTCGCTCGCTGCGGCTCAGGTTCACTTCATTTCCTGGTGTTCATTATTCACTCATCTATCTGTGAACCGCTAAACGTTACTAAAGTAAAAGTAACCGTTTAAGCTGTGCGTGCACGGTTGTGGTGTAGTAGAAGAAGCTCAGATTTGAACTTGTACTAAACATACTCGGTTACATCGCCCAGAAGACGTCGGGGTAGATCTGAAGCCTCGGACATATTTTGTCTGCCGACTGTGGCAGAAAAAAGACAAACTCAGATTTTGATGATTTACAGATCGGAATCATCTCCACAGGGATCGAAGTCGGATTAAGGCCGTCGATATCACGCGTAGACTCCCAAACGTTGTTGGCTGGATCTCGGCCTATCAAAGCATCTCGACCCAGATGTTTACTGAAGAGGAAAGTGTTTCTGAAGAAGACATCTGGGAAAACTCAGCTTCCAACTGCCCACTTGGGATTTTTAGAAAATGTTTCACTCGACTAACAATAGTTCTTTATTTATTTGTTTGTCTGAGTGTTGCATGGCAGCATTTTAAAGTCAGTGATAAATCAATTTAAGACCACCAAAAGCGTCCACGCTCTTAATCCTGCATAACTTTAAGCCTTAATATAATGTGAACAGGTGAGTTGTATATAAATTCACTCTCAGTACAGTTGTCATGAACGGGAAAATTAGCTACAGAGACCAAAACTGTTTTTTGTACCATAAATGTAAAAACAGACGGATTTTTGGATGTTAAGGTAACAACTGGGGCGTTTTGAAGTTAGAAATGAAATCCTACATTTTAGAGCTGAAACATCAAAATGTTATGGAATTTTTTTTGACATTTAAAGAATCCTGCAGGTGCTTCCTGTCATCTTAACTCCTGGCATTTTGTTCTTAATCCCCGTGTTTGGTCCTGAGCTCTGAACGTTTGCAGACAACCTGCAGGAATCTCTAATGAAGCCGAAGTTCCCCTACATGGCCTCGATACTTAGGGGAAAAATGCTGCTGAGCACCATTGTGAAAGGATTTTAAACTACACTCTACAACATGAGCGAGTGATCACAACAGACCAAAGATGGCTGAAGCTAAAGACCTTTGAAAAGGAGCCACTGACAGAATCAAAGCTTCGTGACGAACCCTACATGCCTTTCTATAATCAGCCTCAGGCGTCCTGACGTAACTACAGTAACCTTTCACGCTCGACTGCCTCGCACTGTGCATGTATACGTTCACTTCCACGTTTCCCATCGTCTCGTGTCTATAACCGAGCCGGCCTCAGCCCACACCGACACAGCATGATTGGAGAAAATTGCTGTGGTCTTAATGCTAAACGTAACCAGACAATCACGTGGTGGGGAAACCGGAGGACGGGTGACCCACAGAGGTCTGCGAGGAACGAGTGACCAACAGTGTCTCAAAGCAAACTAAGGGAAAGTTTAAAGACTGACATTTAAGATCTGTTTAAAGAGACTAAACCTACACATTATGTTATGTCGCGTGTTTTCTTTCTCTGGAGCAGCTGCTTATATTTATGTCACATTGTGTGGAAAAGTTTATTTTTGGGATTTAGCGTCCCCAGTTTTATTTCACCAACCACTAAAAGTCAGTCCCACATTTACTCTTGTCCTCTAGACTCTGTCTTTTTCTCTTCTTAGCTTCCTCCATCAGCGTCCTCTTCACTCTCTTCTCCTCTGCCATTATGTCCATAGAAGCTGCTGAGCCTGGTTACCTCCTCTTCTTCCTGGTCATCCATAACGCCTGTGATACAAACACTAAGTTCGTCAGCTTGGCGGTGAGCTCAGAGCGACAGGTACTGAGCTAACAGACTGAGCTAACGTGAGCTAACAGCAGCTAACAAACTGCGCTAACATGAGCTAACATCAGCTAACATGAGCTAACAGCAGCTAACAAACTGAGCTAACATGAGCTAACAGACTAAGCTAACATGAGCTAACAGACTAAGCTAACATGAGCTAACTGCAGCTAACAGACGGAGCTAACAGCAGCTAACAGACTGAGCTAACAGACTGAGCTAACATGAGCTAACAGACTGAGCTAACATGAGCTAACATGAGGTAACAGACTGAGCTAACAGCAGCTAACAGACTGAGCTAACAAACTGAGCTAACATGAGCTAACGGCAGCTAACAAAATGAGCTAACATGAGCTAACAGACTGAGCTAACATGAGCTAACAGCTGTTGGTACCCGTCGCTCTGAGCTCACCACCAAGCTGACGAACTGAGCTAACGGCAGCTACAGCTGTCAGCAGTTTACTTCACTGTCCATCATAAACTCTGTAAATCACAGAGTTTCACTCTTGTCCGGCGGCTTCTTGCACGCTCACCTAACCAACACGATGGCAGAGGAGAAGAGAGCGATGGAGAAAGCTAAGACGAAGAAGAAGAAGATATTGGTATGACCCATATCCAACGATGACCAAATGTTTTCAAGCTTTAGCTGTTGTGTGATTGACCTCAGACCTACAAGTTTATCCATGTTCAGCTCCACAACATTCAGTCAGTCACTTCCTGTAACCCAACAGCCCAACCAATCACAGCGAGGAGCTGGAGGTCATAAGCTCCTGATTTCACACTGAAGACCGGGAGTCATCAGTCTTTAAAAAAAAAACCCACATCATTCATTGTGGTGAACGGTTTCCGTATCACATTGATTATGCATGTGTGGTTTGAGGCTACGTGTGTTTATCATTCCCTGTAAACTTTTCGACCGATGCTGTCATGAAGTTAAATGCTTTGTATCGTTTGTCACTGATACACTGGATTTCCTTTGCTCATGTGTGGATAACTTGCTTACGTCCCACTCTGTCTGGCGTCATTTTCTGTGGCCTAGTGCAAAACCCAAACTGTAATTCAATACTAAATGTTCATTGTTTGGCCAATGCCAACATGAGGTGTTAATTAACACCGAGGACAAACAAACAACTTGTGGTTAAGAACTTTTCCAAGTTTTGCACGGATTGTGTTTACGCAACAGGCCGGGTCTCCAAATGTTGGGAACCGTCACGCCATGACTGTCAGAGATCTAGAGAGTAAATTCAACAACTGGACTAGAGATCTGAACCTTAACTTAAGGTTTTCTGTCAGTTAGTGGCTGTAGTCAATACTGGAGGCCAGGAAGGGAGACAGCTGAGGTAAGGAAACCAAAGCAAGACATCTCGCAAACACAAGCTTGGAAATCCACGCAGACCTCGTTGCATACAAGAACTTCTCATGAGTTGTGTCTCATTTCAACACAACCTACAGCAGAAACCTGTGGTTACATCCAAAGGTTAGCGTATCACATGTGACATGTGTTTTCTTGTTTCTCTTTAAAATGCAGACATGAACTTAAGTAACTTCAAGATACACAGGAGAACTATGTCAAGAGCACGAGCGCTGACTTCTTGGTGGACCAGTTTAATGCAGCGTCTCATTTCGCATACTTCCATACTTGGACTTTTACCATTTTACTTGCTGCTGGAGGGATATATATATATATATATATATATATATATATATATATATATATATATATATATATATATATACACACATACATACATACATACATACATACATACATACACACACCATCTAGCATGGGAAAGTTTTGGAATCGGGACGTCCTAAACATCCAGCTAAACCCACCGACACCACGACCCGACCCCGGATAAGTGGATGGAAGCTAGAATAGGTGCCATCTTTGGGTCCTCAAAAGTTCTGTTATTTTTAAGCCTGGTTTTAAGGAACAACCAACAAACCCTAATCACAGACCTGCAGAAGATCTCCAATGTAGACAGCAGACTGACCATGAAGAACTCTAAGCGATCACAAGAACCCTGAACTGAATTCTGAATGAACAGGTCTGCAGCAGCTTTTTGGACCAGATGTAAACAATCCAGGGATTCTGTGCCGAGGTGAAAAGGTTACGATAGTCGAGACGAGATTAAACCATGAATCATCATTTCCACAAAAGAAACTGACGACATGGCCAGGACGAGTTCATATGCTACAACTTTCACACTCCGTCTATTGATGAAGCAAATTTATTTTATCCCTGAGCTGAAAGGCTTTAATGTCTCAGTGATTACACACATTTGTAGAAAGGTTTGTGTGGTTTTGTGATTAAGTAACAGACGTCTGTGATAGCTAACAGATGCTTCCTGTTTTTTTTACCGTCCAACGCCACGTTTTTAAAATCTGCTTCCATTTCTTCCTCCCTCACCTCTCCGCCCGGCTGCTGTTCGTTAATTCGGTTGTTGTATATCCGTCTCTCCCATGGGTGCTTCTGTTCGTTTCTCGATGTGCTATTCATCATTAGGCTCGGCCTTTCATCAAGCCTCCACTTCTTCTTGGCAAAACAGAGCAAATGAGACAGAGATTAATAACGCATTCATTAACCGGCAGGAGGTGATGAGGTAGTTTGTTTATCCTCCATGAATTACTGGGAGGTTTTAATTGTTTAACCGTGTTCGGTTCAGATTTAGTTAGTAGATCATTCATTTGAACCAGCCAAGATGATTGCTAACCATTGCCGAGAGATATGGCTTCCTTCCAATGTCGAGAAATCACCCCAACCCCATTGTTTAGGTCTACCACCACCACAGCAACGACATCTCAGCTGGACTCCATGATTTCTTCGACTGGTCCTACGCTGGGTTATTAACGCAGTCCCATGACTTTGTACTTTGGAGCTCTGACTTGCATTGATGAATTTCCCCAAGTCCGACTTCATCACAGAAACCCTTGAGATAACAAATCTTATCTAAACTTCCTGGTAGGAAGTCAGACTGAGCGTTGTGTTCTCCGTCTGAACGAGCTTCCCACATCACAATAACATAAAGTATGTTTTCTCAGCTCCGTACATTCTCCTCACGCCGCCCTGAAGGCTTTACTGCTTCGCTGGTGAGCTACAATAAGTTTACAGCTGGCTCTTTCTACAAACTCTGCACGAGACTAAAAATAAACCACTAATGCACGAGCTGACCTGCTTCTGCCTTACGCTTTCAGGTTCGACAGCTTTAAGGCACGATGGAAATAATGCTCGAAAACACAGAATATGTCGTTTCATCACCAGTTTAGAGCCCGACTGTCCCCTGTGATTTACAGAGTTTATGATGGACAGTGAAGTAAACTGCTGACAGCTGTAGCTGCTGTTAGCTCATGTTAGCTCAGTCTGTTAACACGTTAGCTCATGTTAGCTCAGTCTCTTAGCTGCTGTTAGCTCAGTTTGTTAGCTGCCGTTAGCCCATGTTAGCTCAGTCTGTTAGCTGCTGTTAGCTCACGTTAGCTCAGTCTGTTAGCTCATGTTAGCTCAGTCTGTTAGCTGCCGTTAGCTCAGTCTGTTAGCTCATGTTAGCTCAGTCTGTTAGCTCATGTTAGCTCAGTCTGCTAGCTCATGTTAGCTCAGTCTGCTAGCTCATGTTAGCTCAGTCTGCTAGCTCATGTTAGCTCAGTCTGTTAGCTCATGTTAACTCAGTCTGCTAGCTCATGTTAGCTCAGTCTGCTAGCTCATGTTAGCTCAGTCTGTTAGCTCATGTTAGCTCATGTTAGCTCAATCTGTTAGCTGCTGTTAGCTCATGTTAGCTCAATCTGTTAGCTGCTGTTAGGTCACGTTAGCTCAATCTGTTAGCTGCTGTTAGCTCATGTTAGCTCAGTTTGTTAGCTGCTGTTAGCTCATGTTAGCTCAGTCTGTTAGCTGCAGTTAGCTGTTAGCTCAGACGGGTACCCATCGCTCTGAGCTCACCGCCAAGCTGACAAACTGAGTGTTTGTACCAACAGGTGTTATGGACTACCAGGAAGAAGAGGAGGTAACCAGGCTCAGCAGCTTCTATGGACATAATGGCAGAGGAAAGGAGAGAGAAGAGGACGCTGACGGAGGAAGCTAAGAAGAGAAAAGGAGAGAGTCTAGAGGACAAGAGTAAATGTGGGACTGACTTTTAGTGGTTGGTGAAATAAAAGGCTAAAAGACAGACGCCGAGCTGGACTGACTGCTGCTGGTGACCTGGCTGATGATTGGCTGTCCATCAGAAGTAATGTAATCAGAACAAATACTCGAGTACAGCTGGACATAGTTACCACAGAGGGATTACACTGGAGGAGACAAATCACAAACATAAATGTTGCTTTAATTAATTTGCTCTGGTCACATAAATAACGAGCTGCTGCTGCTGCTCGATCGTTTCTAATGAAGCGACATTATTCAGCTCCACGACGTGTTTTCATCTCAGCCTCATTAGGACACATCACAACAGAGTCCGCCACACATTAGTATGCAAAAGGTACTTATTCATTCACGCCAACGGTGACGAGAGAGCGCACACACACACAGAGACACACACACAGCTCTAATAGGCCCCTTGGCAGCGTTAAAGACTCGACCACAGAAACACGTCTTACGTCGACACAGCAACCTTGTTGTGTCAGTCCTGACTAAACTGGCATGTTACCACACACACACACACACACACACACACACACACACACACACACACACACACACACACACACACACAGTTTTCGGGGATCACACAGACTCCCGGCTGTCTGGAAGTTAATGTTAGGTCAGCAGACGAATGCTAATACAAGTGGATCAGTGGGATGATGCTGAAACCTTGTTTATGGATGTGTAAGTGTGAGTGTGAGTGTGTGAGTGTGTGTGAGCGCTGCGTCATGTAATTTAAACATTTTAAAAGAAAATGTGATTTTTTTCTAAAATTAAAAGTTTTTTGTTCATGTTTCATCTTTAAACTGTGAATTTAAAATCTGTTTCATTCTAACTGCATACTAACAGACTGTAGTAAAGCTGTTTGTAACTTTAAAGAAAACATCAGCTGTTTAAAATAAAGACAGAAACTGACACTGACCAATAAAAATCTAAGTTTCTCTCTGCAGGTGTTCGTACCTGTCGGGGCGTCTCACTTTAAATCCTCGGCGGTCGCTCGGTGCAGAAATCTCAGTCCTCGTTATCCGGACTTTGTTCAGACACTCGAACGCATCGCAGCAGCTCCGAGTTCAAAGTGAGCGAGCGAGATAAAGACAGAGTGTAGAGAGAGAGAGAGAGATAGATTAAGAGAAGAGGAGGAGGAGACTGAACATAGAGAGAGAGAGGGGAGGAGAGAAAGGAAAGGAGGGAGGGGAAGTGGTGTAGTAGGAGGAAGGAGGAGATGGGAAAGAGAGGAAGAGGAGGGAAGGAGGAGAAAAGGAAGGAAGAAAGGAGAGGAAACAATGTGGGAAAGGAGGAAAAAAGGAGGCAAGTAGGAGGTATAGAGAAGAAAAGAAGGGGGTGGGAAAGGAAACAAAGAAAGAAAGAGTGAAAGGAGAGACATGAGAGGGAGTAGGGAGCAAGACAAGGAGCCAAAACTGGGTATAAGGAGGGAGGAAGGGAAGATAGGAAGAGAGAAAAGAAGCAAAGGAGTGAGAGAAGGAAGTGTTAAGGAGGAGGTAAGGAAAGACCGTAGAAAGAAAAGGACCTAATGCAGGAGGAAAGGAGGTATAAAGGGAGCATAGCAGGAAAGAAAGTAGGAAACAGGAAAGAAGCAGAGGACGATGAAAGAAAGGAGAGAATGAGGAGGGAGGAAGAAGGATGAGAAGATAGAACTTAGGAAGTGAGGAAGAAAGGGTAAAAAGAAGGAGAGAAAGGTATAAGGAGGTAGGAAGCACGTGAGAAAGAGGAAGAGAGGCAGTAATGAAGGAGGGACGAAGCAGAGGAGGAGGAGGAGGAGGAGAGGGAGTGGGAGGAGGATTAAGAGTAAAGGATAAAAGCTCTATAAAAAGGACAGAGAGGAGAGAGAGAAGAGGAGGAGACGATGAAGAAGGAGATATACCGGCTAACAACCAAGAAGAAACCTCCAAAAGCTGCAGTTCCTCTAACGTCCACTTGAGGCTGGCTCCAGCAGTGAGTCAGTCTCCATAAGTCCCCATGTCCAACTCTCTGTAGTAGTATTGCATAGTGTTGTGTTCCTCTGTAAATAAATTTAACAAAATCCTGCCAGAAAAACTTTCAACAGCTGTGTGTGTGTGTGTGTGTGTGTGTGTGTGTGTGTGTGTGTGTGTGTGTGTGTGTGTGTGTGTGTGTGTGGAAAACAAGCCTGGAAAATGTCCGTCAGCACTCCAGCTGTGAGGCCCCAAAACAACAGCAGCTAAAAAGGATGACACCGCGACCTTTTCAGACCTCTCTGGTCATGATTTTTTTGGGTGGTGGGTTCATAATCAGACGCAGGTGAGCGGTAATGAGGAGACGTAAACAAGACGACGACGTACGTCGCCACTCGGGGGGGTGGGAAGTATTACAAATAAACTGAAGGCTGCAGACGGAGCGGTGGCACAGGAGGAGGAGACGAAACAAATGAAAACCAGAGAGATACGAAGAAGAAAGATTCCTGAGATTCTTCAGTAAAGAAGCAGTGCTGTTATACTGAATATCAGCACGGCCGTGCTGGTATTCAGTATAACAGCACTGCCCCTCTTCTAAGTTCCATTTATTAAACAGAAGTCATATTTACTTAATGCCAATAAATAAATAAATAAATAAACAAACATGTCCTGGTTTATTTTCAGCTTCGGAAACCTTTATACCGAACACTGGTGCCGATATAGAAAATAACAGCACGGTGTCACTGTATCTGCTTTATAGGTGCCAACGTTACAGGAATATTATCTGAACGTATTTCTACAAAAAAATAAATAATAATAATAATAATAATAAACAAGGATCGAGAATTTATTGAATATCTGATAATAAGAAATATGACACCTGGACAATTCATTAAGTGTCCGTAACAACACATCACTCTAGAAACACGGGATTTAGTCTGACTGTCAGTTCAGTGTCAATATAATCCATATCCAAAGATAAACTGTGTTTTTGTACAAACATTTTGCAGTTAAGAACTCTGCCAACGTTATTTTAGTATTAGATAAACGTTGCTTGTTGAACTGTTGTGTAAATCCAATAACACACTCAAGGTCGTGCAGTTATACTGAATATCAGCACGAGCTGTGCTAATATTCAATATAACGGCACTCCAAGCAGTTTGAAGTAAACTGCACTGTCCCTTTAAGAAATATGACACTTGAACAACTCATTACGTGTCCGTAACAACACATCACTCTAGAAACACGAGATAAAGTTTTATTTTAGAGTTAGACCAGCGTTATTTCAGACTTAGACCAGCGTTATTTCAGACTTAGACCAGCGTTATTTCAGACTTAGACCAGCGTTATTTCAGACTTAGACCAGCGTTATTTCAGACTTAGACCAGCGTTATTTCAGACTTAGACCAGCGTTATTTCAGACTTAGACCAGCGTTACTTTAGAGTTAGACGACTGTTTGACACATGAAGAGTTCTCAGCCGTTTGGCGATTTAAAACATTGTTATTTCTCCGTGCATGTGACAGTGTTTTCTTCAGCCTGTGGACTTTTACTGGTCCTGGGTCGATCTACTTCACCAACGCGAGCAGCATGCTCCGGTCTATGAAGGCTCATCTTTCCTGCTGCGTCACACAGAAATGTGCTTATTGCAGTAGAAATAGTCTTGACCTCTGACCCCTGCCCCGTCCTTTTCCATTGATCTAACGGATCATTCGAGTGTGTCAGCTTATTCCCCGCTCATCTTTGATCCTCCTCGCTTCCTGAAACTCTTCTGCTGACTCCGACTGTCGACTTAAAAACAGGATGGATGATGAACACACACACACACAGTACATGACCTTTGACAACAGCACCACCTACAGTCCAAACTATGAACAGCAACATAATTCATTCATTCATTAAAACACAAGTTTTAGTGACGTTCTTGTTTTCTAATGACTCTAAACTAAAACAAAATGTCACAAGTTCACAAACAGAGATCAACAGCCTTCACTTGAAACTTTGGAAATATATTTTTGAAATATTCAAACTGTTTTTGAAGGTTTTGGACTTAAAATGAAGGAGAATTTTCATCCATGACTCTAAGTTGTATTTCTTGTTTCCCACATCCAGACACCAGACTAGAAGATATTTTCTGTCCGTCATCTACTTTAAAAAAATAAATAATGGACGTTTACCGACAGCAACAAGCTAAAACCTGCAAAGTTTATTTGGACTTTGTGGATTTCTTCCTCTAATTGTCTTTTGTTTCTCTTTCACGGAGGAAGTCAAACGTGTTTCGTCTCAAACAATAGAAAAAACTCGAGTTTCCCTGAATTTCAGTTAAAAAAAAGAAAAGAAAAACATTTAAAGCAACATTTCTCTCAAACTAAATCACATGGTTTAAAACCTACAAGAAAAGTTACGCAATGTTGCTTTAAGTCATTGAAATACAGTTTGTGACAGGTATCGTGATAATGCGAGGCAGTTTTTGAGTGCACAGAAAAAGATGGTGATGCTGTTAATATGCAGGTTTGGATGGATCCAGGTTTTGACTGTGAAATGGAGCCTGAAGTCAGTAACGGACCGGGTTGAGATGTCGGTAAAATAAGATACAACGTCTGTTCTGTGTTCTCATGTTCAACGACACCAAACAAACTCAGATGATGTAGATCAGTTTTTACTTGAAGTACTGTCTCTAAATGGACGTTAATGTCGGGTTTGTTTCGTTAACTTCTGTTTTCAAGATGCAGAACGAACTTTAAAGTCGACCTGAGATCGAAATCTTTCAAACTGCTTCCTGAGTTTTGGTTTTAGTTGGTTTTTTAGTAGTTTGCCAAGACGTTTTCAAAGTAACCAGACGAGTTACCTGTGAGAAAATGATCTGAACGCATCGTGTCATTAACTCACCCTATTGGACTGTAATTTAGAAGCCAATGACTCGTTATCGCATAACTGCAACCTCTCTGCTCTATTAGATATAAACTTTGATTTGCACTTTGAACCATAATCCATAAAATGACACCTCAGGACTTTTC
>CM014101.1:22211982-22409482 GCA_004119915.2 Collichthys lucidus | reverse complement strand
GTTAGCTCAGTTTGTTAGCTGCTGTTAGCTCAAGTTAGCTCAGTTTGTTAGATGCTGTTAGCTCATGTTAGTTCAGTTTGTTAGCTGCTGTTAGCTTATCTTGTTAGATGCTGTTAGCTTGTGTTAGCTGCTGTTAGCTCATTTTAGCTGCTGTTAGCTCAGTTTGTTAGATGCTGTTAGCTCATGTTAGTTCAGTTTGTTAGCTGCTGTTAGCTTATCTTGTTAGCTGCTGTTAGCTTGTGTTAGCTCAGTTTGTTAGCTGCTGTTAGCTCAAGTTAGCTCAGTTTGTTAGATGCTGTTAGCTCATGTTAGTTCAGTTTGTTAGCTGCTGTTAGCTTATCTTGTTAGCTGCTGTTAGCTCATGTTAGCTGCTGTTAGCTCATTTTAGCTGCTGTTAGCTCATGTTAGTTCAGTTTGTTAGCTGCTGTTACTCTCTCTGATTTACAGAGTTTATGAAGGACAGTGAAGCAAACTGCTGACAGCTGTAGCTGCCGCTAGCTCAGTCCGTCAGCTTGGCGGTGAGCTCAGAGCGACGGGTACCCGTTGCACCAGCGTCCGTGCTCGCCTGAAAAAATCAAAGTTTACATCAGTACAGAATGACATCACTTCCTCCAGTGTGACTTGCTGATGCTGCAGAGAAACCTGCTGTACTTCCTGTCCCTCTGTCGCCTCTCCTGGGCAGTCGGTAATCCAATGAGTCATCGGAGGCAGCAGGTATCCACTTCATTACCTTAATGACATGCGGCGCGGTCTCTCGCCCGGCAGCATAACTCAGTCGGGCTTCTCCGGAGCCGTCAGCCTCGCTTTACAGCAACAAGTCGCATCGGATGAAGTCGAGTGATAAAACTGAATGATGCCGTTTACTGAAGTTCAGATCGATGAAGAAGAAAGCACCAAAACAGATCTGCTGATTCTGTTTCTTCGTCTTTGTGTTGCCAAACTCGATAACTTTGAAAGCAGAAGAAACGTCCAATGAAATCAACGCACCTTCCATCATCTGACTGTCTTCTTGTTGGGTTTCCGGTCGTAATCGTCTCCAGTCGCGTATTAATTATACATCCAAGCGAACACAGAATTACAAATGTTCGAGCAATCACAGAGACCAAAGAGCGAGCTAATAGACTCTAACCCGTCCTAATATTCCCCGCGAAAGAAACAATTCATGAAGCGTGTCATGAGGTTTTTATCCACTTTGATGGGAACAAAGCGGCTCGCATTGTTCTGCAGTTATTCATCCGTCAGGATCAAAGCCGCCGTCTCAGTCCTGCAGCTGAAAATTCATTTTTCCAGATAATTTTCAGAAACTTGTCGATATTTTAAATCGTTCAAATCTGGCTGGGTGGTTGATAACACTTTACACGGACTTTAATGATTAAAGGTTTGGAGGTCTGGTCCAACAGGTGACATTGGAGGCCAGAAAATCTAATTTCCTGAGCAGATAATGATTCAATCACAGATTTAATCAAGCCATGGTCTTTTTTGTTATCAGAGAATTGAGAAATATTCAAATCTCTTTAAAAATCTGGGACGTCCACCTGTGTTTTTATCTCTCCGGCGGTCTTTGTCTATTTTCCAAACAATCAGTCTCTTCAGCTCATTCGCCGAGTGCCATTCAACGCCGACTCCCCTCCGTGCATGAATAAATAAGAGTGTTTGGGCTGAAGCATCCAGCAGGAGACTCGGCTATGACTCAGCCATCGAGCGAGGCTAAATATGACTTCCTGTCTGGCTGTCATGCTTTCACCCACTTCCTGCTGGTCTCTATTTTAAATCCTGAAGTCGACAGCAAACACCCAACGTTCATTCAGACGTGCATGAAGTCACGTTTACACGTTCTCGATCAACCTCGTCTCCGATCAGAGTCTTTGTGTTGCTGCTGCAGCCACAAATAATAGAAACTATTTCGACTATCAGCAGCTTTCACCGGAGAGACGAGGCGATGATTCAGTCATCATAACGTCTCTTCACTGCTTGTTGCTCATTTTCACAAGCGGCCCTTGATTTTTCCTTGAAAACCCCTTGAACATTTCGTTTAACTGGCACCGCATGTAGTTTTTTTTATCTGCCAATTTATGGTCACAAGGCCAATTAAAAACCTCCTTGTTGAGAGACTTTCTGAAAACAAGAATCTCCAGTTGTGTCGGAGATGAAATTAGAGACGAATTAAGCCAAAAGGATTTCTCTGAAAAGTTCCTCCCCCTCTCAGATTCCTGGTAGTCGGAGGCTTTCCAGGTGAACTCGGAGGATTAGAGCGTCTGCGGCTCGACGGCATGAATGCCCGTCTGTGTTTCAGCTAAACTTCACATTCACAAGTCGACTCAACTACAATCCCCGTTTATTGTCCGACACCCTTTGCAAGCTCCTCGTAATGAAGCCTCGTTATTTAGTTGTTTTGTAGAATTGATGACTTAATTAAAATCTAACGACTTTGCAACGACTCAAAAAAACACTAATTTACTTTAAAAGAAAACGTTTCATTAAACCTGTTTGTTCTTAGTCAGGAAGGTGATTATTGGGCTGTGTAGCACTAATGAACCGACACTGAACAAATTTATATTTTTATTCTTTAAAATATGTTCGGTTGCACTCGAGTCGACAACTCTGCTCAGAAATAAACGTCAACAAACATCCGGCACCCGCTACAACACGAACTCCAAAGTCAAAGCTAACGTTACAGTAAAACATATTTAAATACGTTAGCGAGCTAAAGCTAACGTAACACCGTCTAGACTCTCTCGGCTGTTTGTTTGCAGGTTAACGTTAGCTTTTTGCCTGCTAACAGTATCGCTACATAAACACAGTGAGTGGATGTGTTATTTTTAGCTTTACAGATGAGTTTAGCAGCTAACGTGACCGTTAGCGAGCTAAAGCTAATGTAACATCGACTAGACTCTCTCGTCTGTTTGTCGTTTGCAGGTTAACGTTAGCTTTTTGCCTGCTATCGGTATCGCTACATACACACAGTGAGTGGATGTGTTATTTTTAGCTTTACAGATGAGTTTAGCAGCTAACGTGACCGTTAGCGAGCTAAAGCTAACGTAACACCGTCTAGACTCTCTCGTCTGTTTGTCGTTTGCAGGTTAACGTTAGCTTTTTGCCTGCTAACAGTATCGCTACATAAACACAGTGAGTGGATGTGTTATTTTTACCTTTACAGATGAGTTTAGCAGCTAACGTGACCGTTAGCGAGCTAAAGCTAACGTAACATCGTCTAGACTCTCTCGGCTGTTTGTCGTTTGCAGGTTCACGTTAGCTTTTTGCCTGCTATCGGTATCGCTACATACACACAGTGAGTGGACGTGTTGTTTTTAGCTTTACAGATGAGTTTAGCAGCTAACGTGACCCATGATGCTAACTTACGTAATTGCTCAGCTCCTGTTCTGGCACGACACCAGCACCTCATCCTCTTCTTCTTCTTCCCGCTGGTCTAAAACTTAGTTGGCAGTCGGAGGGAAAACCAGATTTTCTCCATTAAAATATGATCCAGTTTCACCAGAATCAGTGAAATAGTTGCTGTTAGTTTTCGTGTAAAGGCCACAGGGCGACTACAAATGTATTTCAAATATTTCGGCCACATTCCTGCTTGTTATTAAAAATCAGAGTTGTGTCTTTCTTGGTCCACCTCTCTCACGCTGGGTCATAATCTAATACTCGCCGCCATGTCAACAACATGATTGGATTTAGTGTTTTTATTGAATTTACCACATGTCAAGTAAAACTACTCTCCCCTCCCTCTCGCTGACCTCCCGTGTTTCCTCTTGTTTCTCCTCCAGGTGAAGGGGGAGGAGGAGGAGGAGGAGGAGGAGTGAAATTCCACGGCGTCGACCTCCTGCAGCACTCCCCGTCCCCATCCCCCTCCCCGGGGGACCCCTTCCCCCACCAGCCCCGCTCCCTGGAACCTGTCACGGACACTTTCCACCAGAACCTCCCCCTGAGGAAGACGCACTCTGACCTCGACGCAACCTCACCTGCAGGTGTGTGGCCGTTTACGGAAGCTCTTATTCTTCAACTCCTTTCCTCGAGTTCCCGTGGTGCAGATCTTGTTACCGTTCAGAGCCGGAGGCAGAAAAGACGAAGAAGAAAGAAAGAGCTCAACCACCAAATTAAATATCTCTACTTATTAACCTCAGTGTGAGCTGAGAAACTCGGCACAGATTTTATGTTTGCAGTTGATCTTCTGCCTTTTGGGGATGTAGAAAACTTTCATTTGATACCTTCGAAGAAGGCAGAGACGGAAACTATGACAGCTAACGTAACAACGGCTAACGTAATCAACTGTTCAGTGACATACAGATAAAAATATCAGATATTTAATTTAATTTTGTGATAAATTATACCTTTTTATTTTGTGTGTCAGCTTTGTTGGATTAAGGCATTGTCACGCTTCTGCTCGTCTTCCCTCTTCTCCCAAATTCTGAATTTGACAAACACAGCAGCAGATTAATGTCGGGTTAATAATTTATTTCCCCCAATATTTGCGGTAATCTGTTTCACTCAGTAAAGGACGTCCGGCCTGGATCTTTTCACGCCTAAATGGTTTACTCACTGTAACAGATATACTCAGTCGCGGAGGGGTTACGGAGGGGTGCATGTAAACGGTTTAAGCTGAATAATTGTGGACAGGTGATAAAAAGCAGAGCATGTAAACTTAGCGAGTGTCTAATTGATTTTGTGTTAAGAATGAAAATTAACAAGCCCATGACCCGGTACAAACATCCAGAGTCAATGTGTTGGTGTTATCCGATCTCAGAGGTTGGTGCATCGGTTTGAGGAGCTGCAGGTATCGGCTTCATTTCGTAGCCACGAAGGTTGCCGCTTGGCGCAAAACCTCCAGGTTTGCTCATACAACATCAGCTGACCTCCATAAATAAGAGAAGACCAGAAACGAAGCACCAGTGTCAAAAATATTAAAGCTACATGGATGTGGAACAACAAGGATTGATCAAATATTACATTTAATCCTGAAGATGCTGTGTTTTAGCTTCAGGTTCATGACCTTCTTCAAGTCCTTCAAAAGATGTTTTCCAGGTTTTCAACAGTTCCTTCAGAGAACAGATAATTTAACTGGCAACTATTGTCACATATAATTTTTTTGGAGGGTGTAAAGATAAATAGATTAGTTAGATTAGTTGTAATAATTCTCTCCCTTCCCGGCCTTCTTCTCAGATAACACTTTGGAGCAGCGTGCCCCAGACCGACTTCATCTAAGCACTATGGACCACTCCGGGCTGCTGTGTTCAAACACGCCCTCGGCTTCTTGGAACGGACCTAAGGGCTCCACCTTTTCTCCTGGAGCGTGGAACGAACCTTACAACTACACAGTGAATAAAGGCCCGGCGGTTCCGCCCAAACAGCACAGCATCATTGGTAACGCGGGAGCGGGTGCACAGGACGGGGTGATGTTGGTGAACTCAGGACAGTCGGCGAGCTCACATTCCAGTTCGTTCACCTCGGTGACAAACCTCTCCAGGAGAGGAGGGAATAACATGCCGGGGATTTCACTGGCAGCCGCAATGATGGGGAAGCGGAGCGAGACGGAAGGGGCTGCAGCAGACGGAGGGAGAGGCGGAGGAGGTGGAGCTGTGGAACCGGTGAGAGGACGGGAGAGGTCGGCACGATCCATAGCAGCTGCGAATGCCTTCAAATTTCGGGAGCGTTCCCTTTCCACGCCCACGGATTCTGGTTCCTTCTGCTTTACAGAAGGCCAGTCAGACGGGAACAATTTGTCTACGGGGAACGGGAACGCCATGGCAATAACAGACCACCAACAACAGCATCATAACTTCCTGGGTTTGGGTGAGAACTATGCCCTTCTCTACCCTCGAGGGAGCTCAGAAGACAGCACCAGTACGGCAGACACAATCTCCGTTACCGCTTCAGACTACAGCGCCGATGGCCGGTTGCGCCAACGCTCCCGCTCCATCTCGCTCAAGAAATCCAAGCGCAAGCCGCCACCTCCTGTGAGGAGCGTCTCTCTTATGAAGAACCTTGGAGAAGCCGATGGGAGAATACACCACGAAGGCGGTCTTTACCGGGACGGTCGGCCAAAGAGCCTACACATCCCCAGGGACCACTTCCCAGACTTCCAGCCAGATTTCCTCCTACCCAGCTCATCGTGCTCCTCTAAACCCAGCGTTGTTGAGCGGGAGTTGGGTCACGGAGGCCCTGATGGACCTCCAAGTCTGGAGGTTCAGGCACCAGACAGGGAGGGAGAGACAGAGCTGACCTTTCCCACTCACTGGCAGCTGGGGGAGTGGAAAAATGACCCTTACAGGTACGATATCCAGTTTGAACACCTCTACCTGCCTGGTTATTTGTTTGTATTCTCTCTATCCTTCTACAAATAAATAGAGTTCTCTTCTTTTCTTGTGTCCAGGTCTCTATCAGGCTCGAGCACAGCAACAGGTACCACAGTGATTGAATGTATGAAAGTCAGAGGCAGCTCGGAGTCCCTGCTTGATTCTCCCTCCACCTCCAGAGCCACCTCGCCCTCGCAGCTCTCCATGGAAACTGACATCAAAGCATCCTCGCCCTTCAAACCCCCAGGACTCATGTCCCCGTCAAGTGGCTATTCCAGTCAGTCAGAGACTCCCACACCGACTGTTCCACAAATGGCAGGTCACGGGACAACAGGGACAATTGGGTCATCGGGGTGCAAGTTGCGTCCGAAGATCCCAGAAAGGAAATCATCACTACCGTCACCCAAGGACCCGACTGCAAGGTCTAGACTGTCCTTTGAAATGCCCGGGAATGCACATCTGGAGCTATCATCAATCAAGCCAAAGCAAAAGGCCAGCAGGCGGCATTCTGACACCTCAACGGCGGCAAAACCGGGAAAGATCAGCCCCAGCTCTTCACAGGCGTTGCCCGTTGTTACCCAGAATGAGCTGAAAACTGTTCGGCTTCGCTCCGTCTCTCGTGGTGACTTGGAGGACTGCCCGGACGGAGCGTCTGACACCATCGAGGAAGAGCAACATGGCCGAGATCTAGGCGAGGACCCCAGCCCACCACCCACTCTACCAAAACCCAAACCACCTGTCGCTGTTAAGCCCCCGTTGCCCAAGCGGCCTCTAAACCTCCTCCTCAAGTCTCCTTCCCCATCTTCCACCTCCCCCCAAGCCCCCGACTCACCTCCTGCCTCACCTGTGGATCGGCCCGTCCCTCTAGGAAACATCTACAAAGTCATGAAAAAACCCAAACCCAAAAAACCTCCACCACAAGCTCCACTGAGTCCCTGTGTTCCAGATTCTACCACGGCTCCACAAACTGCCTATGATCATCCATTCCTCCCCCACTCCCAGTCCCTCTTCGATCTCCCTCCTCTTCCAGACCCCCAGCCTCTCCTGGAAGACCCCGCAATGGAGCCTGAATTCGATGCAGATGAGATCCGTCTTGGTCCAGAGGACGGAGGCTCGCTCCCGTCTCCCTGCAGTAACCAGGAGGCCCCGGAGCTCCAGGACAAGAGCAAGACGCTCCCCTCAAGGATGACAATCTCCTGTCTGGCAGAGCTGTCAGACAAAAAGAAACCCAAGGTGAGGAAGACATCTTTAAGACGTTTATTTTAAGGGTACGCTGACATCACGTCTCAGAGTTATCACTGTTCTGACTTGATGTTTCTCTCCAGGTTCCACCACCAGTCCCCAAGAAGCCGAATGTCCTGCTTCTTCCCTCCTCGGTCCACTCCTCCACCAACGGCAGCACAGAACGCCAGACGCCACAGGCCGAAAGCCCTGTTGGTCTTCGGTCTCCTGTCGGAACCTTCTCCCCAGAGGAGTTCCCGAGTACTCCTAGCGTTCCCGATATGCCTGAACAAGACGAGAACCATTTGGGAACAGACGAGGAGAGTTCGAAAGAGTCGTCGCTTCAGTCGTCTCTGCAGGATTCTTCACTTTCAGAGCTGGGAGAGAAAATGTCCAGCACTGGGCTCGGAGCAGGTATGTTTTAAAGGTTTCAGATGTTCAGGGTATTTAAAATTCTTCGTACTTTACTTCTGCTAACAGTCTGTGTGTCCAAACCCTGTGGTGGAAACCTTCAGATATTTGTATTTTTTTGTTTGTCATTTATAGAAATATGCTCTATTCACACACATGGGCTCAGTTGGATATAACAAATACTTTGTACTTGGGAGTTGGCACAGTACAATAAAACCCGTTTAATGTCCAGTTTAACTGATTTGGACATTTTCTCACGTACAGCTCCTCCGGGTAGATAAGTCCAGGGTCAACTTTGCTCAGGTCGAACGGAAACTGTAAAAAATATTCTGTATTTGATTAAAGCAAGTGAATTTAATTAATTCTTTCATAGCCTTCCTCGAAAAGCTTTAGAACATTGGAAGGTTACCAGTATGGAGCAATCGAACCATACATGCAGCATTCGCCAACACGTTTAGCACATGAATATAGTTTGATATTAGTTTTGTTTTGCTGTGGAGCTTCATTTTTTATGTGCACGTGTTTTAATGGCAGCCTGTCACAGCTGCTACATTCGATTCTCGCAGAGGAGATCTCAGGTTTTTAAGCAAATCAACCTCAATTGCTCTAAAATTGGACCAAATCAAAACACAGAGTGGTTCCCACTGTTTGTAACAGTGACAACGGCATTAATTAATGTTATGTAATTATCAGCTGATTCTGTAGTCAGTCACTCTGAGTGAGATTTGCTTTTAATTGCAAGGGACGTACACGTGTATTAAGAAATATTGGCTTTGGTGAAACAACCTGAAAGATACATTATAATGTGTTTTAAATGATTTCTCTCAGATGACTCAGCAGCCAATGAGAAGACGGTACTCCACATCGCAGAGGAAACAGATGACGACTTGTTGGCCAGCACGTCTGCGCCTGCAGCACACACCACCGAGGACCTGTTCACTATTATCCACAGGTTTGCACGCATAAACTTTTCCTTTGAATGGTTTTCAGCCAACACCAATCTCGCTTATTATAACCCCGGAGCACGTGACGAGAGACGCATTGTCTTGTTGAAAAGGTGTGAGGAGGGCAGTGCATAAGGTTTCCTAGCAACGCTACATGTATAGAGGGTTACTGCACGACCAGCCGCTCTTATTTTATCTCTCACACACACATGCACACACACAATCACAAGAAAGCTAGTCTCTAAGCAACAAGTTTTCAAGATTTTACCTCGCACGATGTTGAAAATAGCTCGGAGGAAAAGGTGAGTGTTGGAAAAGGAAGATCAGGAGTCAACGTTTTCATCTCTTACAAGAAAGGATGGAGTCCCGTCTGTAGTTAGATTTAAAAGGAAAGATGTCAATCTAAGTTTGGCTCTTGTGTCTCGAAGAGAACATTTTAAATTATGAATTAAAAGCCACAAAAGGCTTATTCACTTTCTTGATCCTCCACTGTTGCTAATAACCTTCTCTTCTCTTCACCCAGGTCCAAGCGAAAGGTTCTAGGTCGCAAGGAGCCGACGGACTCCTTCGGCAGCCGCCAGAGCCTGGTGTCCCCAGTGAAGCACAGCACCAGTGGCAGCGACCTCCGAAATCTGACCTTAGGCAGTCAGAGGTCCAGCTCCCGCAATGAGAACTTCATGGCCCTGCTTCAGAAGAAAGGCAGCAAGTCTTCCAGCGGAGGAGCCAGAGTCTCCGCTATGGAGCTTCTCAAAAGCACAAACCCTCTGGCGCGACGGGTCACGGAGTTTTCAACCGCCTCGTCGCCGGGCGGCGAGGGAGGCGACGCCGCGTCTGGGAATGGCAAACCCAACGATCAATGAAGTATTGTTAACGGACGTCGCCCAGGTCCGTTTGCTGTCGACAAAGCTACCAACAAATTCTACAATGTGCCACCCACCGCAGATGGAGCCTTCTGACTAACATGTCCATCCGGATCGCTCCAACTACTGGTACCATTTTGCACCGTCCAATCGAATTGGAGCACATTTTTTGGACAAAATGGTCCCTCCAATGGTTGAAGCGCCATTGTTCCCAGACAAACCGGTCCCTCTAGGAAAGCGAGAAATCTGCGGAGAGCAGATGTTCAATTGTCAATGAAAGGTTGGAGGTTTAAAGGTTGTGCCTCCACACCGCACCAACGTGTGGAGACTGGATGGATAGATGGATGGGTGGAGTAGATACCGGGAATATAAGGATATATCGTGGATATCTTTTGCACCTGGCTGAAGACATTAAGAGTCCCTGATCACGACAACGGTCATTGTATATGAATCTGCAACCAGTCATACTGATCCACGAGGATCAAACGAATCCATGAAATAAATGGAATAAAATCCAGAAGATGTGAGACTTCCAACAATTCGACCAAAAACCCTTCAAGCACCTGTAGACCTACATTAAGTAGGTTTGAAGTCCAAACCTTGTAACAGTGTCTCCTCTCAATGGTAAATGCAATACCATGATTTTCAAACGACCGTACCTTTGGATTCGAGCGGACGAAGCGCAGGATTTACAAAGAGAACAAAGATGAGGCGCGAGCACGTCACAGATCGCTGCTCGTGCCACGAACATGAACGTAAACATTCCACAGCAAATGGACGACATTTCGGAACGCAAGCACTTTTCCTTTTCCTTAACGTCGGAGGTCGTTTACATGACACAGCCTTTTCCGTTGCTACGTTTTCTTTTTTCCTCGAGACATTCGCCAATCATTCTTTTTCCAATCTTTGTTTCGATGACTTTATTTTTTCCTTACACCTGCTCGATGGCCATATATTGAACGTCTCTAATTGGATCGTACTGTACGTGTCGTGTACAAAGGTAAATGTAACACATCTATCAGCGAATATCGTCCGCGGACACAAAGACTTAAAATAGTGTACAGAGCAGCAAGCAGCTTGGACTACAAACTGCCCACACGACGGAGGGAAGACACACTCAAACACACACACACACATTATTATGAAGTAATGCCATGGAAGACAAACACAAGTGTGTGTGTTCATACGGGTGTGTGTGCAGATGAAATCTTGCCTGTGGAATTTCTGTACGGAGAGTATGAAGCAGGCCTGGTTATTAAACAGGGTTTTTATTCATTGTGGTCTCTGGTGACGGGACCAAAGGACTGAAACTACAAACAGACCAGAGGGGACCTAATGGTGTGTGTGTGTGTGTGTGTGTGTGTGTGTGTGTGTGTGTGTGTGTGTGTGTGTGTGTGTGTGTGTGTGTGTGTGTGTGTGTGTGTGTGTTCATATGTGCGTAAAGAGCAAAGTGTGGGGAAAGAGAGAGGAGACAGCGTGCACGTACATGTGCCTGTTTGTGTGTTTGCGTCTTGTGTGTTTATCTGGACTGGCACATAATCATGTGTGTGTGTGTGTGTGTGTGTGTGTGTGTGTGTGTGTGTGTTTGTGTGTGTGTGTGTGTGTGTTTGTGTGTGTGCATCGTCACCCTCCCACACACTCCACCCACCCCCCTCCTTTCTTGGGATTAAGACAACCGAAGCATCCCCACCACCTCTCCAACACCAACACATTACGGAACTTCATGGATTCCGGAACTTCCAGGATTCCGGAACTTCAAGGATTCCGGAACTAGAAGGATTCCGGAACTTCAAGGATTCCGGAACTAGAAGGATTCCGGAACTTCAAGGGTTCCGGAACTAGAAGGATTCCGGAACTTCAAGGGTTCCGGAACTAGAAGGATTCCGGAACTAGAAGGATTCCGGAACTTCAGGGGTTCCGGAACTAGAAGGATTCCGGAACTTCAAGGATTCCGGCACTCAGAGGATTCTGGAATCCTGAGGGGTTCCTTAAAACCGATAGGATTCCAGGACCAAGAGGCTAAATCAGGAACCGATGGGATTACACGGAGGATGGGAGAGTGTGGAGCCCCAACAGGGAGTCAGAGGACGGAGGTCTGCAGAGTCGCAGGGTGACGTCACGGGGGCCAAACTGTTTGTTTTGCCCTCCTCCGTTCACGTTTTCACGCTCCCTCCCTTTCTCTGTCTGTCGTCTCAGAGGGGAGGTTGCAGTCTGCGACACCGTCCTCCTCCCTCCCTCCCTCCCTGCGTTCCTCTCCTCCTCCCTTCATCGCTGCTGGAGCACACTCTCCATCTGTCTCTCTGCGTACAGCATCTTCTCTCTCTCTCCTGGCACACACAGTAGCACTCTCTTTCTATCTAGACGTAGCATCACCTCCCGATCTCCTTCACTATCTTCCTCTCCTCCCTCCCTCATTTCCCCCCTCCCCGTCTCCCCCATCTCTTTTCTCTCTCTCTCTCCCTCCTCTCCACCTCTCTGCATTCAGTCTATGCATCTGAGCTCGGCAGACGGCACGACACCGGATGAATGTCAATGAATGACTGTTAAGAAAAATGATGCTGTGCTTAGTTTGAGAGTGCAAAAAAACAAACATCTTTCTATCAGCGCTTATCTTTTGCCTTCTCTAGTTCTTGTTTTTTATACCTTTTCTTTATCCATGTGACATGGAACTAACATGGAGGAATGAATGAGTGGATCTGTGCACAAACACGGGAACAGGCAGGGTTTGAATGTGTTTTTTTTCGCCTTTCGGACTGTGAACGAAAACGCCCTCCCCGTGGTCTTTGACCCCTGACCGACCCTCAGCTCCGAACCACCTCGCGGGGCGGTCCGAGAATTTGGGATTAGCGCTGGTTCAGCTGACTTATCCCCTGCATGGATGGAGAGGGGAACCTTCATCTCTTGGCTTAAACTATCCCACTCGGTGCTATTGAGTCAGAGCTCCCCCTGGTGGATGGAAAAAAAAGGAGGAACCACACAAAAAGGAGAGCGACAAACTCTTTGACAAACCTACAACAGTCCTTCAGGTATTCCATCGTCCTGAGAGAAGAAAAAAAAAGATTTTAAATGCATAAATTATCACCATTTATGACGACTAGTCAAGTGACGCTTGTTTTAAATATTTAGTGAATGAAAAAAGATAAACCTATAAAACTCTGTGTTTGTTTGCCTTGTATACTGAATCCCGGGCGCGTTGCTGCAGCGCCCGCCGTGTTTCTGTTTCTTTTTATTATTTTATTGATTTCAGCTGCCGTGGTAGGACACACACACACACACACACACAACCGTACAGCGCAGGTGTAAAAGGGAGAATTTATGTTGAATCTAACCTGTAAAGAAACGTTTGATGACGAAACAAATATTTGCCCAAATCTGCATTCATGTACGACGGATGTTTGCACGTTGGATATCTGAGATCGGAAACGACTGAATATCCGAACCGAGAGTTCGGGAAGATGGATCCCCGAGTTGTTCCAGCACAATATAATAACAGGAATAGTGTCTTGTTAATCGATGTGGAAGCTTCACTTGATATGTTCGACGTAGCACATTTACTTTAACAGGGACGCAAGTCGAGGTACAAACAGACGTATATTGGTGAAATCCTTTTTTGTAGGGATGCAAATGTTTAATATTGAGAAGATACATTTTTGTTTTTTGCAGATTTTACATATTTCTTGCAGAAATCAGCTCATTGGTTGGGTGAATCATCAACGGGGGCTGAGCCAAAGAACTTACTGCCAACTCGGTGCCATATTCTTTATTTTTTATTTTTTAGCTGACATCTGGGACGATTGGCCCCTCGGTGAAAATCTGGTTCCCTTTGGCTCCTTCAACCAACCAGTGAGAACGTTTCAGCCCTGAACAGCAGTCCAAGAAACGTCCATAGAACTAAATTACCAATCTCTAAAATATGTTGACAGTATATTATATTGAGAATATCATTTCTATAGAGTGTAAAAAAGAGAGCTGACACTGAGAAATATATTGAATATTTAATCCATTATCCCTTCTTTAAGAGGACGAGTGAGGCAGGGAGGAAGGATGGTTCTGCTGAATGTGAGGATTACCGCCACGCACTCCATCATCTTCCTTCACCTCCCTCCTCCTTTCTTCTTCTCAGCTGTCACCAACAGTAATCATGTTAAAAGCTTTTCCCTCTCTCTCTCTCGCTCACTCGCTTTCTTCCCTGCAAAGCGATAAAAAAAAAAGGTACGGCGACTCGACGAAGTACAGAGCGTTAATTAATGTGGTTTGATTTGTTTACAGTCGGCCTCTGCAGAAACAGCCGGATAGTTGCTATGCGATGTGAATAAAAAAAAGCTGAGAAGTGTTTACGGTAATCAGATCTGGACGAACAAATCTAACAAAATATATTCAGTCAAAGACTCAAACAGCTTCTTCAAAAGTCTGACCTAGTATTTTAGCACGAAAGCTTTTTAAAGCAGGTGTCTCACCTGAGAACCTTCCACCAAATGTAAGTCTCTACTGCAGGACAATCAACAAGGCGTAAGCTACTGAACACACTGACCTGTGTTGAATCTAAGCCAACGAAATGTAAAATTACAACAAAATTCAAGACCCACCATGAGCAAGCTCTTGGCTTGATGGGAAAACCTCGAGCAGAACCCGGATCATTGGTGGACAACAACAAAGTCGGGTTTTCAATTCAGGTTCGGGACGTTGTGTTGGGTAAAAACTTGGTATTCGGTTATTTTCATAGATAATGTATGAAATTTCAAACATTTGCTAGCTGTGAATGTTCGGAGCGGTACCGAACTAGGCCGACGCCACAAAACTCGGATATTTAAGCCGTCGCTCATCTCGAAGTGCCAAAACTTTACAGCACGTTTGAAAAATTCAAAAGCAACACCGAGCCCGCCCCTCGATAAAAAATGACCTGCTCACTGTAATCACAGACGTCACTGTAAACTGTTTAGATAAGAACTACTCACAACTGCCACACGTCCCCGTACACGAGAAGCTCCACGACGACCATCAGCTGCTGTTGAGTTTTTCAAACGTGACTTTTCTTGCGATGAGCGACGACTAAACACGAAAACTTTGACGATTTTTGGCTTGACCGTCGGATCCAGCTCCGTTCGATTTAATTCTACGAGAGAGTGAAAGAGCGACGGTGACAGAAGGGTGATGGCTGCAGATTTGGGCCAAAGAGTTTTTGTTTTAGGAGTGAGGGTCGAGTTTTACAGCGTCTGGACGTTTCAGAGTACTTTCAGAGTACAGCATGCTACCCATCCACAAAAAACTGAAAGTCCTTCGCTGGTAAACGCCGACCTGCAAAATACGACGACCAACTCCAACCCAAACCCAATGTTAACCCCCGTTCAGGGGCTGTACAGGCAGCTTATAGAGACACAGAGATGATAATTAGAGAGACATAGAGAAAGAGACAGACAGAGTTATTGGAATTATTCTATTTTTGTTATTCCCCATTGAAAAAACAGACATATTTAAAGGAATATTCCGTGTATGTATTGAATAACCTCTGTTCCCCCTTTGCCCCCATCCGATGGTGTGATCTGTAGCCGTGCGAGGTGGCGCCACACACAAACGCCTTCCTCCGCGGCCACGCGATGCCAATGTGATGAAATTATAATATCATTATAAATAAATTATTTTTCTTGCTTAAAAAAAAGGAAACATGTTTCGCTCGTTTGTTGTTTGTCTTCGAGGTTACTTTACGAGTCAGTATTAATGAGTTTCACCCCGAGAGGCGGCAGCACTGAAACCTCTGCATCCAGAGTTTAATGGTTGTTTGCTCATTCGTCGTGAAATCATAGCTGGAGGTTGTTTGTTCTAGTCTGAGCTCGGATAACAGCTCCAGCACGACAGAGCAGATTTCACTTGATTCCTCGTCGTGAGCTGAGTTTTATTTAAAAAAAAAAACATGTTGTCAGTCTGCGTCAGGGTGAGATTACCTGAAACTACAGGTGACGCCTTCAAACCTTTATGTCATTTCCTGTTTACATCAGCGGTGCTTTAGTCACACAGCAGCAACTATTTCACTGATTCTGGTGAAACTGGATCATATTTTATGGAGGAAATGTTTTCTGGTTTTCCCTCTGATGTCCTCCGGCTGCTCCGCCTCAACTCTCTGTGATTTACAGAGTTTATGATGGACAGTGAAGTAAACTGCTGACAGCTGTAGCTGCTGTTAGCTCATGTTAGCTCAGTCTGTTAGCTGCTGTTAGCTCATGTTAGCTCAGTTTGTTAGCCGCTGTTAGCTCATGTTAGCTCAGTCTGTTAACTCATGTTAGCTCATGTTAGCTCAGTCTGTTAGCTGCTGTTAGCTCAGTTTGTTAGCTGCTGTTAGCTCATGTTAGCTCAGTCTGTTAGCTGCTGTTAGCTCATGTTAGCTCAGTTTGTTAGCCGCTGTTAGCTCATGTTAGCTCAGTCTGTTAGCTCATGTTAGCTCAATCTGTTAGCTGCTGTTAGCTCAGTTTGTTAGCTGCTGTTAGCTCATGTTAGCTCAGTCTGTTAGCTGCTGTTAGCTCAGTTTGTTAGCTGCTGTTAGCTCATGTTAGCTCAGTCTGTTAGCTGCTGTTAGCTCATGTTAGCTCATGTTAGCTAAGTCTGTTAGCTGATGTTAGCTCATGTTAGCTCATGTTAGCTCAGTTTGTTAGCTGCTGTTAGCTCAGTTCGTCAGCTTGGCGGTGAGCTGTCGCTCTGAGCTAACCGCCAAGCTGACGAACTGAGTGTTTGTACCAACAGACGTTATGGACGACCAGGAAGAAGAAGAGGAGGTAACCAGGCTCATCAGTCTCTATGGACATAATGGCAGAGGAGAAGAGAGTGAAGAGGACGCTGAGTAAACTGCTGTCCATATTTACCACAGTGTGTGTGTGTGTGTGTGTGTGTGTGTGTGTGTGTGTGTGTGTGTGTGTTTGTGTGTGTGTGTGTCTTTCTGCTGTATCACTGTTTTCTTTGTTGGACTCTAGATCCATCTAGTGTCCGTCTGTAGTCACTGCAACCTTCAGTCAGGAAGAGTTGAAGCTGAAAATCAGGAATATATAATGTCAACACAAATGCACTCACATATATACACACACACACACAAACACACACACAAACACACACACACACACACACATATATATATAGCATAGTAAATATTACAGTATTCACAACATGAGTGGATTGTTCGTACGTGATGATATGTTTGTATTTAAAGGACAAAAACTGAGAGAGAATCAAGTATTAAAATATAAACAACATAAATAAATATATATAATATATAAATATATATATACACAGTGTGTTTTCATAGCAGCACCAGGTGACGTGCAGTCTGTTGGTGCGAAGTCAGTGTGAGTAAACAGAATAAATCATTTACAGTTTGATGATCCTGCAAAGAGACTGAAGTTATAAATAAACGTGGTGGAGTCACATGACGTGGAAATACTCGAGTAAAGTACAGTCCGAGTACAAGTACACAAACACAGAGGAAAGGCCAAACGAACAAGCTCCACACTTCCTGTTTCTGACAGCAGAGAGCACGCCGTGTTATCAGTGACACACACACACACACACACACACACACATAGAGACACACACACACACGCAGGAAGTCCTGACAGCAATCAACACACACACAGAAAAGACAGAAAGAAATAAAAGTCCTTCAACACTTTTCAAAATAAAACACAACAACAAGAAATAGAAAAAAAGAGGAAGTGGAACCAAAAGAGGAAAAAAGGAGGGAAGAGGGAGTCATGAGGGGAGGAGGAGGAGGAGAGACCAGAGAGGAGGAGTAACGTCAAGTGCAGGAGAGAAGAGAGAGAGAGCAACGTTAGAGGAGAGAGGAGGCAGCAGGAGGAGGAGGAGGAGAACAACATCCTGATTACTGGAATACCTGAACACACACACACACACACACACACACACACACACACACTGATGCTCCTGCTGGATGGACAGATGCTGCTCACACCTCCGTCTGTGCATGAAGAAGATCAACCTGTGCGAGCAGACATGCACTTCTACTACGCAGTGAGTAACATGTGTGTGTGTGTGTTTGTGTTTGTTTGTGTGTTGTGTGTTTCTCGTTGCCATGCAACCGCTCATTAACCTCAATTTCATGCTGAGTTTGCAGAAACATCAGTTGTGCAACATGGACAGGTGTGAACTTAAAGGGACAAAGATCAGCTGGTTCAGGTCACGTGTTCGTTTTTATTGCCGCCATAAATGAATAATTCACCCTCACTGATTCACGTCAAATTAAAAAGACTGAGAGAGAGAGAGAATCACACAGCGTGCTGTGGATGTTTCAAATCAGGACCAACACGAGGAAAGAAAGAAAGAAAGAAAGAAAGAAAGAAAGAAAGAAAGAAAGAAAGAAAGAAAGAAAGAAAGAAAGAAAGAAAGAAAGAAAGAAAGAAAGAAAGAAGTGTTTTGTGGTTGCGTGGAAACACGGACCACGTTTCCTGAAGCTCGTGACTCTTCCCCTTCATGCCTCGAGTATGGAAACGAAATCTGAGACTCAGGACGAATCACGTAAATATAACTCGGTTAATTTGATGAGGTCATTTTAACAGGAAACATGTTGGGAATATTACACTGATTGTTTCTGTCCAGGTGCTTCAAACTAAAGAGTTTGTACTGCATGATACTTAATCCTGCATAACTTTAAGTCTTAATATAATGTGAACAGGTGAGTTGTATATAAATTCACCCTCAGTACAGTTGTCATGAACGGGGAAATTGGCTACAGAGACCAAAACTGTTTTTTGTACCAGGCTGTAAACATGTTTATTTCTGCTGTGAAACATGGGGACTTATGGAGACTGACTCACTGCTGGAGCCAGCCTCAAGTGGACGTTAGAGGAACTGCAGTTTCTGGCATTTGTTGAATGTGTTGTTGACTTCATTTCACAGTCACGTTGGTTGCTGCTTAATTCTGTCACATTTGAACAAAAGCTAGGCTAGGTGCTAGCCCTGTTTCCGATCTTTATGCTAAGCTAAGCTATCCGGCTGCTAGTTGTAGTGGTTTGCGTTGGTTTCTCTTCTCGGGCCACGGCTTACGTGACTCTGTGGTTATGGTTCGGTGAGGTCACAACACAACTTAGTTGGTTTTAGCGAGACGTCTAGTTTGGGTCAAAGTTGGACATTTCAACATGGGGACTTATGGAGCCAGTCTCAACGATGGCTTCATTCTCCAAACCTTGGGAAATCTGGACCGGTAGCAACAGTTATTTCATGTGGCTTGCCCACCTCATGTAAACATGTCCAATATTCTTGATCTTTTAGCTCCGTTTTTGGTCTCCACCAGCTAAAAAAGCTCCACCCACTGTGTCGACTCATCTGAGCTTTTTAACTAAAAACCTGAACACGAAGACTCAAAACACAAAATAAAAAACATGCTGCCGTGCCATTAATAACGTTAATCTGCACAAAGTCAACGCACATTACGGAGACGCTCAACAGGCTGCGGACTAAATGCAATAAGTACAAACCATCGTTTATCATCGTGAAAATGATTTGTGCTGCACCGTGTCACTGCCACGTGTAGGAGGTTCGAACATACGTTACGTTTCTTATTGTTAACTGAACTCTGACATCACAATAAAACACGTTAGAGAGACTGTAGCTACAAACTCTAAAGTTCTGACGAGATGATTGATTGAGTTGGACTCGGATCTGGAAGGTGCAAGTTTATACAAGTTTTAAAAGTTTACAGGAAGTCGTGGTGGTGTTGAAAAGACATCGTGCATCGCGTTAACTGATGCACAAACTGTGTCGTCGCTGTTGTTTTCTCACCTTGTGCGCTGGTGGTGGAAGCTGACAGAAACGTGTGACACGCGTCGAGCTTTGCAGGAAGGAAAGTGAAACATCACGGAGAGATGAAACGTATTTTATGAGTCGTTATGGTTCGTAAAAGACGTCTTCTCCACGTTTAAAGGTAAGTGTTCCTGAAATGACTTTCTATTACAGAAAGACTTCAGCAGAACGTCAACATTGGACAGTGTTATTTCCGACTTTTCCACGTCGTATTTCTTGCTTGTCTTTGTGGATCTGAGTCTAGAACGTTTATTCGAGCTCTCCGACATGGCCACAGTTGGAGTCTTGGTCTTGTTCATGTACTGAAGAAGCTGTTTTAACTTGTTGCTGATGGTTTTCAAGGCGTTGGTCGATACTGGATGATCCTGCAGAACCGTGGCAACATTTGAACAACAGTTTCAAGTTATGTCCGTCCTACCGAAGACGTGAACGTTGCCTCCAACTCCTCTGTGACTTGACTTGAAATTTTAGTTGGACTCAACTGATTTTACTGAGAGTTTCCCCAAAAGAATTGAAAAACAGATCGGAGAGAGATTTCCTGTTCAAGTTTTTGAAAAATTCCTGATCTGAGACTCGGTTGGAACTGCCAGAAATATCTTGACGAGACTTGTTTTCGCGTCGATAAGAAAGCCGTCAAACCAAAAAATGACACAATTTACTGTGAGCTGCCAAATTCTTCAAGTGCTTTTAAACGTTTCCGTTACTCCTCTGGAGAGAAACGTTTTGAAATCAACACATTTGGCAACGTTCAGGAGTGAACTGTGTACAGATGTTTGAAGCCTCAGTGACCACATGTTCACGCTACTGTATTTCTAAAGGTACAACGAGTCCAACCAGCATTAAGCATCTGATTTAAAGAAGTGTTAAAAAAAGATGAATTAATCAGATTGTTTGCATTTTATGTCTACTTCAATTCTGATTGCTGGAAGAAGAAAACTGGGTAGATTCTTTAGTAACGGCTGCAGAAACCTCATCAAACACACGACAGACGTGAATTAACAGTTTAAAGTCGGTGTTAATCCACCACGTTGATGGTGATGTATGTAGTTAAAGGTCTCAGTGCTGTTATTGCCTATATCAGCACTCCTTGTCCAATCAGATGACTCGGTTAATCTATCTTATTGTATTTTATTGTCGTCTTAATCTTTGTTTTGTGTCTTTAATCTGGTTTTTATTTCACTCTTAGTGTCTTATTAGCGGCTTATCGGCACTTTGACCTCACTTACCTGTATGAAAGGTGCCGTGCAAAGAAAGACAAAAGTCATTTATGGATTAATACCCCATGTAAAGTTAAGAACCTTGGCAGCGGTTTAAGAGTAACCTTGTTTATCTTCATGTCCTGGTACTTTTTTGTACAGCTCAGTCTAAAAGTTGATAGCACGAATTTATCTCGATCTCGGTTTCTCCTTCCTGTCAGACGTTACTTACACAACATCTCTAACTTGTTATTTGTGCCCGCCCATCTGTCATCTCTCATTTCATCATCGTTCTATGGCATCATCAATAAAGCGCCAAAAATAAAATCCCACACAAACAAACTCAGCTGATGCTGATTTGCAGTTTTTTTGGTACCTTCTACCAAAGAAACAACCATAATAATAACTTCTAAAGGGACGTTTGGTTGAATTAGTTTTGTTAAGATTGAACTTTTAAGGGGTGGTAGCGTAGTGGGTTAAGCAGCCGCCCCGTGTGTGGAGGCGGTAGTCTTCGCTGCAGCTGGCCCTGGTTCGAATCCCGCATTAGACGGCTAATTTACTGCGTGTCACTCCCCCTCTCTCTGCTTCCTGTCTATCTTCAGCTGTACTATCAATAAAGGCATAAAAAGATTGAACTTTTAAGTCAACACAGATGAGAAAACCTTAAAGATTAAAAGCTCTTAAACTGCCTCTAAATGAATCTTAAACCAAAAACCAAAACTGTCCTAAAGACTAGACACCAGATGCAGATAAATTAACCCTTCAAGCTTCACCAGGCAGCCAAAGATCAGAAAACTCCTTCAGTTTATCTTCTGCTGGTTTATTAGTAACTCCCACTTCCTCCTTCAGTTGTCCAATGAGTTTAAAATCCTCAATCAAACACCCTCCTGCTTCACTTCATCCAATCAGGAACACTTTCAGCCAATCATGAAGACTTATAGCCAATCACTGATCACCACCAGCTTCTTCATCAGCCCAAGCATCCACACCTGCAGACTGGTGCAAAGTTTGCCACCATCGAGATGTTACCAAGAGCTGCTCACGTTTCCCAAAAAACCTGCAAGTTAACAAACCACAATTTGACTGAAATCATCCCCTATGACTCAATCAGATTAATATTCAGCAAAAAGAGGAAGAGATAAGAGAGGAGGAAGCTAATGACGACTATCTCACCATGTTTCCTGTTCATGTTCGTCTCTGCTGTGAAGCGTTCGTGCATAAGAGACATCAGAAGTTACTCCGGTAAGAAGTTTTTAAAGTTTGTCATTTAACGTCGAGAAAACATTCAGATTATTTCTGTGTTCACATCTTCAGAGAACTCAACAAACTTCTTATATTCAGCTTTAAGTTGGATTTTCATGTGTGCATGCATGACGTAACGTTTAACTGTTGTACCTTTATTTGCATCTCGCAGCCGTGCTGATATTCAGTATAACAGCACTCCCTCTCGTGCCAGTATTAAGTGATAACGCATCGTGTTTGTTTGTTTATTAAACATTTAAACAGTTTGTCTCAATGATGCTGAGCTGACAGTCAGACTGTCGACATGTGACGTCCATCTCGTGTTTCTGGAGTGATTACGGACACGCATAGAATCATTCAAACGTCGGTTTACTTCGACGAAAACGTTATTTTAACGCTACAGAAACATTAGGTAACTGTTAAAGTATGATAAGGATGCCTGAGTGTTAGTTATTGGTTTGATTAATGGTTGTGTATTGATTACTGATGGTGGCTGATCAGGTTTGTTATCAAATATTCAGTTTCTGACAGCAGTAAATGGTTGAATACGAGTTATTGCCTCAGGCCACACACAAAGTTTTCGAATGTTTTTAGTTAAAAAGCTCAGATAGGTCGACAGACACAGCGGGTGGAGCTTATTTAGCTGGTGGAGACCAAAAACTGAGCTTAAAAGATCAAGAATATTGGACATGTTTACATGAGGTGGGCAGGCACATGAAATAACTGTTGGGCAGGGTTCGGAGTTCCTGCCGTTTAAAAAATACTTAAAATCGAACCAACAAAAACCCAAACGAGGCTCAGGCCGCTCTGTAAAACTTCATGTAGTGTGCTGAAAATAAATCCAAAAGAAAAACAGCGGAAATAATTGAGAATATTCTGAAAACAATATTTTTCTGTCACTAAATATATGTGAGTGTTTGTGGTTTGTACTCAGAGGTATGTTTTTTGCAGCCTGTGTGGAAATCTGTGTGATTTATTCCGCCGGTGAGGATGTTGCCTAACATCTTGGATGCTTCGCTTCGTAATGAACACCATATGTCACGAGAGGGAGGATGAAGTGGGCGCGGTTGAAGATTTAGAAGGCGAGGCCGTCATCAGTGATGAAAGCTGAGAGGAGCCTCGCAGGGTGTGACCCGCTCGGAGATGGTGGATTCGTTTTTCGACCCCGGGCTCTGGAGCCACATGAGTCTCTGCTGGATCGGGATCAGATCCCGCCTCAGCCTCGTCCTCGGTGTCACCTCCAGTTCGTCTCAGGTTTCTTACTGTCATTTTATTTTATTTTTTTAGTTTTTACCACGACAGAAAAGAAAGACGTGAATCCTGCGTGCTGCAATGAAAGCCAGTCGTTTGAAGGTGGGACGGTTTATTAAAAATGTGGCTTTTATTTTGAAAAGCAGCGATAAAAGTTGAATGATATCTATTTTATTTTTTTAAATTGCTTCTCTTGGTGATCTCCTAACTTGTGTTTTGTGTATGCATCGGTTTATTGGTATTTCCTGTCACTCAATCTAATTTTCTTCTGTCGCTTGCAATGCAGAAGAAATTTAAAATACTGACGGTAAATGATGGTGAATGGCTCCGTTCCTGTCTTTAGTGAATATTTTAGTGTCGTTTGTCTTGTCAGACTGATTTTTGTTTAGTTTGCGACATTCTTTCAGGGTTACCGTTCAGTCCGTGTTATTCTATATTTGTTTTATTTCCAGCAAATCCCATGAAAAGAATGAAAACCAACCACCGTGCCTCAAACAGTCGGTGTTACCGAAACAGGTGAATTAATCTAGTGAGTTTCCAGCAGCAGGACCGAGTGTGAGGGGTTGAGTTAATGTAAAATACAAAGGGTGTCTTTGCAGTGATGAGAGAACATGTGACAGTGCAACGGTGATGTTCTAAAAGATTTAAGCTCCATGATGCAGAGGAAGAAGATACTCGACGTTTTATGGCATGTGTCCTCTTTTAAATTAGCTGACGTGCTTTTGTGACTTTGTTAGGCTTCGACAGCGTGTAAGAGGCTAAGACTGATGGGATATGTAGTAACTAAATGCTCAGTAATGTTTAGGCTAAAGCAACTTGTTGCTGGCAGCCGACGATGAATCCATTCTCTTAAATTTAAGGATTTGATACTACTGACCATGAAATCGTGTTTGGCTGTGTGGGAAGCTGGATGGGGATCAGTGACACTGCTCTGATGTGGTTTATCTAGGTCCAATCATATTTTCCATGTCCGGCTCCCGCTTGGCCACAGTATTTGTTAAACATAATATCAGTTTCTACGCAGATGATACTCCGATCTATCTGAGCTGTGACCCTGCAAATCACTGTCGGAACACTTCAACCCTCTGCAGCTTAAATGTAGCAGAGAGACGGCGACGCTGGTCATAGGTCGGGATTGTGAAAATAACCAAATATTAAACTCTCTCTCTGTCCCTTCATTGCAGAAACTCGGGTGTCATTTTCGATCAGCTCAGACGAACAGATTAACTCGGGTCCTGTTTTCATCAGCTCAAATATTCCAGGGATCAGACCGTTTCCCTCCGTTGCCAAAAGTCTGGAAATTGTCATGCACGCCTTCGTAACCAGTCAGCGAGATTACTTTAATGCTTTCTGCCCGTCTCGTCTGCAGCTCCTTAAAAACCGCTGCCAGGTTTTCGACTCAGACCGTTCCGTACACCAACTCAAAGATTTTGATTACTTTGAAAGCTGATCATTTAGTTCTGAGATCCTCGGATGAATCGTTCCTGGTTGTTGCTCGGTCAAAAGTCTTTGCAGTTCACTGTCATATCGAACTTTTCTATCGTTTTAAATGATGAAATCTTAGATCTAGTTGTAGACGTCATGGATTCTTATGAAACTGAGTGTGTGAGATAAGATATGACTCAATCATCCAGAATGAAGCTGATGGAGGTTTTATATTTTCACTGGCTGGAGTTGTTGTCTCCTTTTTGAGCATCTATGAAGTGGACGTTCATGTGAAGCTTTGACATAGAAATAAAACTTTTTACCCTTTTTATATGAATCAGTTCTCCGCACACTCTCCACTGATGCCTTCGAGGCATCTGGTGTATTCAGTCGTCTTTGTGGTTCTGAGTGTGTGTGGCTGCAGCGGTTTATGAGCGACTGCCAGTGCCTGGAGGGCGTCCTTGTAAACAGTGTGTAATCTCCCATCAGTCGTGCTCGGAGTTATATAACCAGCGAGCAGTGGGTACTTTCCAGCTGCAGGTTCACTGCACAAATGAGGAAAGTCAGTCGTTTGTTCGGAGTTGGAGAGAGAAGTGACTCTGAACATCCAGTTAAAAGTTAAAAGTTCTGGTGCAGAGTTCGTTTTTATGTTTTCAAAGCAACATTTTGTAACTTTTCTACCATAAACTTGCAGTTTCACTCCTGCAAAGCTGTTCGAGATGCATTCGTTTTACTTCAACTATCTGCAGGATGAAATCCATAAATCGAGCTGCTCACGTTTCCCACTGTGAATATGCGACGATGGTTCAGTCTCAGCTGATGCTTCTGTGAGCGGTATGTGGTTCATCAGTAGCTGAAGCAGACGTTTAGTCACCCTCTGCTTGCTCCGGAAATTTTGGATAACATCTGCTTTATTTTATCAAGTGTGCATGCATGTGTTACATGTTTGTAAGTGTGTGTGTGTGTGTGCTCTGTCCTGGGAAGACCTGCACTGAGTTATGACAGGAAAACCACAGGATTCCCACTTTTTGAACCCTCGGTCGTCCAAATCGAAGCGAGGAGAAAACAGTGGAAACGTGGACCAGGCTCTTTCCACCCTCTCTGTCTTTGTGTTTATGTTGTGTGAAGTGAGTCAGAGGTTCAGTCATTAAAGGTCTGAATTGTAACAAACTGATATTTCTCTTGGCCTCTCCGCGTTGCTCGTCAATCTTCTGAACTCGCACATGGAAAAACGACGTAAAGAGAAGAAGTCCTTCGTGGATCTTCCTTTTTATTCGCTCGTCTACATCTGTGTCTGCCTTGGCAGCTCTGCGTGCATGTCAGAGTTTAGACTCCGTGATGGATCTTCGTCTGCCGGTTGGCCACAAACGTCGGCGCTGATTTACTGATTCCCGAGGCTGGAGGATCGCTCTGTGGCTCCAGCCTCACGCGGCGGGCCGTCTCCGACACTCGCTCGGATCCCGACTGCTCGTTTCAGCCACGTCGCTTCAGGGAGTTCAGCGAGAAGCCTCGCCAAGTGTTCAGGGTGCAAAGTACAAAGTGCTGCATTGAATTTACTCAAAGTATCAAAGTAAAAGTACTCGCTATGCAGGAAACCTAACCCAGCGGCGGCCGATTGCCGAATTTGTAGGCGAGCGGTTGGTTATTTACACATTTACAGACATGGGAGTCGTTTCTCTGGCCACTTTGTCGAATATTAACTCTGCTGTTTTGGTCTCTACCAACTCCTGAGAGAAATATCTAGTTATAAATACAGTTTTCAGCTTTGTGACGATGCATTTTCCAGATAATCTAAAGAGTATGAATGTAGAACCTGTTGGAAAGGAACCAAGGTTCTGTTTTTTGGTGACCAGTCCAGGTTTGAGCCCGTTTTTGTGGCAACAGTCCGTGTGGAGGACGGAAAAGGTGGAAAACAAGTCCGATATTTCTTCTTTAATCTCTAGCTTCTTCCGTCAACGTCCTCTTCAGTCTCTTCTCCTCTGCCATTATGTCCATAGAAGCTGCAGAGCTTTGTTACATTGCTTGCTTGCCCAGCTCCTGTTCTGGCACGACACCGGCTCCACTCTCCTCACTGGGCCTGTAAATTTCTTCTTTCGATTCTTCTTTCGATTCTTCTTCTGATACTTTTTCTTCTTCTTCCCGATGGTCCAAATCACCTGTGGTACAAACACTAACAATCCCCCAACAGACTAAGCTAACAGCAGCTACAGTTGGCAGCAGTTTACTGTCCATAATGTTGCTTTAAAATCTAAAGATGTTTTAGTACACGAGCTTTTCAAAGGTTGATGTAAGCAGGGTTTCGTTTTCTGCTTCTTCTTTGAAGTATCTGGAAAATACAATAAGAGCTGATCCACTGATTGACGTCTGCTGTGACGAGTTCTCTTGGTTTTATGAGGTTTGGTTTTATCCACTTCTTTACGTCACTTTGTTGTTTCACAAGCGGCAGTGAAACTTTCCAGGGATTTACTCCGAGAGAGTTGTTTTGGAAATAAAACATTTTGAAGATATCACATGATGACCGTGTCAAGTTCAGAGGATGTCAGCGACGGTGTGGGTCCATCATCAAAACCTTGGTTGGCATTTTTTCACATTTCCTGTCATTTCCCTGTAGAGGAATCCACCGCCCGCCCTGAAATGCTGCCCACACCCCAACATGGCTTTCATCCTAAGATGGATGGTTGTGTCTGAGGTCAAAGCGGTGACACTGATCCAAAAACGCCAGCACGTCTCTGCAACAACTAACATATTCCCCTCAGCCACAGCTGCTGGTTACATCAGACTCGGAGACAGAAACCTGTGGTTGATTTACAGCTCAGTTGAATTTGCTCTTATGTTACGTAACTAGTATGTCTAAAACAAACGGCAGTAGGTGTTGAGACAGACGAGAGAGAAATTAATCCCTCTTTTTCCCTAAGATATTAATCTGGAACTTTCCTGATATATTATCATCTGCTGTGTTTTCTTTGGCGCATTGTTGACTTATCACCCAGCTCTGCAGGTGAAAAACTTCTCATAAAGCCACTATACGCACTGAACGCTACAGTTAGCAGATCAAGAGCCAGATATTTTCTTCAGGAGACCAAAAACGATAAAAAACTAATAAATATTGGACTTAAATTCGCTATGTGGCCAGAAAAAACAACTCCGTCTGTTGGATGTGTAACTGTTTGCTAACATATTGACTTACAGTCCATGAAAATAAGAATAAATTTCTGTCCTGAGTTTGTCTGACCAAAGAAGAAAGTGTTAACCAACAACTAACTAACCACTAACTTTGAAACACTCTGAGCTGAGATGGATCAGGGTGGCCTCGGCGTGTCATCGAGCCGCCCTTTAAGGACCGCCCACAAAATCCTGAAACTGATGAAAAACAGTTTGAACCTCAAATTTCACATTTCAGCGATGTATCGTTCAAAGTCTTTTCACGTGTTTTCAGCAACTATTGTCCAACATATTTAATGTTTTTAGAAATAAATCTCAGAATTGTCCCCATGGAGCCAGAATCTGTTGTTTTTAGGAGGTTGTGTTCAGTCCTCGTGTTAACTGGATGCTAGACGCTACATCATCGTGATCTCTGCGATGCATGGCAGTGAGGTTATGTAACACGCTGTAAACGGCAATCAAGTCCCTCCACATCTGACAGGAAGCAAAACATGCAGAGTTCAAAAGATGAGCGTTGGTGTTCAGTTATTGTTTCCGCTGCCCCCCAAAAAAAAAAAATTTTTGCATGTTAAATATTTTAGAAACCCTCGTCGCCATGGTTACAACGTATAAAAACTGTTGACTGGTTTCCTGTGTTAACGTTGACCCAGGTCAGATCAGGTTAGATGACTGTTGGTGTTTTTTCATGGGAGAACAAACGTATTGCAACAGAACTTTGTATTTAATTAAAATCTAAAAACACTTTGAATCAGACCCCAAAGCCTCCTTCAAAATAAGATCATCTCTTTGTTCTGTCGACTTGCGGAGTCGATTTTAGAAATAAGGACCCTTTGGGAGACAAGATAAGCGTCTTATCTTTTAAACTGTGGGAGGCAGAAAACAGGAGGATTTTTTTTTTATTATTCAGATTTTTGAGTTTTATATTTGCTCTTTGTTTTGTTCTCTAGTCTGTGTCAGTCCTCTGATCGTTTTTAAAGAGAGAGAATACATGCAAACATGAATATGAGAGCAAGCAATCAAAGAAACAGGAAGTAAACATTGGCAGGGAGTTGTCCTGTTGTCCTTTTTGGGAAGGGTTGTTGGCTCTGTAGGAGTTCATACTGAAATATCTCAACAGCCATTGGTTGGTTGGAACCACCATGAACTTTGATATGATGCTGAACGTCACCAGAGGATGATCCAGCACCAGCGTGTCATGCATCTATTTTAGTTTCAACATCTACCGGGCGTAACGAAGGCCGCAGATGGTTTCCCATCCAACTTTTTCTCGTTGATTGACATTTCTTGTTTGGGAAATACTGGAAAAATGGCATCCCTATCAAAAATGAGACAATAAGAGTACAGCACTACACCAGCTTAACATTAGTATGCAGCGTTTATCTCACAGCTCTGACTGTATTTTTAAACCCTTAATCTGGGACCATTAACTGTACATGCATGCATCCAGGATCGTGGGCTTAGCACACCTATGGCGTGAACCGTGGTCGGTGTTAATGAAGCATTTTTGTTGTTGGATACTTCACGGTGTGCGCTTTAGGAAAGACAAACTTTATCTTTGGCCATGACGGGTTCATGGGTAGCATTGGCGCCAAATAACAGATATGTCAGGACATCCAGCTTGACACCGTGACAAACCGGTACATCCAGTCCCAGTGTCTCTAGCTGTAGTTGAAATCAATTGATGCTATTTGCACACGTCCTGACTGAATGCTGCTTTTCCCAGCAGAGGCTGGAACAGTGATGACAGCAGCTGTAACGATACACCTCAGGATACCGGCACAGAAAACACTGGGCGTGGGTTTAATCTGACGTGCATCAGATGCCAGCGGTCATTGTTCCCCTTCCGTCTGGAAGTTGAAACTTTAAGCCATCCGACAGGAGAGGCTGACATCATCGTAGACTAAACCCCCTTTATGCAACTTCCTCTTTCAGCGGGGAGTCACTGAATCCGCTGCTGTCAGACGGTGATGGTGGTGGTGATGCTGGAAGACCATGGGTGTGGATTCGAGCGTCCTGTTTAGACAGAAAGAAAGACTCGTTATCAATCTCCTCGCCGGAATCTTGTTTCCTGCGACGCCGTCGGCATTTCCTCCTCTCCTTTACCGAAATCCTCCGGGGGGAGAGTGAGAGACACCAAGAGATGATGATGATGATGATGATGGAAGTAAATACAGTGATGGGGAGGAGGTGGAAACTGAAACGGCGCCATCTAGTTACCAGATTTATGTTTATTTGTCATAGATTTGTGGCCATTTTTTTGTTTAGAGGATGTAATCTGAGTTTTCTGACTTAAATAACCACCTGACCCATCCTTCTCTCCTGCAACTCAACAACACAAGACATGGCCGTGTCTTAGACTTATAAACTTTACAGAGCTGAGATTTAGATCAATGTTTCCGATCACAGTTGTGAGACTAGATTTCAGCCGAGTCCTGGCACAACCCTACATGCAGCAAAAGTAAAAATAAACTGTGGTGCAGTTCAAACTGGATTTACAAACTTAACTTTCCTTTTCTCAGCTTCTCTCTGTAAAATCACAGATTTACAAGCTGCTCATTAGAGAAACAGGAGTAGATGTAAAAGCCTTTTACCCTTTTACAGACTCGGCGCTCACCATGACGTGTGCAGAACCGTGAAACAAACTTTTATTGTTGCACGCTCACACACACAGATATTTATAGAAGCAAAACACACCTGAGGCTGCAGTAAATGAAGCAATCTCGCGTATAACGTTACCGGCACTGAAGGTTTGTGGGTCACTATTCTCATGTTGGTACGTGACGGAGCATCCAGCCAAGTACAAGTCATCGAGCATGAAAACCGGCTTCCCAGAACAATGTGAACTCGTTGTTCTCGATCTTCAGTGTTTCTGCAACAGGAGTGTTTGTGTATTTGGTTAATGAAAAGTCCTGAGGTGTCATTTTATGGATTATGGTTCAAAGTGCAAATCAAAGTTTATATCTAATAGAGCAGAGAGGCTGCAGTTAGATAATCGTGCGGTTATGCGATAACGAGTCATTGGCTTCTAAATTACAGTCCAATAGGGTGAGTTAATGACATGATGGGTTCAGATCATTTTCTCACAGGTAACTTTGAAAACCTCTTGGCAAACAACTAAAACCAAAACTCCGGAAGCAGTTTGAAAGATTTCGATCTCAGGTCGACTTTAAAGTTCGTTCTGCATCTTGAAAACAGAAGTTAACGAAACAAACCCGACATTAACGTCCATTTAGAGACAGTACTTCAAGTAAAAACTGATCTTCGTCATCTGAATTTGTTTGGTGTCGCTGAACATGAGAACACAGAACAGACCGTGTATCTTATTTTACCGACATCTCAACCCGGTCCGTTACTGACTTCAGACTCCATTTCACAGTCAAAACCTGGATCCATCCAAACCTGCATATTAACAGCATCACCATCTTTTTCTGTGCACTCAAAAACTGCCTCGCATTATCACGATACCTGTCACAAACTGTATTTCAATGACTTAAAGCAACATTGCGTAACCTTTCTTGTAGGTTTTAAACCATGTGATTTAGTTTGAGAGAAATGTTGCTTTAAATGTTTCTCTTTTCATTTTTTAACTGAAATTCAGGGAAACTCGAGTTTTTCTATTGTTGGAGACGAAACACGTTTTACTTCCTCCGTGAAAGAGAAACAAAAGACAATTAGAGGAAGAAATCCACAAAGTCCAAATAAACTTTGCAGGTTTTAGCTTGTTGCTGTCGGTAAACGTCCATTATTTATTTTTTTAAAGTAGAGGACAGACAGAAAATATCTTCTAGTCTGGTGTCTGGATGTGGGAAACAAACAAGAAATACAACTTAGAGTCATGGATTGAAAGGAGAAAATTCTCCTTTTTAAGTCCAAAACCTTCAAAAACAGTTTGAATATTTCAAAAATATATTTCCAAAGTTTCAAGTGAAGGCTGTTGATCTCTGTTTGTGAACTTGTGACATTTTGTTTTAGTTTAGAGTCATTAGAAAACAAGAACGTCACTAAAACTTGTGTTTTAATGAATGAATGAATTATGTTGCTGTTCATAGTTTGGACTGTAGGTGGTGCTGTTGTCAAAGGTCATGTACTGTGTGTGTGTGTGTGTGTGTGTGTGTGTGTGTGTTCATCCATCCTGTTTTTAAGTCGACAGTCGGAGTCAGCAGAAGAGTTTCAGGAAGCGAGGAGGATCAAAGATGAGCGGGGAATAAGCTGACACACTCGAATGATCCGTTAGATCAATGGAAAAGGACGAGGCAGGGGTCAGAGGTCAAGACTATTTCTACTGCAATAAGCACATTTCTGTGTGACGCAGCAGGAAAGATGAGCCTTCATAGACCGGAGCATGCTGCTCGCGTCGGTGAAGTAGATCGACCCAGGACCAGTAAAAGTCCACAGGCTGAAGAAAACACCGTCACATGCACGGAGAAATAACAATGTTTTAAATCGCCAAACGGCTGAGAACTCTTCATGTGTCAAACAGTCGTCTAACTCTAAAGTAACGCTGGTCTAAGTCTAAAGTAACGCTGGTCTAAGTCTAAAGTAACGCTGGTCTAAGTCTGAAATAACGCTGGTCTAAGTCTAAAGTAACGCTGGTCTAAGTCTAAAGTAACGCTGGTCTAAGTCTAAAGTAACGCTGGTCTAAGTCTGAAATAACGCTGGTCTAAGTCTGAAATAACGCTGGTCTAAGTCTGAAATAACGCTGGTCTAAGTCTGAAATAACGCTGGTCTAAGTCTGAAATAACGCTGGTCTAAGTCTAAACTAACGCTGGTCTAACTCTAAAATAAAACTTTATCTCGTGTTTCTAGAGTGATGTGGTGTTACGGACACGTAATGAGTTGTTCAAGTGTCATATTTCTTAAAGGGACAGTGCAGTTTACTTCAAACTGCTTGGACTGCCGTTATATTGAATATTAGCACAGCTCGTGCTGATATTCAGTATAACTGCACGACCTTGAGTGTGTTATTGGATTTACACAACAGTTCAACAAGCAACGTTTATCTAATACTAAAATAACGTTGGCAGAGTTCTTAACTGCAAAATGTTTGTACAAAAACAGTTTATCTTTGGATATGGATTATATACAGTCAGACTAAATCCCGTGTTTCTAGAGTGATGTGTTGTTACGGACACTTAATGAATTGTCCAGGTGTCATATTTCTTATCAGATATTCAATAAATTCTCGATCCTTGTTTATTATTATTATTATTATTATTATTATTATTATTATTATTTATTTTTTTGTAGAAATACGTTCAGATAATATTCCTGTAACGTTGGCACCTATAAAGCAGATACAGTGACACCGTGCTGTTATTTTCTATATCGGCACCAGTGTTCGGTATAAAGGTTTCCGAAGCTGAAAATAAACCAGGACATGTTTGTTTATTTATTTATTTATTTATTGGCATTAAGTAAATATGACTTCTGTTTAATAAATGGAACTTAGAAGAGGGGCAGTGCTGTTATACTTAATACCCGTGCTGATATTCAGTATAACAGCACTGCTTCTTGACTGAAGAATCTCAGGAATCTTTCTTCTTCGTATCTCTCTGGTTTTCATTTGTTTCGTCTCCTCCTCCTGTGCCACCGCTCCGTCTGCAGCCTTCAGTTTATTTGTAATACTTCCCACCCCCCCCGAGTGGCGACGTACGTCGTCGTCTTGTTTACGTCTCCTCATTACCGCTCACCTGCGTCTGATTATGAACCCACCACCCAAAAAAATCATGACCAGAGAGGTCTAAAAAGGTCGCGGTGTCATCCATTTTAGCTGCTGTTGTTTTGGGGCCTCACAGCTGGAGTGCTGACGGACATTTTCCAGGCTTGTTTTCCACACACACACACACACACACACACACACACACACACACACACACACACACACACAGCTGTTGAAAGGAGTTTTTCCGGCAGGATTTTGTTAAATTTATTTACAGAGGAACACAATACTATGCAATACTACTACAGAGAGTTGGACATGGGGACTTATGGAGACTGACTCACTGCTGGAGCCAGCCTCAAGTGGACGTTAGAGGAACTGCAGTTTTTGGAGGTTTTTTTCTTGGTCGTTAGCCGGTATATCTCCTCCTCTGGTTCCTCCTTCTTCATCGTCTCCTCCTCTTCTCTCTCTCCTCTCTGTCCTTTTTATAGAGCTTTTATCCTTTCCTCTTAATCCTCCTCCCACTCCCTCTCCTCTCCTCCTCCTCCTCTGCTTCGTCCCTCCTTCATTACTGCCTCTCTTCCTCTTTCTCACGTGCTTCCTACCTCCTTATACCTTTCTCTCCTTCTTTTTACCCTTTCTTCCTCACTTCCTAAGTTCTATCTTCTCATCCTTCTTCCTCCCTCCTCATTCTCTCCTTTCTTTCATCATCCTCTGCTTCTTTCCTGTTTCCTACTTTCTTTCCTGCTATGCTCCCTTTATACCTCCTTTCCTCCTGCATTAGGTCCTTTTCTTTCTACGGTCTTTCCTTACCTCCTCCTTAACACTTTCTTCTCTCACTCCTTTGCTTCTTTTCTCTCTTCCTATCTTCCCTTCCTCCCTCCTTATACCCAGTTTTGGCTCCTTGTCTTGCTCCCTACTCCCTCTCATGTCTCTCCTTTCACTCTTTCTTTCTTTGTTTCCTTTCCCACCCCCTTCTTTTCTTCTCTATACCTCCTACTTGCCTCCTTTTTTCCACCTTTCCTTTCCCACATTGTTTTCTCTCCTTTCTTCCTCCCTTTTCTCCTCCTTCCCTCCTCTTCCTCTCTTTCCCATCTCCTTCTTCCTACTACACCACTTCCCCTCCCTCCTTTCCTTTCTCTCCTCCCTTCTCTCTCTCTATGTTCAGTCTCCTCCTCCTCTTCTCTTAATCTATCTCTCTCTCTCTCTCTACACTCTCTTTATCTCGCTCGCTCACTTTGAACTCGGAGCTGCTGCGATGCGTTCGAGTGTCTGAACAAAGTCCGGATAACGAGGACTGAGATTTCTGCACCGAGCGACCGGCGAGGATTTAAAGTGAGACGCCCCGACAGGTACGAACACCTGCAGAGAGAAACTTAGATTTTTATTGGTCAGTGTCAGTTTCTGTCTTTTTATTTTAAACAGCTGATGTTTTCTTTAAAGTTACAAACAGCTTTAATACAGTCTGTTAGTATTCAGTTAGAATGAAACAGATTTTAAATTCACAGTTTAAAGATGAAACATGAACAAAAAACAACTTTAATTTTAGAAAAATTCACATTTTCTTTTAAAATGTTTAAATTACATGACGCAGCACTCACACACACACACACACACACACACACACTCACACTCACACTCACACACACACACACACACACACACACACACACACACACACACACACACACACACCCATAAACAAGGTTTCAGCATCATCCCACTGATCCACTTGTATTAGTATTTGTCTGCTGACCTAACATTAACTTCCAGACAGCCGTGTGTGTGTGTGTGTGTGTGTGTGTGTGTGTGTGTGTGTGTGTGTGTGTGTGTGTGTGTGTGTGTGTGTGTGTGTGTGTGTGTGTGTGTGTGTGTGTGTGTGTGTGTGTGTGTGTGTGTGTGTGTGTGTGGGGTAACATGCCAGTTTAGTCAGGACTGACACAACAAGGTTGCTGTGTCGACGTAAGACTTGTTTCTGTGGTCGAGTCTTTAACGCTGCCAAGGGGCCTATTAGAGCTGTGTGTGTGTGTGTGTCTTTGTGTGTGTCTCTGTGTGTGTGTGCGCTCTCTTGTCACCGTTGGCGTGAATGAATAAGTACCTTTTGCATACTAATGTGTGGCGGACTCGGTTGTGATGTGTCCTAATGAGGCTGAGATGAAAACACGTCGTGGAGCTGAATAATGTCGCTTCATTAGAAACGATCATGGAGCAGCAGCAGCAGCTCGTTATTTATGTGACCAGAGCAAATTAATTAAAGCAACATTTATGTTTGTGATTTGTCTCCTCCAGTGTAATCCCTCTGTGGTAACTATGTCCAGCTGTACTCGAGTATTTGTTCTGATTACATTACTTCTGATGGACAGCCAATCATCAGCCAGGTCACCAGCAGCAGTCAGTCCAGCTCGGCGTCTGTCTTTTAGCCTTTTATTTCACCAACCACTAAAAGTCAGTCCCACATTTACTCTTGTCCTCTAGACTCTCTCCTTTTCTCTTCTTAGCTTCCTCCGTCAGCGTCCTCTTCTCTCTCCTTTCCTCTGCCATTATGTCCATAGAAGCTGCTGAGCCTGGTTACCTCCTCTTCTTCCTGGTAGTCCATAACACCTGTTGGTACAAACACTCAGTTTGTCAGCTTGGCGGTGAGCTCAGAGCGATGGGTACCCGTCTGAGCTAACAGCTAACTGCAGCTAACAGACTGAGCTAACATGAGCTAACAGCAGCTAACAAACTGAGCTAACATGAGCTAACAGCAGCTAACAGATTGAGCTAACGTGACCTAACAGCAGCTAACAGATTGAGCTAACATGAGCTAACAGCAGCTAACAGATTGAGCTAACATGAGCTAACATGAGCTAACAGACTGAGCTAACATGAGCTAGCAGACTGAGCTAACATGAGCTAGCAGACTGAGTTAACATGAGCTAACAGACTGAGCTAACATGAGCTAGCAGACTGAGCTAACATGAGCTAGCAGACTGAGCTAACATGAGCTAGCAGACTGAGCTAACATGAGCTAACAGACTGAGCTAACATGAGCTAACAGACTGAGCTAACGGCAGCTAACAGACTGAGCTAACATGAGCTAACAGACTGAGCTAACGTGAGCTAACAGCAGCTAACAGACTGAGCTAACATGGGCTAACGGCAGCTAACAAACTGAGCTAACAGCAGCTAAGAGACTGAGCTAACATGAGCTAACGTGTTAACAGACTGAGCTAACATGAGCTAACAGCAGCTACAGCTGTCAGCAGTTTACTTCACTGTCCATCATAAACTCTGTAAATCACAGGGGACAGTCGGGCTCTAAACTGGTGATGAAACGACATATTCTGTGTTTTCGAGCATTATTTCCATCGTGCCTTAAAGCTGTCGGGAACCTGAAAGCGTAAGGCAGAAGCAGGTCAGCTCGTGCATTAGTGGTTTATTTTTAGTCTCGTGCAGAGTTTGTAGAAAGAGCCAGCTGTGAACTTATTGTAGCTCACCAGCGAAGCAGTAAAGCCTTCAGGGCGGCGTGAGGAGAATGTACGGAGCTGAGAAAACATACTTTATGTTATTGTGATGTGGGAAGCTCGTTCAGACGGAGAACACAACGCTCAGTCTGACTTCCTACCAGGAAGTTTAGATAAGATTTGTTATCTCAAGAGTTTCTGTGTTGAAGTCGGACTTGGGGAAATTCATCAATGCAAGTCAGAGCTCCAAAGTACAAAGTCATGGGACTGCGTTAATAACCCAGCGTAGGACCAGTCGAAGAAATCATGGAGGCCAGCTGAGATGTTGTTGCTGTGGTGGTGGTTGACCTAAACAATGGGGTTGGGGTGATTTCTCGACATTGAAAGGAAGCCATATCTCTCGGCAATGGTTAGCAATCATCTTGGCTGATGGTTGGTTCAAATGAATGATCTACTAACTAAATCTGAACCGAACACGGTTAAACAATTAAAACTTCCAAGTAATTCATGGAAGATAAACAAACTACCTCATCACCTCCTGCCGGTTAATGAATGCGTTATTAATCTGTCTCATTTGCTCTGTTTTGCCAAGAAGAAGTGGAGGCTTGATGAAAGGCCGAGCCTAATGATGAATAGCACATCGAGAAACGAACAGAAGCACCCATGGGAGAGACGGATATACAAGAACCGAATTAACGAACAGCAGCCGGGCGGAGAGGTGAGGGAGGAAGAAATGGAAGCAGATTTTAAAAACGTGGCGTTGGACGGTAAAAAAAACAGGAAGCATCTGTTAGCTATCACAGACGTCTGTTACTTAATCACAAAACCACACAAACCTTTCTACAAATGTGTCTAATCACTGAGACATTAAAGTCTTTCAGCTACGGGATAAAATGAATTTGCTTCATCAATAGACGGAGTGTGAAAGTTGTAGCATATGAACTCGTCCTGGCCATGTCGTCAGTTTCTTTTGTGGAAATGATGATTCATGCTTTAATCTCGACTCGACTATCGTAACATTTTCACCTCGGCACAGAATCCCTGGATTGTTTACATCTGGTCCAAAAAGCTGCTGTTCATTCAGAATCCAGTTCAGGGTTCTTGTGATCGCTTAGAGTTCTTCATGGTCAGTCTGCTGTCTACATTGGAGATCTTCTGCAGGTCTGTGCTTAGAGTTTGTTGGTTGTTCCTTAAACCAGGCTTAAAACTAACAGACTGAACTTTTGAGGACCCAAAGATGGCACCTATTCTAGCTTCATCCACTTATCCGGGGTCGGGTCGTGGTGTCGGTGGGTTTAGCTGGATGTTTAGGACGTCCCGATCCCAAGACTTTCCCATGCTAGATGGTGTGTGTGTGTATATATATATATATATATATATATATATATATATATATATATATATATATATATATATATATATATATATATATATATATATATATATATATATATATATATATATATATGAGTCCCTCCAGCAGCAAGTAAAATGGTAAAAGTCCAAGTATGGAAGTATGCGAAATGAGACGCTGCATTAAACTGATCCACCAAGAAGTCAGCGCTCGTGCTCTTGACATAGTTCTCCTGTGTATCTTGAAGTTACTTAAGTTCATGTCTGCATTTTAAAGAGAAACAAGAAAACACATGTCACATGTGATTCGCTAACCTTTGGATGTAACCACAGGTTTCTGCTGTGTTGAAATGAGACACAACTCATGAGAAGTTCTTGTATGCAACGAGGTCTGCGTGGATTTCCAAGCTTGTGTTTGCGAGATGTCTTGCTTTGGTTTCCTTACCTCAGCGGTCTCCCTTCCTGGCCTCCAGTATTGACTACAGCCACTAACTGACAGAAAACCTTAAGTTAAGGGTTCAGGTCTCTAGTCCAGTTGTTGAATTTACTCTCTCTAGATCTCTGACAGTCATGGCGTGACGGTTCCCAACATTTGGAGACCCGGCTTGTTGCGTAAACACAATCCGTGCAAAACTTGGAAAAGTTCTTAACCACAAGTTGTTTGTCCTCGGTGTTAATTAACACCTCATGTTGGCATTGGCCAAACAATGAACAAACATTTTGTATTGAATTACAGTTTGGGTTTTGCACTAGGCCACAGAAAATGACGCCAGACGGAGTGGGACGTAAGCAAGTTATCCACACATGAGCAAAGGAAATCCAGTGTATCAGTGACAAACGATACAAAGCATTTAACTTCATGACAGCATCGGTCGAAAAGTTTACAGGGAATGATAAACACACGTAGCCTGAAACCACACATGCATAATCAATGTGATACGGAAACCGTTCACCACAATGAACGATGCGTTTTTTTAAAACTTGTTTGTGAAATCAGGAGCTTATGACCTCCAGCTCCTTGCTGTGATTGGTTGGGCTGTTGGGTTACAGGAAGTGACTGAATGATGAATGTTGTGGAGACGAACATGGATAAACTTGTAGGTCTGAGGTCACTTACACAACAGCTAAAGCTTGAAAACATTTGGTCATCGTTGGATATGGGTCATACCAATATCTTCTTCTTCTTCGTCTCAGCTTTCTCCATCAACCTCTTCGCTCTCTTCTCCTCTGCCATCGTGTTAGTTAGGTGAGCGAGCAAGAAGCCGCCGGACAAGAGTGAAACTCTGTGATTTACAGAGTTTATGATGGACAGTGAAGTAAACTGCTGACAGCTGTAGCTGCCGTTAGCTCAGTTCGTCAGCTTGGTGGTGAGCTCAGAGCGACGGGTACCAACAGCTGTTAGCTCATGTTAGCTCAGTCTGTTAGCTCATGTTAGCTCAGTTTGTTAGCTGCCGTTAGCTCATGTTAGCTCAGTTTGTTAGCTCAGTCTGTTAGCTGCTGTTAGCTCAGTCTGTTAGCTGCTGTTAGCTCAGGCTGTTAGCTGCTGTTAGCTCAGTCTGTTAGCTCATGTTAGCTCAGTCTGTTAGCTCATGTTAGCTCAGTCTGTTAGCTGCTGTTAGCTCAGTCTGTTAGCTGCTGTTAGCTCATGTTAGCTTAGTCTGTTAGCTCATGTTAGCTTAGTCTGTTAGCTCATGTTAGCTCAGTTTGTTAGCTGCTGTTAGCTCATGTTAGCTGATGTTAGCTCATGTTAGCGCAGTTTGTTAGCTCACGTTAGCTCAGTCTGTTAGCTGCTGTTAGCTCAGTACCTGTCGCTCTGAGCTCACCGCCAAGCTGACGAACTTAGTGTTTGTATCACAGGCGTTATGGATGACCAGGAAGAAGAGGAGGTAACCAGGCTCAGCAGCTTCTATGGACATAATGGCAGAGGAGAAGAGAGTGAAGAGGACGCTGACGGAGGAAGCTAAGAAGAGTCCAGAGGACAAGAGTAAATGTGGGACTGACTTTTAGTGGTTGGTGAAATAAAACTGGGGACGCTAAATCCCAAAAATAAACTTTTCCACACAATGTGACATAAATATAAGCAGCTGCTCCAGAGAAAGAAAACATGCGACATGACATAATGTGTAGGTTTAGTCTCTTTAAACAGATCTTAAATGTCAGTCTTTAAACTTTCCCTTAGTTTGCTTTGAGACACTGTTGGTCACCCGTTCCTCGCAGACCTCTGTGGGTCACCCGTCCTCCGGTTTCCCCACCACGTGATTGTCTGGTTACGTTTAGCATTAAGACCACAGCAATTTTCTCCAATCATGCTGCGCTGGTGTGGGCTGAGGCCGGCTCGGTTATAGACACGAGACAATGGGAAACGTGGAAGTGAACATATACACAGTGCGAGGCAGTCGAGCGTGAAAGGTTACTGTAGTTACGTCAGGACGCCTGAGGCTGATTATAGAAAGGCATGTAGGGTTCGTCACGAAGCTTTGATTCTTTCAACGTCTTCAGCTTCAGCCATCTTTGGTCTGTTGTGATCACTCGCTCATGTTGTTGAGTGTAGTTTAAAATCCTTTCACAATGGTGCTCAGCAGCATTTTTCCCCTAAGTATCGAGGCCATGTAGGGGAACTTCGGCTTCATTAAAGATTCCTGCAGGTTGTCTGCAAACGTTCAGAGCTCAGGACCAAACACGGGGATTAAGAACAAAATGCCAGGAGTTAAGATGACAGGAAGCACCTGCAGGATTCTTCAAATGTAAAAGAAAATTCCATAACATTTTGATGTTTCAGCTCTAAAAAGTAGGATTTAATTTCTAACTTCAAAACGCCCCAGTTGTTACCTTAACATCCAAAAATCCGTCTGACTGTTTTTACATTTATGGTACAAAAAACAGTTTTGGTCTCTGTAGCTAATTTCCCCGTTCATGACAACTGTACTGAGGTTGAATTTATATACAACTCACCTGTTCACATTATATTAAGGCTTAAAGTTATGCAGGATTAAGAGCGTGGACGCTTTTGGTGGTCTTAAATTGATTTATCACTGACTTTAAAATGCTGCCATGCAACACGCAGACAAACAAATAAATAAAGAACTATTGTTAGTCGAGTGAAAAATTTTCTAAAATTCCCAAGTGGGCAGTTGGAAGCTGAGTTTTTCCAGATGTCTTCTTCTTCAGAAACACTTTCCTCTTCAGTAAACATCTGGGTCCAGATGCTTTGATAGGCCGAGATCCAGCCAACAATGTTTGGGAGTCTGCGCGTGATTTCGACGGCCTTAATCCGACTTCGATCCCTGTGGAGATGATTCTATTCTGATCTGTAAATCATCAAAATCTGAGTTTTTATTTTTTTTTGAGTTTATTCTTTTTTCTGCCACAGTCGCCAGACAAAAAATGTCCGAGGCTTCAGATCTACCCCGACGTCTTCTGGGCGATGTAACCGAGTATGTTTAGTACAAGTTCAAATCTGAGCTTCTTCTACCACACCACAACCGTGCACGCACAGCTTAAACGGTTACTTTTACTTTAGTAACGTTTAGCGGTTCACAGATAGATGGAGTGAATAATGAACACCAGGAAATGAAGTGAACCTGAGCCGCAGTGAGCGGGTGTTCGATGGAGGGATGCGGCGGCCACAGGTTAACGAGAACCAGACGAACGCGGTCTGCAATCTGAGGTCGGCGTTTGCGCGACCGCTTCACCCCATCACACAAAAATGTGCTTTTAATATGTGCGTGTAGTTAGTGTGATGAAAAGGCTCGCTCGAATTCTGAACACACAAAAAAAACATGGAAATGATCCAAATAACATGATGCACTGAGGAAGTGGCCTGATGAAGAGTCAGATATTTGTATGTGGGGAGTAACAACTCTCAGACAAATAAAACCAGACATGTGGATAAAACCAGCAGTTTGTTTTGATTCTTATGATCTTAAAAATGTAACTACAGCTGCCAAGTACAAGACTTCTAATAAAGTAGCAGCATGAAGTGGTAAAAGTACCTCAGTTTTGTACATAAGTACCTTCACGCAGTCGTAATCGTGAGTAAAACCCTCAGCGTGACAGTACGAAGTGTCATACAACCTTTATTTTCTAGTTCAGATGTTTCTACGTCCGCTAGATGTGAGCAGAACTTTGATTTATAAAACCACATGGACACTTTGTTTCAAATATTAAAATATGAAACTGTCTATTCACAGACGACAAATAAAAGATGGATATCAAGACGATGTTGTTAAGAAATAAAAAAGTTCAGCTGAACAGATAACTGAAAACAAATGTTAATAAAATAAAAGGACGTCGTATTTTCAAAGCAGATTTTATCATTAAAACTGACATTTAATAAAACTGATCACCACAGGCTGATTCTTTACCTGCATTAAAGTGGTTTTTACTCCAGCATCGAATAATCAGAGACCAAATGATCTCTTTAATATCCTGACTTCAAACTTCAGGCGTTTGTTGAACTGGAAACATCCTCACCGAGCTGCAGGAGATATTAAACCGGCTGATTGGACACGTTGAACCTCCTTTTTGTGCAGGAAGATTGAAGAACAAGCACACGACAGAAGATTTCTGCAAACAATGGATGAATTCAAAAGATGCACAAAAAAACAGTGAAAGGACTTTTACGGAAAATAAATCAAACTATAAATTTACTGAAGTTTTCAGTAAAATCTGACAATTGAAATAATTTTTACAGACGTCAGGGTCGGAGTTCAATATGTTGCTCAAGGACACACTGAACCAGAAGAGCCCAGACCTGTAATTATTATTTAGTTATTTTCATAATTTATTGGTTGATTTTAGATTTAAATCTATTAAACAGAGTCAGAAATATATTTGACTCAGTATAAAATGGAGTACCTCAAAGTTTGCTGGTACTTTTCGTCACTGCTGAGACTTTTGAACATTCAGCTGCTTTAATTTTCTCAGTTATCAACTTGTTGCCTTGTTGGAGAACAAGACAGATTTAGTTGAGCAACTTGAGTCGCTGTTAGTAATTGAATCTTTTGAGGGTTTTTTGCTGTTGGAGTTGATGGTTGGTTGATAATGATCGTATGTTAGAGAGCGAGCGTAAAAATGAGAGTTGACTGTGATTAATGTGTCGTGACGTAGATCCTGCACGACCCTCCGTCATCCTTTTAAAGTTTGTCCTTGCTGACCTCTCTCTCTCTTGTCTTTACAGGGGGACCACAAGTGGGCGACCATGTTGGGTCAGAGCGTCCGGTTGCAGCCGGTGCCCATCCAGAGCCTGTCGGAGCTCGAGCGAGCCAGGCTACAGGAAGTGGCTTTGTACCACCTGGAAGAGAGAGACCTGGATTTCAAGATCAGCATCCCGAGAGGTACGGAAACGTAACATTACACACTGTTGTTGTTGGTTAAAGTTTATTCGTATGGGCGATTTCACATGTAAGGTTTGTGTTTTATTCCAAGTTACAATGCTGGTTTGCCATAATTAACATAAAAATACCATATAAATGTCATATGGGACGATGATTGTGCCATTAAATTACACTGCACTGCCAAAATGTTAAACCCCATTGAAGTTAATGGGAAGTTAAAGTGCCAGATTTAATCTGAATCAGACTTGGAACTAACTTTTTCCCAGTCGACCAACTGGTAGCGTCATGTTTAACTCATCATCAAACTCTCAAACTCTTGGAATCAGAGTTAATAAACTTATTTCTTCTCCTAATGTCGGCCCCATTTCTTTAAGAGTTGCTGTCAAACTGCAAACCTGTGAAGAAATGTCCAAATCTACATTCGCCTTTATTCATTTGATCGATTTTTGGTCTATAATAATTAATTAAAATCATTCTTAGACCTTGCAACAATTCAAATCAAACACAGTTTGTAGATATTGGGTAAAAAGACGATGCAAACCTGCTTCACAGATTGTTGGGGAGTGATGGATTAAGGACTTTCATTGTTTTGTCTTGGTTGGGAAGAGGAACGTCGTCTTAGAGGTTCCACAAGCTCAGGATGATGTGGTTAACGTCTCTTTTTAAAAAAGAAGCTAAGGTTGAATCGTCCTGTCCTGTCTGAGAACCTCCGAGGGAGCCATAACAGTCTGTTTGTGAATGTTAGGAATGAGTTTAAAGCTGGAGGACGTCAAGGCTCAGCCTGCACTCGACTCCATACACATGTGTAAGCAATCCGAGCTGTCCGTTATGATAAGAAAGGCTGCAGGAGTCGTTTATTTATCCACATGTGTCGGCTCGGTATCCTAAATACCGCTGGCGGGATTTTGAGTGCAGTTTCTCTTCGGGACATTTGCTGTAACGCAAGCAACAACAAAAAAACACATTTGGTGCCTAAAACTTTGAGATTATCAGAAAAGTAGTTGTGTTGGGAATCACTTCCACAAACAAAGACTATTTCTAAGACGAGAGGACGGTCTCGGCTGGCTCTGCCTTCTAGGGACACACAAATAATCTCATGGGGAACATTATGACTTCTTCTTATGGTCGCTACTTTCCATCTCTGGATACAATCATGAGCACTGTGGCTTTGAATCCATGTTTCATCTCACTTCATCACTCACTGACATTCAGGAGTTTTCAGGGAAATATTCCCCTCGTTTCTTTTCTTGCTACTGGAAGATCATTTCCTTCTCTTACAAACTCTGTTGGAAAAACTGTTTCAATCATTGCTTTGTTTTACTTTCAACCGTCCATGGACGTTTGCCATATTCTATAAGAGAAAATTGTGCTTTTGTGTAACTTCTCCCTTCACTTATTACGAATGAGCTGATGGCTGAGCATTTCTCTTCGACCACCTTCATTTTTTGGTGGAGGTTGTTGGGGCTGTGTGCAGCTCAAAGAAAAACCGCAGACAATATTTAAGTTATCCAAGGTATTGTGTTTTTTTGTTACACTTATTCGGGGTTGGGTCACAGTGGCAGCGGGTTTACCAAGGCGTCCCAGACGTCCATCTCGGCCAGATGGTCTAGATCAGGGGTGTCCAAACTTGGTTGGAAGGAAAACCTGCAGCCACACCGGACCCTTTGTGGAACAGTTTGGGCAACCCTGGCCTACATAGTCCCTCCACTGGGTTCTGGTTTTCTGAGCTCTTCTCCACGCTCCTTACTATATCTCTAAAGCTAAGCCCAGCCACCCAACGAAAGAAAGTCATTTCGGCTACTTGTATCCGCAATCTTGTTCTTTCGGTCACTACCCAAAGCTCATGACCACAGGTGAGGGTTTGAACATGGATGGACTGGAAGATCGAGAGCTACCTGCACAACTTTTCGGTACAATGTCCGTAGTCCACCAATCTGGTCCATCTGACGCAGTGGTGACCCCGAGATACCTGAACTCCTTCGCTTGGGGCAGCAACTCGCTCTTAAGTTTTGATTCCAGTAAATTTCCAGTGAAATAGTTGGTTTCTAGAGAAATTATGCAATGTAGCATTAAGTAAGAAAGTCCAGCCTCCGTGCTGGGTGTTAACAGCTGGATGTCGACTTCAGAACAGCTGGAAAATACCTCGACACTATTCCTCTGCCGATGTTTACTTTAGCAACCATTCCTCTTCTCGCCACCGGACTACTCCCCTTGCTTTGAAATATCGTTCATGTGCGATGGTCTCGTCCATCTTAACTGTGAGGTAATAAATCCAGCCAATAACGTTGGAGAGTTTCACAAATAAACCGTAAATCTTTCAAACACCTCGCCGGCTGCAGTCTGGGAGGTTTTCGCTCGTTGAGTCTGGAGGGTTCGCTGAGGTCAGCAATGATAAAGCAAACCAAGCTGATTGTAGATGTGTTTGTGTATACAAGTGTGTAGGATCCGATGGCCTTTTTCCTTTGAGAGCAGTTGGTATGTAAGCTGCTTTTCTCAGACTCAGCTGCTCTCTCTCATACTGTTGTCGAGAGAGTTATTCGGGGCTATTAACCCTCCGACCTGCTCGACTTTCAACGGATTCAGGCTCAGTTTAAACACTGACGCTCAGTTACGCTGTCTGACTCCCACTACGTTAAAAAAACTTTTTGTGACTTCGGCCAAACCACAGACCAAATTCGAGTTCCCTCCTTTTTTTTGCTGGGACATTGATGCATTTCTTGTTTCATTACTGCAACAGTAGATGTGTAGAAATATCGTCAAACATCTGACATGACAAACGAAACAAAGACAGACTTGTTTCAAATTGTCAAAAACTCACAAGGATACGTTTAAAACCTGCAATAGCTGATAGCTGACATCAATGTGGTGCTCATTTAATCATGCTGTAACATTCACATCATCCATCTGGAGTCAAATATTAACTTTATTTTTGCTCTGTTTTGGGGCTCCACCAACTCCTGAGGGAAATATTCAGCTGCTAGTTGCTACTCATTTCTGTCTGCCATGTGTATACAAGCTAATATTACTTTCTAGCTCTCAACAACAACTTAGCCTCCTCCATCAGCGTCCACTTCAGACTTTTAGCCTCGACCATTATGTCCATAGAGGGTGCTGAGCCCGGTTACATTGCACCTTCTTCTAGCTCCTGTTCTGGCACGACACCAGCACCACTCCCTCCTAGTGCTCTGAGCTCTGAGCCTGTGTGAACATGAATTACTCATGTGTTGGATGATAAACAGATCATTGCGAATTTCAGAGCCAAGTCTTGGTTAAAGAAAATAGTTTGGGTCTTGCGTAAATAAGTTGTTGTTCCATGTGACGCAGCGTCTATCCTGTGAGACTTTCACTCGTCCCTGTCGTCCTTATGTTTCTCTATAAGGGATGAATGTACCCGGTTTTCCCATCAGTCCAGGGTTTAATTACACAGCGAGGTTCATGGGAAGTTTTCAGGAGCTTTGCTTTCTATGAATTTCCACTGACCCAAGTCTGTATCTGGGAAATGTGGGATCACCGACTGATTATGGTTATTTTAGGGACACAATGTGGTGATGCTGCACGCGGAGATGTTTTATGATTGTTGCACGAGACATAAATGTGAAACAGTCGGACAAAGCTCTCTCTGTGAGGAAGTGTGGGAAGATTCGTCCTCAGTTTCTCCCTCGGGGGTGAAATCTCTGCAGTCTGCCAGGTCCGTCACGGTCTCACCATCACCTCCCTCTGTGCTCCCTCCATGTTTGTCTTTCGGGTTCTTGTTGTTTTTTCCTCTCTGAGGTTTCTTCTTTGACTCTGTCTCTCTCTCTCGTTAAATGCCATAAAACCTCTCCGTGTGTTCATGACCATGTCTGACTGTGTGTGCATGTACCGGAGTTTGTTTCTTTCATTGGCAAACTCTTGGTGAAACTTCTTGGTGAAATGTGTCTTGAGACAGATTTGGTCTTATTTGGTGTTGAGTTCATTCTCATGCCCTGTTCTCTCGACCACGCTCTGCTGGGACTCCGATATCCTTCTGTCTCGCTGCTTCTTTCCATTTTTTTTTTCTCTGTTCAGATGTTGCCTTATTTCTATTATTTCATCAATATAAATTTCTTTTCTCTTTTTCAAGATTAGTGGCTTGAAGAGTGAAATAAGTAACGATCAAGTCATCGTTTTGATTCATTTTCAAGCAATGATTTAAGTTTTCTAGCTTCTCAAACATGGCTGTTTGCTTCTTTTCTCCATTTCAAATAACCGAATATTGAATTTTGGACTGTTGATTGGATAAAACAACAATTTAAAGACCTCTGTGCTTGGACAAATGGTGATGGACCAAATAAATCGCCCGATTAATCAACATGTCGACAAAAAAAACATTGTCGACCTTAAAGGAACCTTAAAAACAACCCATCGCTAGTCTAGAACCATCATTAATAAATAAATAATACACCTTTTTATAATCTCTTCCATGTCGTGGGGTCTCGCTTACGTTCAGGATTCTCGCGTGAATACGGCGAGGTGCTACGCTGCTGAGAGGGCGGAGCTAAACCGCAGCGTTTACGTCCCCGGTGTGAATCCCCAGCTGGATGCGGCGTGTGCGTGATGGGAGGGGCCATGCGCTTTGAAAATAAACTTTAATTTCCTGCAGTCGTGGGAATTTGACCCTTTTTATCCCGACTTGCACAGACACTCACTTTCACATGGACCCAAACTCTTTTTTTTTTTTTTTTTTTTTCCCCACATGTGTTTAAGGTGGAAATAAGCAACCATCTTTACAGTCTGAAATATTCTGGATGGCAACGTGGGGACGTTCCTTAACAGACCAACTTGGGATTAGAGATTTCTAAACAGCAGCTCTGGTAACCAAAACAAAGGCTTCGTCCTCGTAACCTCGGTCGGAGGATGTGGAGCTCGTAAAACCGACACGACACAAAACCAAACACACCCTGTGAAAACAGACAGAACTGCTGCTGTGGCAAGTTTGGACTTATTCTGCCATCAAACTGTTGATGCTCTAAATGTATTTTGTGTTTCTGTCAATTTTTTAATTAATTGGCCATTAATCCACATGAATTTTGATGATTTCGGAACGGCACCCCGTGTCTAAGCACGGACGTTTCTTTTTAAGGAGGTCGACCAAAGAAAAACTTGTTTCAATTTATTCAGACACAGTCCGTGTACGACGTAAATCCTGATCTATGTCGAGATGTTTACCCACAACTTTCCGTCTAAAATTGAGCCAGTTGGCTCCATAAGTTTGGCTCCTATGGTAGAAGAAGCTCATCCATGGTCCACTATCTGGCTTTTTCTGGAACTTTCGACCACATGGTCTCATTTGCTGATTGTGAGATGTAACTGAAGTGTTTAAAATGCCCTTCTTATAGTTTTTCTCTATTCATTTTCCCTTGTCTTTCATGTCTGGGGTTGTGCAGCCACGCAAACAAACAACGAGGCCTCGTCTATTGAAAACGTTCTGCTCTATTCTTAGAACCGAGGAAGCGCTCAGGAGATAAAGATAAGACGGGCGAGAGTTCATAACGAGGAGGTCGAGTTTATCGAGTTAATTTAAGGCTGATAAAAGGATCCGTCATCAGTGTTGACGGAGCAACAGACCAAACATCCCTGAATGAATATAAATATATATCATCTCTGTTCACGCGACACTAACAGTTTTCTTCTTTTTTCTTACAGAAATGCGTAAACGGAGAAAATCTCTTCGCAGGAAGTTCGACTCGTTCTCTAAAGAGAAGAAGGAGCGAGGTGAGTTCGTGTCGTGTGTGTGGTTAAACAGAAAAAAAATTCAGTTAGTCTCCTTGTGTTCCCATGTGAAGTTCCCGTATGACCCACAGACTCTGTTACAGTAAATGTCATCATGAAGCCCATCCTGTCGGTTTGAACAGCATCACAACCGCTGACGTCCGGCGGCTTTCACCACTAATGCACTCGCTAAAAAATGTGTTTATGAAGCACAAGTGGCTGGAGGCTGCAGACTGACTCATGCAGTGAGTCAGACTCGTGTTTCATTGTCTCTGCTCCCGTCTTTTTTTATGCGTTGTTGTAACATAAACCTAATAATGACTGAACACGAACGCCCTCGACACCCCGACAGTCATGCCGTGTCACAGTATAAACGCGGAAACAACTCGAGTTATTATGTGCACGCCAACGTCCCGATTACTGGAAGTTACCAGCTTAACGTCAGATTTTATTCATAACATTTACATTTAATTTAATTAATTTAAATCACAACAGAAGTTACCTCATGACACTTTCCATATAGAGCCAACGATTCCCACCAAGAGCTAGCAGGGAAAAACTTCCTTTAAAGGTTCATATGTCAGATTTGAATATAATATTCATAACTATGTTTTCATGAATGTAGAATCACCTGATAATAAAATAAGAATAGTTCTGTTATCACGTTAAAATGTGACTTTTATATCTACAGGGTAATTATGTGCAAAGGGCTTTCTTGGGATAAAAGATTAATCTGTTAATTAGTTCTAATCTTTCTTTGATATTCTCAGTTCTTCTCTTGAATTGTCTCCTGAGTATTCTCTATAGACAGATATCTGTATATAAATGCAGACTCTGTAGACAAAGGACCAAGAGTTCGGCACCAGATCCATTCTGGTTTTCCCATTCGGGAAATTTTGACCAGTCACGTTTGAGTGTGGAGAGCAAAAGTTGCGTAAGGCAATCTCGGAGCCCATCCGGTATCATCTGCAAAACGTATCTATGTTCCGGATATCTGCAGGCTATACAGGAAACCCCGAGGCATTGGCCATTTGCCCCAGGGGCAGGTACTGCCGTTGGGTTCCAAGATTGCCTACCAAGTTGAGGGACCTTCAGGGTCCCTGAAGGCGTCAGGGTCAGTTGGGGTCACTTGGTTTCTGGTAATCTGATCAAATGTAACTAGGCTGTGGAGCCAAAACACATGACGAGCTGCTGTTCTACCAGCTTTAAGGCGTTAACACTGAGATCCTGTCAATGGTATGATATTAGGGATGTCCGATATTGGCTTTTTTGCCGATAACCGATATGCCGATATTGTCCAACTCTCAATTTCCGATACCGATATCAGCCGATACCGATATATGGGTTATTTTTTACTCAAAACTAATTTAGGTAACATCACATATCTCCTGTTGTGGAACTAACACAACATGCTTAATGTTAATACACCACTGTAATACACCACTGGATATATTCTTGAATGGAACAAGACTTTCCAAATGTTAACATTGTGCAAAATAAGAAATACTTGCGATTGCTTCTGCCGTGTGAGAGCCGCGGCACTCTTGGGAATGAAGCACAGACTTCTTCAACACAAAGTCGTTGTCTAGCCATTGAGCAGTCAAGCTCAACATGCTAACCTGGCTAACGCTGGAAGACCATATATCTGTTGTGAAGCTAATTGATACAGCCTCAGCTATTAACTTCTCGACGTGGCTGTAAACAACTCTGTGCAACTCGGGCAAACAAACATCTGTTAAATACCTGCGGCTGGGCATGGTGAAGCGTGGCTCGAGGAACTCCACAAGTTTAGTGAATCCGGCGTCTTGCACGATTGAGAATGGCTGGTTATCCAGTGCAATACATTCGATTATTTTCCTATTGATGGCTTTTGCCCTGGGGTGGTCCTTGGCGTATTTCTGTCTTTTCTCGTTGGACTCTTTGAGCGTCATCTGCATCTGAGTCGTTTGTTTCTGTCCCGCCGGGCTCTGTTTCTTTTCATTGCTTTGCTGCACAAATCTCTCGTAACTCTCTGCATGGTTTATCCTGAGGTGGGAGATTAAATTAGATGTACCGAAGGCAGAAATCTTGGTCCCACCTCGCATAACTGAAGCTTTGCAGTCATTGCAAATAGCAACTTTAACGTCCGACGGAGACACTTGAAAATAATTCCAAACCACTGACATGTTGCAACTTGCCAGCGAGCAAGTTTGTCACTGCAGCAACTAGTGTTTGTGGGCGCAGCTTGATGATGTCATCAAATTTGCGCAGACAAACGTTTCAGGAGCCAATAGGCACTATTTGGGTGAAACGCAAGTATTATTTTATCGGGGTTTTGAGGCATTAAAAAATCTGATACCGATATCAACCGATATTAAATTTTTAAGCTATTATCGGCCGATAATGAATATGGGCCGATAATATCGGACATCTCTATATGATATCTCTGTTCAGGTCTTGTAATCACAGGCCTTCATCTGCATTCATGTGCCGGGCTCCTGTTGTTTTTAATTTCCCCTCTTATATTTACATTTAATCTCTGATTTCTTAACCTCCCTCTTCTTTGTAAAGCCACTCATCTGCCAATGTGACCCCAACCCCCTTCATAAAGAGATGTTCTCTATTCCCGGGTGATTATCACAGCAGTGCAAAAGACGCCAGCCAAAACACACACACGGCACAAACATTCCCGGGACGTCTGCGCAGGTCTTTTTTAAATCCTGCCTCCAGCTTCTGACACGCAGGGACTTAGCTGAAGCTAACCCTGCTAATCAAAACACAGAACATTGGGACCTGGCAGAGCTCCTGCTGGCTCTGCTGCCCTACTACTCCAGGCATGACTGTGTGGCCTTCAGGGGTCGACGGATAGGTGGTATTAGCATGTTTTCCAGTGTTTACAACGCAGAGTTCTGTTGTATTTTCTCCTTTTAATTTGGATACTTTAAGTATATTTTACTGTTGATACTTGACGTGAGACCCCGTCCCTCAAAGCCAATGTCCGAATGCTGGTTTCAGACCAGGTTTGAAGTTCGTTTGAAGCATGCTGACTTTCGTTTAAGTCTGGGTACTTGACTTTGGTTTGCCGTATGATCAGCGCCGGTCCTGGCCCCGCTCCCGGGGGCGCCCGCTCCGCTAACTTGATGAGCGGTATCGAAAATTTGCGAGGTTTTTTTTCATTTTCGGGCGCTCGTGCGCCCCCCATGGAGCTGGCGCCCTGGGCGGCCGCCCACATTGCCCATTGCTAAGACCGACCCTGCGTATAATCCTCCGAGCATTATGAACATGACGACGGGCTTGGCGTTGGTGTATATGATCGAATGAGCGTTGGAATACCTCGTGTTAAGGCTTGATATGGGTCATACTAGACACGAACGATTAAGTTTCAAATCCTGCTTGCTTTCTTGTCTCGCCACCGCTGTGATGTCGAAGATGTAGACGCTGTTAGACCATCCAATAATTGTGTATTCCTCTTTGCTGCTCTTTTGAAACACTATTTTTAGGAGAAGGTTATTGGCTTCTATAGTTTGCTTGTGTTTCAGTGTGGACATCCTGTGTAAAGTCAACATAGGTTTTTAAATTCACCTCACATGCCTCCAATAGCATCACCCAGCTGCTGGTGTGGTGACGGAGAAATGGTCGTGAACAGCATCTAAATATATCTCCTGCAGCCTTCCAGGACCAGAAACACTAAAGAAGGAAAATTCCTGAACAATACGTCTTTACGACTCGACCACAGCGAACGTCCTGTCTGAAGTTGTGTTTGTCCAGAGGGATCTCGTCAGTGATGTAATGTGCTAATCACGTCTAATCAGGCGAGTCGAGAAGAAGCTTTCGTAAATATTGAGGAATGTTGGCTGGTGTGAATTTGTTTTTTTCACAGTTGTCAAGAAGTGATGTTTTCAGGATGAAGTACAAAACGAAGGAAAACATCATAAAATATAACAAATTACATCAATAAATATTAGTTATGTAAATAATTAAAATGTAAAGTTTACTACATCTGATCAGTTTGAAGGGTTTTTTAAAAATCACACTACAAAATGTTTTGGGCCAGAAAAACCTCAAACAAACCCATAAAAGATTAAGTTCTTAAATATTATACCCTAATTTAAATGTTATAACAACATACTTAATTAATTGGCATTATTAAAACATTGATTATGATTGGAAACAGATTACCAAATCACGTTTAATTCAAAAACATCTCTGACCTCGTTATCTATCCGCTGATTGACTCTGAGTGTTGCCCAAGCTGCCACATCCAACCATCTAATCCCTCGAGCAATCACTTTAAACAAACAACTTAAGCGAACGCTGTCGTACACGTTGCCAGAAGATGTGGCCAAGAGTCAGGAGGCAGCGGCACGCCGTGGTCGATGCCAACAGACGTCAGGACTGAGGAATAAGCACAGACTTACTGATCAAACGGTGCGTTGGACGCATTAACCGGTGACATTCAATGGATGGAGAGCCCGTTTTTGTTGGCGACCGTGTGTTTGTTGGACGAGTACCGGCTCAATCGGTTTCCATGCAGCTGTTATTGCTAGTTTTCCTCAAATGAAGGTGGAAAATTGGCAAACAGCCGCTGAGGTTGATAAGACGTGAAGCAGCGTCAGTTTTCATGTTGTAAACCACAACGCCAAACAAATGCTTGTCCTAATATGCTAGTTGATATAAACAATTATCATCCAGGTCAACCTGCAGGATTTTTTCCAGGAACCACTCCAGAACATTTGTTTACCGAGCAGGGAAATTAAAAAGTAATTCAAGTTCCAGGAGCGAGGCCTTGATCTGGGCGCATTTTCCAACCAGGGATTTCTCTGAACTAGTGGTGCTAAACATAGATCACAGCGATCAACAGCGAGCAAGCTGCTTGAGTCCAGACGTGCTAAAGAAAAGCAAAAAAAAAAAGACAAAGACGAGGCACTAACATGGTAAATACAAATAATTGTCGACCAGGCAAGTGTCAAGGAGCTTATCAGTGATCCGTGAACTCGTGGAGGACGGCTGGTCAGATTAATTTACTTTTTTTTAAAGAGTTGTCGAGCCGAGGGAGAATTACGTTAGCGCTCTGCCATGTGCAAAACAAGAAACTCCACCTGGGAGATGTTTGTATAGAAGTAAATATGAATTTGTGTTGGCCGTCGTCCTCTCTGAACTTTCTAAAGACCTAGATTTACTACGGATGATCAGAGCGTTCATGTTGCTGAGAGTTATTTCGAGCTCCTTCCACCCACCCTCCAACCTTAAAGACTTTGTGTCGTCCTGCCAGCCTGACCTGGTTGAGACATTTCTCCGTGACCGTGCACGTGTGCTGGTCATCCATGTGTCTTCATTCAAACTGTGTGAACGTTGAAAGTTCGGACGCAACCCCGCGATTTAATGTGTTGCTGTGTGGAACCGTCGGTCCTTCAACCACAATTTGTTCCCAGATGAAGTGTGATTAAACAATGTATAAATAAATAATGAAATATCTAAATAAATGAAAAATAAGTGTATTTTAGTAAATAAATTCTGTATTTTTACGTTTATTTGTGTATTTCTAAGACCCTGTGCAAGCAGGACAGTTTGATTTATATACCGTTGAATCATAACAGAAGTTATTTCATGACACTTTCCGTCAGTGCAATGTTTCAGACTAATTTATCATACAAACATTAATAAATAAATGTAAAGTTCTTGCACATAAGCTATAGATTTTGTCATCCAGACTGCAGGTTTTCATCCATTGGATCGTATGTTTGACACAGTTTTTGTTGTTGTCCTTAATTAACCTCTTCAGCGGGACTAAGTGGTATGAGCTCAACTGTTGTGGTCATGTGACGCAGCAGTATCGATGCTCCCCCTCGATGACGGCGGCGGCGGCCGCGACCTCGCTGGTGTCAAGTTCGCTTGCAGCCTGAACGCTGGCCTCGCAGTAATCCTGTATCAGTCTGAGTGTGGTGTCTGGTTTGTGGCGGTGGCGGCTCTAACGGGATTTTACCCGTTCATCCCTCTCTCCATCCATTGAGTCTATTCTTACACGGCTTGTCAACTTGAACCTGTAATCTCTGCTATGAGGTGCTGTGCGATCACAAGTCATCGTCGCCCCCCGTACAAACGACTCATCAGCTGCAATCATCATCTCTAAACTCAGCTGTCCTAATTTATTTCTCCCGGTTTGCATCTTTATTTTATATTATATTTATATTTTTTACATTTCCACAGTAGTTTAAAATTACGGACATATCATTCATCATGATTAATGACAAAATAGTTATTTCTAATTTTTGTTTTTTTAGTATTTTTCTTTTTAGTTTTAAAGAATCTTATTAGTTTTACATATATGTATAAATATATATAATTAAAATATGATTACAGTAGTTTTTGTGATTTAAAATTATATATAAATGTCTGTAAAATTACCAGGATTATTTGTAAATTAACAACCAAACTGTTATTTTAAGTGTTTTGCATTAATGAAACATTATGACTGAATTTATGAAAAGCGTCTCACCCTGAAGATTAAAGTCCGATTATGTTTCTGTTCGGACTTCAGATGGTTTCAGCACGGAGGAATGTTTCCTATAAATAAAACTCAGACCAGATTTACAACATCACTGTGTTCAGACGTTAAATGATCTATAAAATTGTTTTTCTAATCGGAGTAAAAGTGCTTTAATCACTTTACAAGACACTTTGTTCACCTCTAAAATATCCACATAAAGATTCAGTTCAAACGACAGATGGGGAAGTTACAGGTGTGAGATTTCTCTCCCACAGAGCGGACACCAATACTGACGCATACGTGAATAATAGGAACTGAGTAAACATCATACACAGCTTTATAACACTAAATAAGTTTATTTCTATGAATCGTTCTTTCATTGGAGGATTTAGAGTCTGGACTTTGCAATAATGTCAAATTAAGCCAGATTGATACTTGAAATCTGGCCCACATGTTCGAGAAGTATGTAAAGTTAACGCTGTAACAGTTTCCTAAATCACCCTCATCTGACACATAAAAACAGACGCAGCTTTAAATATATGTTTATAAAACATGCACTGTTTTCTCCTCCCTCAGAGTCGATGCCCATGGCGTTCGGCATCCCGCTCTCCCAGGTCATCGCCAACGACCAGGCCTACAAGCGGCGGCAGGACGCCCTGAAGGAGAGCCGGCGGGACTGTCTGGACCTGGAGGCCAGCATCCTGCGCTTCCGGGCCGAGAAGCGACAGTTCTTCAACGGGAACAAGCCGCTGGTCAGCTCCTCGTCGCTCACGGGAGGTCCCGGCTCGCCGTCCACGAACTCTGTGGCGCCGGCGCCGATTTTCGAGACCCAGAACAAACCGCTGTCGCCTACGTTCCTGGATAACACCGGCCGTGGACAGAGGAGGGTGAGACGATTATTTGAACATGTATCCTCTTCGCTCTCTTCTCCTCTGCCATTAGAAGCTGCTGAGCCCGGTTACATTGCGGCTCAGGTTCTGGCACGACACTGCCTTGGCTTTCTATCAGCATTCAAAGTGTGAAGCTCAAGGTCTATGCAGCCCGGCTAACAAACTGAGCTAACAGGAGCTACAGTTAACAGCAGTTTACTTCACTGTCCATCAGGAAACTCTGTAAATGACAGTGTAGAGTTGACATGACTTAAAATCTGTTAGTTTATCCGAGAAACCTAACGTAGGGTGACCAGACGTCCTCTTTTCCCCGGACATGTCCTACTTTTGGGACCTAAAAAAATGTCCGGGGGGATTTTCAAAATCGTCCGGGATTTCGTGCGAATGTCTCAAAACACAATGTATTGTTGTATTCCACTCCTTTCCGTTTTACTCCATTCCAGGTTTCTCTGTGTCGCTCTCAAATTAGTCACGCCCCCGGGAGCGCGGGGTTGACGAGGTAGAGGGGGCGCCGGACAGACTGATCGGGGCGCACGGCGCATCCAGGTGCGCACGAGAAAATCTTCGTCTCGGGGGGGGTTCTTTACCAGAGCGATGGTACAAAAAAGGTGTCCTCTTTTTCAACTACCCAAATATGGTCACCCTACCTAACGGAGTGTTGCGTTAACGTTAAATGTTTACGCTCAGTGAAACACTGGCAGGTCAGGTTTGTTTCTGACTTGTTTAGAGTCACCCGAGGTGAGAATAGTTTGTTTTTCATAGATCTGTGTGGGTTTGTCTCCACTTGAGGCCATCGCACACCCTGTAATCCTCTCCACGCTGGTCTGGAAACAGTTGTTATGTTAAGCCTGTAATGAATGTCATCACAGCCACAGAGGACGGTAATCGAAGCTGAACCGGCTATCAAGCTCGGTGACCGAGGTAAACAGAGAGAGAAATAATCACATCGTCTGCAAACGGTGATCGACTAAAGAAATGTCACTGTTCAAATGGCTGAAGCGTTTGATATTTAACATGCTGAGGATTCTTATTTATTTGTCCTTTTTGTTGTGTTGGCTATAAAAACAGTAACTTGCCGTTTGATGACTTTAATATGATTTTAACATGTTGAGCTTGGACGCTTTGATTGACAGGATCTATGATTTTACCTAAAACAAACTTTACCATGAGTCTGTTGTAACCTACAGTTGATGAGATTTTACAGAACTATTGTACCTGTTTCCCAACACTTAGTAACCTCCTGTTCATGTCCCGTTGCTATTTTTTGTTCTTTGTTTTGTTTTTTTACGTTCATGTTCTACCTTAGTACTTGTTTTGTAAATCTGCACATTGTACTTTAGTACTTTTTGTAAACATGTACACTTGTGTTTTCTCTCCTTGATTCTATTTTTCGCTGCTGTAAACAAGTGAATTTCCCCGCTGTGGGATAAATAAAGTATTATCTAATTTTACCGTGGCGGTAGAACAGGAGTTGGTTGGTTGGTTAAAAACAAAGTTTTCCCATCAGTCTCGAGCTAAATCAGACTGTGACTTACCGTCTTAAGGCCGTCTGGACCGTAGCAGCTCACTGTTTACATATCTGACAAAACTCTGCACACACACTTGGCTGGAGATCTTCAGTTTGACAGATGAGGCTGTAGTAGCACGGTGGCGTTTGTCGCTGCGTCGCGTCCCGTACCGTACGGTGACGGATGGCTTACACGGCGGGAGTAAAGGTTGACGTGAACGGCTAGAACAAGACGAATAGTGGAGGAAGAAGAAGGAGTTGCTGTGAGGACATTTTGAGTTATTACAGTAGTTCGTCTACACACTCAGCTTAAAGAAAACAAAGCCAGACCTCCTCTACTTGGGCCAGGGACGGAGATTGATGGAGGTTATTTAAGGTTTAAACCCCACAGTCCGCACAAAGTATTGCATTCACGCTGGAAGCAAACAAAATAGTTTCTCGGAATCTCTCTGCCTTTTATTTCACCAAGCTCGACTAAAAGTCAGTCCCAGATTTACTCTTGCCCTCCTCTTCCCGGTGGTCCACAGTCTGGGCAGCCCAGCTAACAAACTGAGCTAACAGCAGCTACAGTTGGCAGAAGTTTACTTCACTTGTCCATCAGGAAACTCTGTAAATCTCAGATGTTTCAGCTCATGTTAATGCATCAATGCTCTTCCTTTGCAGGGTGGCCTGTCAGTGGACTCTATATCCGACCTTGTAGAGAGTCAGTCTCGCCTGCTGGAGGCGCTGCAGCTCTCTCACCCAGCCGAGCTGGAGTTGATAAAGTCGCCGGGTGGCAGCGGCGGTGGCTCAGGAGGGGACGGGAGGACCCAGACCAAGCTCAGCCTGAACCCCATCTACAGACAGGTTCCCCGGGTGCTGGAGAGGTGCTGCAGTCACATCGAGACCCACGGTAAGGCTTAAACTACTCAACTTTAAGCTGCAAATTTAAAAGTCTGAGAGTCCCTGAAAATGTAGATAAACAACATTTCCACATGATGAAACTGTTTGTGTCCTTTAGGTCTTCAGACTGTGGGAATTTTCCGGGTCGGTAGCTCAAAGAAGAGAGTGAGACAGGTGAGGACGGTGTTTGTTTGTTTGTCTCAGGACCAGCAGTGGAAGAAGCATCCAGATATTTTATTGAGCTATGAGTGAAATTTGCGTCATCCAAGTGGCGCCAGTCGTCATTGGGAGTAAATTCGAGTCTTTGAACACACCATAAAAAGTCAATGTTGAGACAGAAAACGGTTTTGTGTCATGATGCATCTTCCAGCTAATCCAAAGAAAATTAAATAGTTTATTAATCTTAAGAAAACAGATAAAGGAACACTTGATCTTCCAGTTTATCAGAAACATTTTAAAAAATCGCCTAATTTGGAGATGTTGTATACGCCGGACAGGAAGAGTCTTCCCTGCACGCTGGAATGTAAAAATAATCCTCGAGCGCAGAGCTGATGATGTTTTGAGAAATGTCGTCCGTCAGCGGATAAAGTGACTCTTGTGTCCGTCTTCTCCGATTTGTCCTCTCAGCTACGGGACGACTTCAACATGGGGGTGGACGTCCAGCTGGACGAGGAGCACAGCGTCCACGACGTGGCGGCGCTGCTCAAAGAGTTTCTCAGAGACATGCCCGATCCTTTGCTGCCCAGAGAACTCTACCCCGCCTTCCTGCACGCCAACCGTAAGCATGGACGCACAGGCGGCGACTAAACGGCGGGAATGCCTTTTACTTCAAACTAAAAAAAAATCCTCTTCCTCCTCTTGTAGTGCTGAGGGGAGCAGACCAGCTTCAGTACCTGCAGCACCTCCTCTACCTGCTGCCTCCTTGCAACTGCGACACCCTCCTGCGACTCCTCAGCCTCTTACACACCGTGCAGAGCTTCGCCCAGGACAGCATAGGCACTAATGACGAGGAGGTACGCCACCGCTGTCCGTCGCAATCTTGGCAACGAAACTCCCATTTCACGTTATTCCTCCTCCTCCATCCAGATTACCGGTAACAAGATGACTGCTGCAAACCTTGCGGTGATCTTTGGGCCCAACCTGTTGCAGAGTGAACGAGGCGACGGGAGTCCTCACATCTACGCGATGGGGATCGAAGACAGCACGGCGATCATCAGCGTGACCCTGCTGCTCGTACAGAACTACCGGAGGCTTTTCACGGTATGGAGTCGCAAATCCAGCTTTCAAACTTTATTGAAGGGTCGGTCCACGCAATTATTGGTATCCAGAGAGACCTCTTTCCAGTCGCCCAGATTTACTCTTGTCCGACGGCTTCTTGCCCGTTTACCTCTTTTACTCTTCTTGGTTTCCTCCGTCAACGTCCTCTTCTGTCTTTATTCAGTAGAAATAGTCGGTGTGTGACTTTGTGCCTTAAAGCGTTACGTACGTGGGTGAGTCCTCATGTACCTTTGGTCTTTTCTCCAGGTTTCTGCAGAGCTGCAGCAGGAGGTCCTGATGAGTTTGATCCAGACGGACCCGGACATCATCGACTATCTGCTGCGTAGGAAACTCAGGTAACCACGACTACCACGTCTTGTTTTTTTTTTTAACAGAGAGACTACAATTGGCGCTAGGTTCACGCTCGATGCGCTTCCTCCACAGCGGCAGTCATCTGACGGTGGAGAGCAGCAGCGAGTCGGGGGGTCGCCGGGATACCGGGGCGTCTCTGGACTCGGTGGGAGCCTCCAGTGGGAGTTTGTCACCGCTGGAGCCTCCGTCGCCGCTTTTCCCTCCTGACGGTAGCGGCGGCGAGGGCAGCCTGACCAGCGAGGTCTTCCTCAACGTGCTGAAACTGAACCAGAACAGGAAGCGGCAGGAGACGAGATATGGTACCGAGTTCGTTAGTTACACGTGGCTGATTTTAATACTTTACATTTAACTCTTTATTAAGCAACAAAAACTTGAACAAGCTCATAGAAAACAACTCTTAGACCACGCGGGAACACTGTTTGAATATTTGACATTAGTAATTCTAAAATCCAGCTCACAGGTGATAATTTCGTAACATTAATAACCATTTCTTTAATTTTGAGGTTTTGGTTTGATTATCTTCCTTCAGAAAGGCTAAAGAGAAACTGGGGATGAGGGATGAGGAGTTGCATCATTGGTGTGACGTTTAAGCTGTGAAATGTTCTAATTTTGGTAGAAAACACTGGCTTTATCTGAATTGTTGCTCCCACTGAGGTCACATACTCTAAATTTAGGGCTCTTCAGGGACACTTTGGTAACATTTCAGTATTTTCCCACCAGGATTCAACATCTTTTCAAATGTTTTTCATCAAAATTTGAGTTCTGGCAGCACAGAAGCGACTTTGAAACAGCATTTATTGATTTACTCAATATAACATGCAGATGTGCAACCATGTAGCAGCAGTTTGGTTTGTTGTTTTGAGCTTGAAGAGGAATTTCCTGATTGCATGTAAATAAATATAAACATAGTGTGTTATGGAGGCTGTAAATCATCTTGTCGAGCTCGGATACAGATCTTTAAGTTGTATTGATTGGTGTGAGGGCCAAGGTGTGTGTGGGGTGATAAATGTGATCACAGCACCATCTAGTGGTGACAGAGAGGAGGTTCAAACTAAATTTAACCAATTGTGGTCTAATTTATAAAGATGTATAGATTTATACTTTATAAAAATGATATTTCAGAAAGTTAAAAACTCTTGGATCCTTCTCCTGTTTCTTTCCAGGTGAGGTCTCTTCAGGTAAATCAATCCGCCACATGCGTCAGTTCCACTCCCACCACAACCTGCTCAGCCTGGCCCAGTCCCCCTCGCCTTCCACCTCGGACACCCAGGAACGCAGAGGCCCGCTGGGCTCAGCGCTGAGCTTCACCCTGGGCGGCGGCGGCAGTGGCAGCGGCGTCGTTGGAAGCAGAAGCGGCAGCTGCTGCAGTCTGAGCGGCTCCACGGAGAGCAGCATCTGGGTGAGACAGACGCCGCCGGAGGAGAGCAAACCGTCGCCGGCTGCTAACTTCTGGGACTTCTTCACCGGGAAAGGGTCGAGCTCTGAGACGATGGTATGATGAAGGCAGGAGTGTTTGTGTTTGCCGTCAGAGGTCGGAAACCTCCAGGAAAATATGGTCAAAGAAAATGTTACAGCTGATTTTTTTTTTTTTTTTTTAAATCCCAAATTTCCTACTCGAGCATCCTGTTGCAGATTGTTGGAAGTTTTCTGGCACCTCTGGAACGCAGCATGTGTACGGATGTGAAGTTTGGACACGAATGAAGAAGAAGTGAAGAAGGAAATGTCGGATAAAGACTTTTTTTTTTTAAAGACTGTTGGAAAAATATTTTTAAGCACAACGTTGTTGACGTCAGGAAACGAAGAAAAAGACTCAACAAATCTATGAGATTATCTGGAAGTGGATGCAGTAATAATTATTATTATGTAAATAATCTACATGACGCTCGTCTTTACTACCTAGAACGACATAAGTAACTGTAGCTGCATGGACTTTACTAACTTCTTTATCTATGTTGATGCCAGCCTCCCTTTGGTTTCTGTTGTTGTTCCTCTAACCTGCAATAAGCTGAATTCTCTGATCCAGTTCTGCAGCCAAACCAGCCTGAGATGTCTCTGAAACTGGACCTGCTGTGTTCCGGCTTTGTTTATTTCAACAAGCGGCTTTTAAATATGGTTCGTGTCCGACGGCTTGAGGATGAGTGTGCGAGCAGCAGAGGGAGCACCGGTATCGAAAGCCAAAAGCGAATCACCAAAATAAAATTTTCTGATTATTTCATAGCGGCTACATTCAACGCAGATAAACACAACCCCTGCGGCAACTCGCTGCAACGCCTGGTTTGGTCTGAACACATGAATTCAAAACACCTGAAGGCATCGTAGCAATGAAGACGGTGTCGACTTTGTGATTTGCAGCTCAAAAGAAGTTCATAGTAATTGTACTACGAGTACTTGAGCCAGTTCTTTAACGGATGCAGTTTTGGTATCTCCAAAAACAAAATAAAGTATCTTTACAGTCTTTTGACCTGCAAATCACCAAACAACTTCTGTTAACAAAGTCGTCCATGTTCAGGGGGCCGGATCCTCTTGAGGACCAGATGACGTCAGGCTGGACCTGCTTCCTCCTGTCACAATTAGTCCAGATCAAAACGGTGCGTTCAGGTGCCTCAAGGTCTGAGAGAAGAGTACGAGGAACTCTCATGATGCCTGATTTGTTTAGAGTTTATACTCGGTGGTCGAGGGTCGTCTGTATTCTCCAAATTCAAGCTGAAGAAAGTCTTTAAATTTCTGTTTATAAGCATCGTCACATAGGACTGCATTGCTGTCCTTTAACCACAGGAGGGCGACATCCACAAGCTCGACCTTTACCTGTCGCTTTCCAGTCCATCTACAGACTCATACAGTGTTATGGATAAATGCATTAGGTTTGGGAATAGTGCCAAACGACTCAAAACCATTCACACGATTGTTTCTGGCCTCTTTGCAGTTATACTCCATGTTTCCATTGTTGTACAGAGATCCTAATATTTCTGCACCACGACATCTACAGAGTCTGTCCTTCACCTCAGCAGGTGAACGTATCATTCCTCGTTTGGCTTCTTCCTGTAGAGAAAACAAGATATATCCTGTCTGTTTGTCAGTGACACGTTTTTCTATATCGTTAAGGTCTGTTAAGACCTAAACCAGAGAATGTACCACCAACCTACCTGCAGAAAATTAAATGTCAAACTGCCTCGGTGTCATTGCTTATTGTTGAATGTGTGAGTCACAGTGACGACTTAAAAACAACAAAATGTTTTGAGGGGGGAGAACGTGGGCTGCAAGACGACGTGATCAGAATCAGTTGGAGCTTCTATTTATTTGAGTCTCTAAGTTTGACGGCATGAAAAAGATTGTAAACCACGTCAGAACCAGTCGGCATTGGTAAGTACCAATCTATGTCTGCTGAAGAGAAACTTGCTGAGTGACTAATGGGGACAACAGTTCTAGAAGTTGGTCAATCAGTGACTGAAGAGATATTTGTGGTTACATCTTTTTGAAATTTTCAGCCATTTTCGCCTCAAGAACTTTTGTCGAACTCTGATCGGGCTCCAAGCTGAATTTTGAAGTTTTGCTCTAGGATCGATTTTGAGATTAATCACCTGGAGTAGATGGCGCCACCTTGTTGAGAGTTTATTTACCAACAAGAATAATGAATATTGCAGGACAGTTTGCCAGAGCTCTGACAAAACCTGGCAACGTCTCATTGGTTGACTTAGGTCAGGGTTGCCCAAACTGGTCCACAAAGGTCCGGTGTGGCTGCAGGTTTTCCTTCCAACCAAACAGCAGCACACCAGACTTGACTCATTTAATCAACTGATCTCAGTCTTCAGAGAGTTGATTGGTCAAACTGTGTGCTCTTGGTTGGTTGGAAACCGGCCCAGTGTGGAGACCCCTGACTCAGGTGGTCTCATTATAGCCACTGAGTTAAATTATTAGTGAATTTTATTTCTTCTTACATCATTTCACTTTAAAGAACCCAAGAAAACTTGAGAAAAATCACCTCTGTGGGCTTTAGAAAAGAGGCAGGTTAAATTAACTTGTACGTAATTATCCATATATTGCTGTATGTATAATGAATTCATAATGTTTTGGCAGAAATGATCAAACTTCTGCAAACTTCAAAGTTGGGAAACGACAAATCGCAGGTAAATGTTTTTTTCTGGGCTGTCACCTTTTTCATTTCTGTCCCACGTTGCACTGTGATTAAGGACACGGGTTTACTCATAGAAGTGAAGGGAAACACAAAGTTACATAGTGTGAGAACAGACGTTCACCTGGTTATAGTCAGTGGTAGCAAAGTTGATAAAACACAGGAGGCGGTGTCGATTATTCCATCGTCAAACCAGTTTGTGTTTTATTTCAAACAGTTTGGAAGCAGCCGTCACTTCCCAACCTTCATGTTTTCAGAATGAACTTCAGACAGCAGCCTCAGCTCTTTGTCCTTCTGATGAGAAGCCTCAGACCAGACTGTGCAGCTTCATGGCCAATTAAACGTCTGCCACAAAAAAAAACCCACTCGTCTGTCTGAGACTGGTTACCAAAATAAGAGCATGCCTTGCAGAAAAGACTCGACCACCTTGATTTTTCTGTTTTTTGCAAATCAAGGAGTTTGAATATTTTCTGAAGGCGTGCGTTTCTTTAGTTTACTACATTGTGAGTCCTATGTTTGTTTGTTTGTGTCCATGCGGCTGCTGTCACCGTTCAACGTACATCAGAGTGTTAACGGCACATTCAGTCACTGTTTGACTTCGAAATATTTTACATTCTGGGTGAGTCTGAACAGAGGGAATGATGCGGACCTTTCAGAGACAAATGATGTTAAAGGAAAAATCCACCCGACAAATGAGTTGGTGCTTCGACTCGATTCCCCAAAACTTCCAACGAGGTTTAAATGTTCGATCGACCATATCGGGGCTATCCATTAGTCTCCATAAGTCCCCATGTTACGGTCAATGGTTTGGTTCCAGTGAGCGATCTTAACTTTATAGAAGACACATCTGGAGACTTGATACTGAATTATACTATTTTAATCTGAAATGTGTTTGTGGAGCTGGTTTTTCACAATAAAACCATAAAACAACAAAAAAACGTCACCAACAGTTGATTTTCTTTTAAAGTGGATTTTTCCTTTGACACAGTGATACAACAGTTTTTGGTCAGTCACTTTCTGCACAGCAGTTTCTTCTTCAAAGTAAACTTGATGAAATCAGACAGTTTCTGTTTGTTAGAGATCAGATTACATAATGAGCTCGTTTGCTTTGGGCTGTTTGGTTCAGGCTGCCTGAGACACCAGAGAAGTTTTGGGCTCGTTACTTTTTAAAGCACCAGGCGTTAATGATTCATTAAAAGTATTTAGAGTTATAACGTCCGCTAACATTTTTTTTTTTTTTGATCTAGGTTTGCTGATTATTTCAAGCAAGCAAATATTTATATTCCAATAATAACAATCTGTATTTATGTACACATCAACATCTCTCGTCACATACTCCCAAAATAATCTTCAATTATCCAAAGCTGCCTACACGAGAATGGTAGACGAGTAAAATTAGTGAAATATATTTAAAAAACAAGTGAAACATCTAAGAAAAGAAGATAACAAACATTCATAATATTAATAGTATTTAAATAAAAAAAGAAGAGCCTTGTTTAAACACGTTTCCAACACTTTGTTTCTTGTTGATGATATGAGACATTTACAATTTTAAAAAACAAAAAACTGAAACTTTTTATTAAAGGCAGAATGATAACCAGCTCCAAACTGAATCTGTGGACCACGTAATGCGTCTTTGTGCTTGTTAATTTATATAATGAGTATATCCACAGTTTGTGTTGGTGTCTGGATATAATCTGCATTTCAAGTCCATAAAACAAACTTTTCTTTTTCTGACTTTCAAAATAAAACTGTGTGAAACAAAAGTGGATCGACCGCGAAACAGATTCAACGATTCTTCCGCTCGTGTAGTTGAGTTTAAGAGCAGCACAGACGAGGAAAAGGAAATATAGTGTTGACTTCAAGTCTCAACCCAGTGAACGAAGGGAAGTGTTGGAGGACCACGCTGTCTGAAGTCGCTCTCCCTTTCCTTCGGTTATTTGAAAAGTTGAACAGCCGAGCGAGGCGTTCGAGGACACATTTCTGTGGTTGTAATAAAGAGGTTTTAACTGCTGAATAAAAAAAATAGTTTGGCTGAGTTTGCTGGCGGTCTGTCAAACATTACGTAGCCTCTAACTCGACTTTTGCAACATGTGATTGTGGTGGCCAACGTAACGTGAAAACACGGAGCAAACACTGCGATGTCTCCTTCAGAATAAAAGCATGTTTGTTACGAAAACACTGAGCAAACACTGCGATGTCTCCTTCAGAATAAAAGCATGTTTGTTACGAAAACACTGAGCAAACGCTGCGATGTCTCCTTCAGAATAAAAGCATGTTTGTTACGAAAACACTGAGCAAACACTGCAATGTCTCCTTCAGAATAAAAGCATGTTTGTTACGAAAACACGGAGCAAACACTGCGATGTCTCCTTCAGAATAAAAGCATGTTTGTTACAAATACACGTCCTTAATAAAAAAAGTGCTTTTCTTGTCTTAGCAGGAGAGAGAGCAACTTCAGATTATCGAGGCGACTTGTTTTTGTGTTACTGTACATCAACATTCGGTTAATACTCGACCCTCTGGTCGAATATAAACACCTTTAGAGGCTGCAGGGAGTGTGTTTCCATTCACTCTCCATCTGCTGCAGCACTGTTACAAACAGTGACTGGAGGTGGGGGGTGAGCTTGCTTGTTAATGTGGGGCAGCTTAGTCGGGTGGAGCCTCACGAGCTTGGCAGCGTAAAACAAACGTTAAAAAACAACAACAAACGTTTGGTTTGTTTGTGCGTTAAATGAAATGCAAGTCGGTGAGTGTTTTTTTTAAAAAATGGCATCAGCGAAGGCGTCGTACTTAGTTACTTATTCTACATAAATATTTACTGGCTCCGGCTTCTTAAATGTGAGGATGAGATGTTTCGTTTAGTTGTGGATAAAACTGTCGATCTGTAAACTGACAAATTCAGATTTTTAAAAATTATTTTATCGACTAAATAAATTGAAAAAAACAATTGTTAGTTGCAGCCGTATTGGAGTCACATCTCAAGTGTTATCATTAAAGGTGCAGTGTGTTGGATTTAGTGGCATCTAGTGGTGAAGTTGCAGATTGCAACCAACTGAATACTGCTCGCCTCACCCTCCTGTTCCGAGCGTGATGGCTGCGAAACTCCCATCGAGAGCCGATAAAAGTCTCATTCTAAGGTAATAAAAACATAATAAATCCTATTTTCAGGTTAATCTACACAAATAAAACTATAGTTATGATTATTTCCACCAATCGATATCCTTAAATATTACACACCGGACCTTTAAATTACTGATACAGGAGGATTTGTTGTCATATTTACTCGTTGTGATACGGCTGATTATTAGATTTCTTTAAATAGATTTAAGCTGTCTCACAGTTTTAAATAAACCACGTCGACAGTGGAGCGTTAGCGTCGCTCGGCATAACTGAGGGTTCAAATTCAAGGAGTGAAAAACATGTTATGTAAAAGTTACGTCTGCCTGCCAGAGCTGCAGCTGCAGGAGAAAAACACTGAAGTCCAAAACGTTTTACCAGCGTGTGATTGGTGAGGTGGACTTTATAACAACCAGCTGCAGCGAGGTTTAATAAGGACGGTGGCGGTTTGGATGTCAGACTCGGACTTTCAAAGTAAAGCAAAGCTACTCGTCCCTTTGGAAATTATACATGTGCATATTCTTAAAAATAAAAAGTCACAAACCGTTGCTCGCCATGAAAAAGCTGACGTAACAAAACAAAAGTTAGCTTGTGCTGGTGGACGACGAAAAACGCCCAACCGCTCTTCGTTCAGTGTCTTCCCTTGAGTTTTTTTTTCCTCCGTGGCACTGACAATGACCCGTAATGGCACGACACACCGGCAACTTTGAAACTTTCACTCAGCGCTCAGTTAGTTAGTTAGCTCCCGTAAGGCTCATCGTTTTTGGGTTTTACCAATTGTTGCTAAGAAACGAGTCAATCGAGAAACCTCGATTTTTGTTTTTAATCAAATCTTTCTATGTTACAAATGAAAATAATGAGCCTCTGGTTTTCGTTTCACACTCTGCCTTTAACACTATTTGACGTTAGCACCACTTCATAATACAAACACCGCAAACTAGCAGCCGCGTTTCGCTCCGAGTCCGTATCTAAATGTTTACGGGAAGTTTCTCCAGAATGGTTTTCTTGCCGACTCTTCCCGGGGTGAGCGCGCAGTACTTGTGTGTTAGCGTGAAGCTAATTTAGCACGGTATAATATGCGCACAAAAAATAAAAAACGCTAAAGAAGACTGTGATGGTTACCGTGATGAGGATCGCAATCAGAACGTTGCTAAAGTGTCTCATCCGAAGCCGTTGATTGGTTACTCTGCGTCGTCTCAACAATCCCGAAACTTTCACCTTTCCAAAATGGACCGACGTGCGTGCGGCGATGTCAGCCTCGTGGATTGGCGTCGCTCGAGTCTTCCCAGCTGATGCCCCAGTGCAAAGCGAGTGTTACAGAATCAGCCATCTTGTTTCGTTAAGGTGCTTTATTATTTTTTTGTTGGTTTTTTGTTTTTTTTGCAGTGCGGGCTTCAGAGGATTTGAACGGTCGTAATCCAGGAGGCTGCCATGCGACCTGAACACGTCTCAACCCGATCCCGAGTGGCGCTCCAGTGCAAAGCTCCGCCTATAACAGGAAATAAAGCCTGGATACTTATGTAAGCGTACTGGGCGGAGCCGGTGGCAGCCATGAGCGCCTCCCCCCCTCTGTTGAGTTAGACAGTCTGTCGGGGATTTACCGCTGGCTGGTTCAGTCTCTGGACTGGTAGAACAGGATGTATCCCGACTCAGAGTTCTTGGAAATGTCCGACGTCAGACCGTAGAACTCCTCGATCGCCTGCGCGTCGATTTTCTACAAGAAATAAAAGAAAAAGATGGTTGAACATGGAGCTCTTCACATGGTTAGACATTTATTTACTTGTGTGTAAAGTATGGTGCTGAAACCAAGAGACAATTAGCTTCGCTAGAGAAAGCAAATTTACCGAAATTTACGAACTTTATCGGGTTTTTTTCTTCACAAGCACAAAATACACCAATCAGCCATAACGTCATGACCCTGTCAACTAGGGGTTGTACAGACTAGTCGACTTCACTACGCCACAATGACGTTTAGAGCCTGACGTCGACTAGTCGCTAATCAAGAGAGGGCTGGCTCGATTCGTGGCAGCGGCAGCTAGTAGTGGCATTTTCGGTGCCAGCTGGCACTACTAGCTGCCGCTGCCACCAGACGAACTGAGCCAGCCCCTGCTGCACTAGAACCAGGAGAGATTCCCCCGTTTGGCCAAGTTAGGCAAACGTTACCTGGCTGTCCCAGCAACAAGCGAGAGGATTTTTTTGAACTCGCTGGTGAAACCATCACGCGACAGCGTGCGAGCCTTCACCCAGCGCACGTAGATGCGCTCGTGTTCCTGCAAACCAGGACCGAAAAACGAAAACTGTGACTGAGCAGGACTGTGACGATGACTCGGCTGCAGGTGTTGTGTTGTTTCCCTCCCAAATTGTTTTGTTCGGTATTTTGTTTTTCACTATGGGAGATGTAGATATGTTACTGTTACATTTAACAGCTGTGCATCGTCAGTCAATACGTCACCGGCGACTAGTCGACGTCGACTCGACTTTCATCATATTAGTGTCGACTTAAACAAATCTGAAGTCGTGCAACCCCTACTGTCAGCGTGTGGGATATATTACACAGCAAAAAGGATTTTGTCCACATCAAAGTTGATGTTAGAAGCAGGATAAACGGATTTGAGTTTGGTGTTCCCGGTCAAAACTGGTCCAAGAAGGAAATCTGTGAACTGGCAACGAGGTTATGGGCGGTCAAGGCTAATGAATGCACGTTTGGAGCGTTTTTTTTTCTCAGAAACTAATTCGTAAAACGAACCTTAGACACATTTAGCATAAGGAATGAAAACTTATGTTTACTCAGTCATCAGTGAACCGTTTAATGAACGACCTGCAGGCGCTGTCAAGCCTCGACGCTCCTCTTTACGTCCACCTCGGTAAACTGTCAAACTTAAAATGTATCCAAAGCTCTCCTCCTCCGATCTATCCGACATACACGATGATGACAAACATCTTTTAAGAGTCTGACCATAGGCGAAGGATAACATGCTTCTTCAGTCATATTTCTTCTAACATGACGGGTCTTCAAGGAGGTGCATAAAATCTTTCTCCAGTTCACGGCTCTGCTGTTGAACTTTGTTACGTAACTGTTTCACAGGGAGCTTTTTATTTTCATTCACTAACCACGTCTCCATTTAAAATCGAGCATGTCGACGAGTTAGCGCCGAATATCTCGAGACGAGCAACCGTACAACTGTTTCTTATTTGGCCGAGCGGTTTTGTCCAAAGAGGGAGCGAATGGAAACAAAGTGTTGATGGAATATACTTCTGGATCGGTGGTGAAAGAACAAAAGTCAGACTACGAAGCAGAGACTCGGGCGTGGAGAGTAAATCTCCACGAGGCATAAAAAATGATAAGTTTGTGTTTCTGCTCTGCAAGCTCAGCCGTTTTTCTCTCCACTGGACCAGATGTTCAGGCGGGCCTCCTTCCCATCATAGTGGAAATATAAACTGGTGATGGGATCCGTTTTAAACATCAGTCTGTATTCAAACAGCAGGGAGACTTCTCCCAGTGCCGGGCAGACTTCAACTAAAATAAACCGCTTTTAATTGGGCAAAAGTTTCCCAGAACAAAAGAACGCTGGAGAATCGTGACTCAACTGGAGCTGAATTTAGATCAGGAATGGATTGTTGCACCAAATATTTAAGTTTAATATGCAGAAAGTGAAGCGTCATATAGAAATGCTACAAAAAAACATTTTCTGTCCTAGACAGCCACTGGCCTACATTGATTATCATCAAAAAGACTACATAGTCCACATATTGAATTTCACTGTGATATAAAAAGAGTTTTATAATGAATAAGAGTCTGTATCTTGCCAACATATTCATAGACAGAGATGTATAAAGGAGTGGAGTAGAAGTACAAGTGCTGTATCAAAAAATGGACTTGAGTAGAAGTTGAAGTGTTCTTTAAACACCGTACTTAAGTAAAAGTACTTAAGTATTCCAAATGTTTTGTACTTAAGTATTGCAAGTAGAAGTATGTAAAAAATGCTACTCAAGTACTGAAAGTACAAGTACTGCTGTTTATATTATTTCAAATATTTATTAAAGGCACAACTTCTAATGTTACAGTGTTACAATGTTCATGGTAGAGTTCTGTGATTTCCCATGGTCTGTGAATGCGTCTGAATGAATGCGAGAGCGAGGGGGCGGGGCAGCAGGTGAGAGAGCGCACCTGGGTGAGTCAGGTGTGTGACGTACGGCGCACGAGCGAGGTTGATGTGAGACCGGGACTGTTCAGTTGGTTTTTTTGGCGTGGTTCCGGCCGACAGTCACCGAGTCCTGGAACCAAAGCGTTCAGCAATAAATGCAGTTTGTTCAATATCGCCTCGTCATTCATCACGTGTCCGGCTGGACGCTACAATAGTAACGAGTAACGACTCAGCACATGAAAAATGTATCCGAGTAAAAGTATTAAACTCATCAAAAATATGTAGTGCAGTAAAAGTAGAAGTTGGGGAAAAAATAATACTCCAAAAAAGTACAGATACTGCATTTTAGTACTTAAGTACAGTACTTAAGTAGTTCCACTTCGTTACTATACATCTCTGTTTATAGATGTTACCAAAAACTAATTTCTAATTATAGGATGTAAGTGAAGAAATTTACTTTGGTTTATTACAGTTTTCATTAATGCAACTAAAACATTTTATTGCAAAAAGTTCATTTTGAGTTGCTGAATCATTTTCCAGTCGTGAATCTAGAGTCATTATTTTAACGCAAACCACGATCTTTTCCTAAATTTGACCAAACTCTGAACAAGAACTGAAAATAATTAATAAAATAAGAAATATTCATCCTCCACATTTACCTCCTCTTTGCTACAATTTGTCACTCTTCAAAACAACAAATCTAGTTTTGCTGACTACATATGTTTATGAAGCGTCTCCTAGTATAATCTGCCATTGTCCGATAATCTTTAAAGTAGCAAGACAAGTGCACAAATCTGGGGTAACTATCTAGACATGCATTTTAACTTTTTAGGACGAATCCTGTATCTAACTTGGTACAGATAACATGGAGGCAGAGACGGACTATGTTCGGGTGATATTTCATTCAAGAAATGCAATGAAGAATTACGTTTGGATGGGTCAGGGTCAAGTTTGGGTTCAACTGAAAGGATCTTTCAAGAAGTTCTTGTAATTAGTAACAAATGAGACTTCTACATATCCGTCTACAGCTTGTGTTGTTTATAATACCTAAAGTGTCCAGAGATGAATAAGACAACTGTTATACATCCTTAAAAACTTTGTCCATTTGTCTCTAACACAGATTATGCTTCACACACCCTGGAACGCTTCAACCATCGTGGTCGGTTAACCGCTGATAGCTTGATTGCTGTAACGTAACGTTCTTTTTTTTTTGGCGTGTAGGAAGAAGAATAACAAGCTGAAAGGTTACTTGGCTCCGGCTGAAACACAGCAGCATACCGAGGCTCTTGGCCGTGTTCTTACGTGGTCGACTGCCAACGACTAAAGAGCTACATCATGCTTTTGGCTGACGCCGTGCAGCAGCAGAGCTGATCTTCTGATTTCTTATACTTTTAAATATGTTGCAGGGGTCGGAGCAGCGTGGATGGGGATGTTTTCTCCTGTCGTCATAGAGGAGAGCAAGATGGTTTGATGGCGGAGGCATCACCTGCTCGCAAAGTTCAAAGCAGACAGATGAGAACACAACGTGCCGTCCAGATCTTCCCGATTGAACTGATGTCCAGTTTTAAATTGCATAACGGGTACGTGTTAAAGATGAGAAGTGATGGGAACAAGATAATCCTGCCTGTGATGTTTTGTTCTTACATTTCTTCCTCGTCCACCTTTTTTTCGTTCCTCTCAGCTCGGCCTTATTTTAACTCCTCGTTATTTAGTGAAGTCTGAAGCGTCTGGTCGGCTTCGATGTAAGAAAATCCAGACACAACATTCGGAGCGCCAGGATCTGAGTCTGGTCGACATTCCTCTGTGGTCAGGGTGAGGTGATGCGCCAAGAGTGGCAGAACGAAGACGGTCAAGTTTTTATTGGACGGTATTTCATGTTAAACATCTTTCCATTGGTTCCATCGATTTAATTCACTATATATATCTATAAATAGTAACAAATGTAAATTTAAAGATACGTTTTTCTTTTCACTGTCCAAACTGTCAAACTAATCCACTAGTGATGTAACGATACACTCGATTCGAGTCAGGATTTTTTGTTCACGATACCATTTTTTAAAATCAAAATGAAAATGGATAGAAAAATAAAATTCTATTTATTAAACTTTTTATTTGTAGGAAAAAAATCTTTCTTTACAGAAACTCTCAAACAGTTTGTGTTCTCTTATAAAAAGTGCAACTTACATCTTAAACAACAAAACTCATGACAGATATCTGCTTTCTGTAGAAACAGTCTCACAGTAAACTGCTGTTAACTGCTGTGATGTGCAGTTTTCCTCACGAGGCGTAACCAGGCTCTAAATTAACTTTTCTGATCAGCAGCCAATGTGGCTGGTAAGTTTTGTACATAATAAAATAAAAACATTAAAACTTGCAGCAGCACGCGTCAATTTCCACAGAGCACCTCGAGCGGGCGGAAGCCGGACACAGAAAAAGCAAAGAGAACCCGGTGGATTTTCAAAATAAAATACCCCGTGCAAACTGCCGGTCGTAAAAACAGACAAACTAACTAACTATGTAACATATTTACACATGTAGAAGCATGTTTAGAAGAACATACACCGGGAAAATGTCCAAATCTGAGCAGGTAAACAAAGTCTGGCGGGCTAAGCGCTCGCTCCTGAAACTCTCCCGGTGGGTTTGAAGTCGCGTGCAGGACGGACCAAACACGCCACGCTCACGCAACGCGCCGGGAAGCCTGTTTGACCAGTGAGAGCACGCGCTGTGCGGGTTCCCATTCAACAAGAATCGAGATTAATTTTTTCTGTCAACCGATGCGAGTCGTCACGCATTTGTACCGATTTTTAATCGTGTCACGATGCATCGTTACATCCCTATAATCCACTGTTCTTTAAAGATTCTTTTGCATCAGAGAATAATAAAACCTAAATATTGAAGTTAAACTTTAAGTTTTCTACAGCTCTGAGTCCGTTTAGTACCATTAAGCACTTCATGGATTTTACAAGCGTGGTTATCAAAATAAAAGAGAGAACAGGAAACGCTCACCTCTACGATGTCGTCGTCGAACAGCAGCCAGAAGCCGTGGCTCTTGACGATGGTGATGTAGTGTCCGCGGTTTGGACCACTGGAAAACAAAAGTGAGACACGTTGGTGAAGGTAAACATTACACTCACGGTTAATGGCGGTTAATGCCTTCGCTCCTTATTCCCAGAGTTGAACTTGGATGTTGTTGTTGAGGTGACGCCAACGTGAAATAACTGTTTTGAGAAGGAAGGAGTTTAATCTTTTGTTCGAGGAGGTTCCAAAGTGGAAGTCTGAAAATGTTGTTCATGTTTAACCGCCTGAGAAAATCACGATTACATCAAACTCCTCTGTTAGTTGAAGACGATCCAGTTACTAATAACTTTCAGATGTTCCTGATCCCTGATTCACCTGAACATCAAACATCAGCACGCTGCGTTCACGGGACGCCTGGTAACCTTCCTCTGTGACGTTTTCGTTGTGTTCTCTTTGTCATTATTTTCTCCAGTTTAAAAAAAGAAGACGGTACCTGCCACAGTGTACAACGACGGCCACCAGGTCGTACATGCGGTCGGGGTTGGTGGCGTCCCCGGACGTGTTGAAGAGGCGGAGCTCCAGGGGGAAGACGACGCGATAGGACAGTTTGGTGTAGCGGTGCAGCTGGTCCATGTACTTGAAGCGCTTCAGGTGGAGGGCGAGGATCATCGGGAGCTTCTTCACCCTCATCCTGATGGAGAGACAAAGACAGAGAGACAAACTGATGCCATTACCTTTCCAAACCCCGCCCAACCGGGAACACACTCCTCCTAATTTAAACGAAGCTCTGGCCGGGACTCTCGCAGCTAATGGAGGTGCTTACAACACATGTCCACTCGTTAGCAGGTTGTTAGACTGTGGTGTGATGGTTAATAATAGACAGCAGCTCAAAATACTCGTGGTGAACTTGTGAAAGTGTGACAGGAAGAAGAAGGGGCCTGACTGGTTGCTATAGTAACGTCAGATGTGGTTTCATGTGGTTAAAGCCACTAGAAGGTCAGAACTGTAGATCCAGACCTCTTATCCAAATGAAGACTTACAGAAGTTTTGAAAGGTCCGGCTTAACTTTTTTTTTTTTTAAACTCAAGCTCGCCCAGTCCTAGAAATAACAAAGCGCCATATTCGCACATCCGGACGCCACATCCTTCGCCTTTTTTTTACCGTTATCAGCGTCATGTTGCCTGATTCAGGACTTCTTATAATCAATGACACAAGTTCTCAGCACTGTGAGCCTCTGCTTCAAACCCTCCGACAGTTATTATCTCATGGGAGGTTTTTCAGACTACATTTGTGGTTCCCGAGCTAAACACTATAGAGAATGTTCTAATTGTTTATATATGATGTAACAAACTTAGACTTATGGCATCTTTGTGGCATCGGCTGCCATGCAAGGTGCCAACTGCTCATTACGTACGTTGAATTTGGAGTTTAGTATCTTGCCCCAAGGACACAGAGGAGCCGGGGATCGAACCGCCAATCATGGGGGTTGGGTTGGGAGTGAATTGCTCCTCCAGGGGAAGAAGTTTGAGGATCTCAAGGTCTTGTTGACCAGGGACTGTGATTGCTGCAGACAATGTACCGGACTGTTGTGATTGTGAATCAGAAGTTCTCAATCGTCCAGTCCATTTACGTTCCAACCCCCATGGTCATTAGCTGTGTGTAGTCTCTCAAGGAGGAAGATCTCAGGTACAAGTGGCCGAAATGAGTTTCCTCTTTCATCTGGTGTCGGAGCTCAGCCCTACAAGGCCGCTGCTCCCTCCAGCTGAGGTCTGATTACGATGCCCTGTGGGCGTCTTTCTTTGGAGGTGGTAGAAGACCCTGGCGGAGGCCTCGCTGGAGGGACTATATGACCTGTCTAGCCTGGGAACGCTTCCCCCTAAGAGGACCTACAACACCAGACCGGGGTAAGTGGAAGGAACTGGAAATATTTTGATTTGTCTATAAATGTCGTGTTTCGTCCAACTAACAGCTGAAACTTTAAAGATTCAATCCAAACAACCTCAGAAGCTGAAAACAAAAAGTGGACAAGACGAAGGAAGGAAGTAATCAAGGAAGAGGGAAGAAGGAAGGAAGGAAGGAATCAAGGAAGGAAGGAATCAAGGAAGGAATCAAGGAAGGAAGGAATGAATGAAGGAAGGAAGGAAGGAATCGTCACCCACCTTTTCTGGGCTTCCTGTTTGCTGCGACACTGCTCACAGTAATATTTGTATTCACTACATAACGTCTCTGTGTTGCTGAAGCCCCTGTTAGAACAAACACACACACAAAAAACACACTTACTAAACAAAAATCAACAATCTTAAGAGTTTTAAAGACGACTGGTTGGAGCTCCGTGTCACCTGAGACAGTGCGTGATGGAGGTGTTCTGCTCCACGTCCACCGACAGGTCCAGGAAGTCTTCATCTTTACTGCTCACCTGCAAAGCAAGAACTCGAGGTCACATGGATCCTCGTTCATGTCGAGTGTAAAAAGGTTCAAATCCTGCAAGCGGCCAAAAACTGCAGCTCCTCTTCTCGCCCGACAAAACATGGTGCTTCAACTTTTCCTAAAAATCTCAGAAACGAGGCTTAAATGTTCTAAACCAGACGTAAACGAGCTTCAGGAGGATTGTGGGATATTTAACTCGTTAGCTGTGAGACTGGTTGTGTCATAAATTGCAACAATTCTGAAGTTTCTGGTGTTTTTTTTAAATCGGTGAATGTTATAAAACTCTTTGCAGATGATATCATATTTTATCTTATACGTCTTACGTCCACTTGTCTCCATAAGTCCCCATGTTCAAATGTCACGACTTCATCATTTTTAACCACTTACAGCTTCACAGTTGAGGCAGCGCGTCTCATTGGTCAGCGTTCCCTGGAAGATCTCATGGACCCAAGTCTGTTGTGTTTCCTTTCCTCCTTCTCCGTCTCCTCCTCCTCCCTCACTTCCTCCTCCTGTACTTCCTCCACCACCGCCGCCACCTCCCCCTCCTCCTCCTCCTCCACCACCACCACCATTCTGCACCAGTTTTCCATTCTGCTGTCGCTCCTGGCTCTTCTCCTCCTGGAGCAGGTCTGCGATGGTGTTGAGGAGGTAGTTGAGGAATTCGTGGGCGTCCTGCTGCATGTAGTTGTCGAACAGCTCTAAGGAAAATCAGAAGAGGAGAGAACGGGAAACGAACATCAGCGTGTGTGTTAATTAAAATCAACGCTGCTTCTTCTGCTTCCTGCTGCAGGATCCGGCTGACGACTTTATTTCCTCAGCTGAGAGAACCGTTTTTATTCTCGGCATTCTCCGTCACCTCCGCTGTGAAAAGAAAAGTCTTAACAAACAACTAATGAAAAGAACATTTCAGATTCGGACGCCTGCTGTCAGATGGATGTTTTCCTGAGAGGAACACACACACACACACACACACACACACACACACACGCACGCACAGACGCACAGACACACACACACACACACACAGACACACACGCACGCACGCCGGCATGACTCAGTGATATTATGAATAGTTAATAGTGCCGACGACCTTTTTTGGCACATGAAGGCCGCCGTAGCTTCTCCTACACACTTAGAGTGAGAGGCAGCTGGATTGATTGAAATCTGATGCCACTGGGGTTGCAAAAATTCTGGAAAGTTGGAAACTTTCCATGGAAATTTACAAAACTGAAGGTTGACCCTTTAACAGGGAACTTAAATATAGTTGAGGAAAATATATTTTAGCATAATTTTCACTAAAACAACCAGATTTTAAGTAAATTCACTTGAATAATGATGCAGTTTGTTTACAGAGCTACAGTTAACCTCCCATGGAATGTTACTGGAAATTTACCTGAAACTTTTCCAACCCTAGACGTCACCAAATCTTTTTTTAAAGATTTGTCTCGCCCTCTTTGCAAACTCACCGTTTTCCTTTCTCAGTCGCGAGATGAACTTCTTGGGCGGGATGACTCCGACTTTCTTCTTCTGCGTGGCGATGCTGTTGAACAGGTCGGCCAGACAGGTGAGGAGCGACTCTTTACGACGCGGCTGCACCTGGAAGAAACCGAAAGATTCATGCTTGCTGCTGTAAAGCACAGGTAAGGCCACGTTTTGTTTAATCTATGGCGACAATGTGACGTTTATACTGAAGTCTCCGGAGTCCGAGGAACAGGCTGGAAATTCAATCTAGCAGCTAATTCTGCGTTCATCAGTCGCCTCTTCACAGACTCTGCAGTCGAGCTCTTGAACGCAGTCGCAGTAGCTTTCTTTGACTCACCTTGTACGCCAACACCTTCTCCCTGAACGGTCGACAGAAGTACAGAGCCTGCAGCACAGAGTTACAGTAGCAAGTGTTGCCGAACTGTGAAAGAAAAGAAGAGACAGGGCGTGAGGATGTTGATGTTTCCGTCGGTGAAGCGTCACTCGACTGACACTCACGTTGACCAATCCGAAGTAGTGTTCGTTAACGGGAAACTGTTCCGGTCCAATCTCCTTTTCCAAGGCAGAGGCATTGGCGCCCTGGAAACAAAAGGGAAAACATTTATTCTGGATATTTTTAACGTTATTCCACACGTGTCAGCAGCAGTAAAATGATCCCTCCTTTGTCCTCCAGCTCTGTTTCCTGCGTTTCTACATTCTCCAATAATTAAAAAGGAAACTTCATGTGATAATAAACGAGATGACACGCGTGTAATAACTGAATTTTCTCCGTGTAAACACAGAACAAACATCTCTGCTTTAAACGGCTTTTTCATGTCAGGGTTTTGAAATAATGCAAAGTGTTTAGAAGCCGTCAGATATCAGGTTGACGTGTTTTTGGAAAGGCCAGATATATCACAATGTTTTGACACGCGGACGCCGTGTTATTAAAAGCCACTTCCTGATTTTGTTGCTCAAAAAAAAAAAAAAAAAATCCCCAATTTTCCTCCCGTGACTCGGCCGTGAACCAAGTTTAGAAACATCAACAGCAAGCTGAGCATCGGCTGGTGTACGATGAAAACATGGAGAGGACTTTTTATTCACTTAGTGCTGTGAAAAGTCAAAGAAACTTTCAGGAAACTTTCGTTATCCAAGCAGAAAATCAACTTATCAAAACATTTAAAAAATATTTGAGTTTCAGAAGTTGACGCTGTGAAATGAAGAGCTGGAAAACGGACGTCAGTTGGGATGGTGGACTTGAAAAGCTGCTACATCACGGACACGGTCTGGTGTGTGTTACGGTGGTTAAGTCAGAGCTTAACACACACTCATAGAAATAAACTGCAGCATCTGCCTGACCGTCTGTCAGCTCTGAAACGTGCAGCAGGTAGAGACGGGATAACAAGTTAAAGTCACGAGTTAATCTTCTATCTTTAAGCTCCCCCCGCCCGCCTCCACTTCACCCAACGGCACAAAACAAACAAACAAACAAACACATAAACAAACACGGAGCCGTCACGCTCCAACAAGAGATGTTTGATTTGGTTTGTTTCCCAGTGAGAGACCGACTAGTGGTTGGGCAACTTGTGAATGAGAGAGACCGACCTCACACCAACACACCGCCGGACAACCGTCGATCCTGTCTGACCATGTGAACTGGTGACAGGAAGGACAGCTGTCCTTGTTAACTGTCGAAAATGTGACTGATTTCAACGTAACTACGACAACCACAGTTTGGCTAACGGACACCAGTTGACACGGTCACTTGTTAAAACAAAACACTGGTAAATAGGAGCTAAATCTAAGAGGAAAGAGAGAAAACTATAAGTGGATGTGTTGCTGCGTTTTGAGAAGGACAGTCTGAACACGAGTCCACAGGAAACATTCAGGGTGGATCCCATGACAGGAAATGCTGGATTTCTCCCCATCAGTTACAGATTTAGAGGCAGCAGTGTCAGCTGAGCTGAGGTGTTTACATCTGCGTGGCAGGCTGGATGTCTTCAGAGCTAAATATCAACAAGCATCCACCGGCTGATGTGTCTCTAAGCAAGGCATCTCCCAACACTTCTGTACAGGGGTCAATAAAAAAGTCATTTTAGTGGAGGGGGCTTTCACCGGTGTTTTGGTATAACGAGTGACCGTGTCAACTGGTGCCCGTAAGCCAAACTGTGGTTGTCGTAGTTACGTTGAAATCAGAGTACTACCCAAAGAAGGCATTCACAAGGACGGGTGTCTTTCTGTCACCAGTTAACACGGTCACTCATTAAACCAAAACACCAGAAGCCTATGATTGGAGAAAAACAGAGAAAACTGTGGGTATATTATATTCAAGGGTAAAAATGTGTGTGTTACTACATTAACAAGCATCTGCGGGCTGATCTTTGAGCAAAGCATCTCCGGGGGGTTGACCGTGACCTCTCAGAACCTCTATACAAGGGGTCAATAAGAAGGTCGGAGCCACCTAATTAGCTATTTAGGCTACCTACACACCAAAACAAGAGTCTTCCACCGGTGTTTTGATTTAAAGAGTGACCGTGTCAACTGAGCTGAACTGGGGCATCTTTAGGGCATCTTTAGGGTATCTTTAGGGTATCTTCTGGGCATCTTTATGGTATCTTTAAGGTATCTTTAGGGCATCTTTACAGCATCTTCAGGGCATCTTCATGGCATCTTTAAGGTATCTTCAGCATCAGGGCATCTTCAGGGTATCTTTAGGGCATCTTTAAGGTATCTTCAGCATCAGGGCATCTTCAGGGTATCTTTAGGGCATCTTTAAGGTATCTTCGAGGCATCTTCGGGGAATCTTCTGAGCATCTTTAGGGCATCTTCGGGGCATCTTTAGGGCATCTTCGGGGCATCTTTAGGGCATCTTAAGGAAATCTTTAGGGCATCTTTAAGGTATCTTTAGGGCATCTTTACAACATCTTCGGGGTATCTTTAAGGTATCTTTAAGGCATCTTTAGGGCATCTTTAAGGTATCTTCTGGCTATCTTTAGGGTATAGATGAGTGTGCTGCCACATTTTGAGAAGCGTAACCTGAACACGGGTCCAGAGGAAACATTCAGGGTGGATCCCATGACAGGAAATGCTGGTTACAGATTTAGAGGCAGCAGTGTCAGCTGGGCTGAGGGTGTTTACATCCAGATGTTGAGCTATCTCAACCAGCTGTGATTTAAAAAAAAAAAGGCTCATCAACATCTGGAAGGCTGAAAAACAAAAACAACTTTGTGTCCCAACAACAACAACAGCAGCCGGGATAGCCGGGCTAAAATGCGCTAACTGCCTTTCTCGCATAAACAAACTACAAGCTGGCTGATAAACTACAAAAAATAAACAAAACTACAACACCCATGTAGCTGTGGAGCTGCGGTTGGCGGGCTGAGCTGTGCAACTTTCTGTGTGTGTGTGCGTGTGCGTGTGTGTTATCAAACAGGCTAGCAGAGCTAGCTTAGCTTAGCGTCCCCCCCCTTCCACCACCTCCACCTCCACAGCGCCCCGTCCCTCGTTAGCTCCAGACGCCGGACACAGAGGCGCAGCGCCCGGCAGCGCCCCGCAGCCCGCCCCGCTGCCCCGGAGCTCTTACCATCGTACAAATCGAGGCGATCTTTCGGACTGTCATCAGTATTTCCATCCGTAAGCCGCCATGTTGGACCGAACCCCGAGATGTTAGAAAAGATCCGAGCCGAGTGAGGCTGCAGAGTTCCGGCAGAGCCTTCAGCCTTCAGCCGCTGCCTGGTAAGAGTGAAGACACACTGGATAACACGGGGACTTCCGGCTACGGATTTCAAAATAAGTCTCTATATAAATAATTTTTTAAAAATTATATTTAAGTTTTGTAACTTTCTAACTATCACTCCATGGCCCGAAAATAAAACAAAAAACAGGTGGGCGTCATTACAGATGGTTTGTTTGAGCAACCAGGCGTCATTAAGCCAACTTACTTTTATAAACACTAGACCATGTTTATGTTCTGAGGAAGTCTATAAGAAGTGACTGAAAGCTCCAGAAACAAAGACAAATTTATTCTAGTTAATCTTTTTTTTTAATTATGTAGTCATTTATTTGTGGTATCTTATTTTGAAGGTGTAAAACGCAGCTTCCGGTTCCCCTCCAGCTGTCTGAGCTGAGGGAGTGTCGCCACAACTATGAGGTTCGTTTGATTCAAGGCACTGGGCTGAAATCGGCGGGCGGTGCTTTGAGGCAAAAATAAATAAATAAAAGATTTTTAAAAAAGGTGATTCATGAAATGAAACAAACATGTTCAGCTGTACTCGAGTATTTGTTCTGATTACATTACTTCCGATCAAAAACTAGCGAGTGGCAACTTTGATAACAAACATCAAAAAGGTCAACAACACAAGAGCCAGCTAACAGACTGAGCTAACATGAGATAACAGCAGCTTACAAACTGATCTAACGTGAGCTAACAGCAGCTAACAAACTGAGCTAACATCAGCTAACAAACTGAGCTAACATCAGCTAACAAACTGAGCTAACATCAGCTAACACACTGAGCTAACAGCAGCTAACAGACTGAGCTAACATGAGCTAACAGCAGCTAACAGCCTGAGCTAACAGCAGCTAACAAACTGAGCTAACAGCAGCTAACAAACTGAGCTAACAGCAGCTAACAGCAGCTAACAAACTGTGCTAACAGCAGTTAACAGACTGAGCTAACATGAGCTAACAGCAGCTAACAAACTGAGCTAACATTAGCTAATAAACTGAGCTAACAGCAGCTGACAAACTGAGCTAACAGCAGCTAACAGACTGAGCCAACAGCAGCTAACAAACTGAGCTAACAGCAGCTAACAGCAGCTAACATGAGCTAACAGCAGCTAACAGACTGAGCTAACAGCAGCTAACAGACTGAGCTAACAAACTGAGCTAACAACAGCTAACAAACTGAGCTAACATGAGCTAACAGCAGCTAACAAACTGAGCTAACAGCAGCTAACAAACTGAGCTAACAGCAGCTAACATACTGAGCTAACATGAGCTAACAGCAGCTAACAAACTGAGCTAACATTAGCTAACAAACTGAGCTAACAGCAGTTAACAAACTAAGCTAACATTAGCTAACAAACTGAGCTAACGGCAGCTAACAAACTGAGCTGAATGACGCCTGGTTGCTCAAACAACCCGCCTGTCAATCAAAGCGTCCACGCGCTTAACCCTGCATAACTTTAAGTCTTAATATAATGTGAACAGGTGAGTTGTATATAAATTCACCCTCAGTACAGTTGTCATGAACGGGGAAATTAGCTACAGAGACCAAAACTGTTTTTTGTACCAGGCTGTAAACATGTTTATTTCTGCTGTGAAACATGGGGACTTATGGAGACTGACTCACTTCTGGAGCCAGCCTCAAGTGGATGTTAGAGGAACTGCAATTTTTTTTTACATGTAGTTTCTCCACTAGAGTTCACCACTAGATGTCAGTAACTCCTTCACCTTTTTAAAATCTGCAGTACTTGAGTAAAAGTACTCAGTTACATTCCACACTTCATGTGTCTCTCGGGAGTATCAGAGGGGCCGGTCCTCGGGCTGCCTCCCTCCCGCCCTCCCTCTGCTCTCTGCCCGCAGTCAGACGCATCTGGACTCGGTGCACTTCTTCTGGTTTCTGTGGCACTTTTTTACGCAGTTCACGCTCCAACCCGTGCGCTGTTTGCGCGTCAAAGGAGCAACTCTCACCGCTGGAAGGTCCACGGAGGAGTTGCTGGAATACTCTGGGAATATTTCTGGGAATTTAAAGGACGCAGAACAAACAGGAGATTTTTTTTTGGGAACGTATGGAGTGATTTTTACGCACGGGTCGGAGCTGAGGGTTTCTGTTTGAGGTGGGCAGAGAGGGGGGAGCTAAATGCGGCTGACTGGCGACCCTGCACCGGCAACCATGAACAGCAGCAGCAGCGGGTCGGGCAACTTTCTGCTGGTGCCGATACCGGAGTATCCCCTGCTGGACTGCGTGCCCAACAAGACGGTGAAGATTGTGGTGCTGGGGGCGAGCAACGTCGGGAAAACCGGTGTGTTAGAGTTTGTGTGTGTGTGGATGAGTTATAAATGAATCACAGAAATTTAATTTTAATTTAATTTACACAGAAACTAATAAATCAGCTGGATGAGAGAAGTGTGTGATCTAAAAGAAGTCCTGCAGGTAGAAAATGTAAAAAATCTTAATGTAAACTGATTAATCATTCAAGCTGTTATTTTAAATATATATATTAAATTTATTAAATTTAGTCTAACAGAGGTGAGAATATCGAAGGAAAGCAGTGGGGATGTTTGTAATGAACGGGACGGCAGGGGGCGACATTTCCCCCCACTATCCTGTGCACATTAGAATAATTAAATATTGTATATTTTTATATTTTATGTTTGTTTAATAAGATATTTAACTTAAGTTGAAGTAGAAATGTCTCTCAGTACAAGTGTTAGAGTAGTATTCATCATATTATTGCTCGTTCTCATTGATACATTGGTGTATTAGTTGTGTAACGGAAATAAGTAACTATACCTGTTAGATATATGTAGTGGACTACAGTATAAAGTGACAAATTGCAAGTACTACACTTTAAGTAAATGTAATAAGTTACTTTCTATTTGTTTGACTGGTGGTAAGTGACATATACAGTCCGTAATAAGCCTCCATAGAGGCTGCTGAGCCTGGTTACATTGCCGAGCTCCTGTTCTTGCACGACACTGACTTCTGTAAACCTCTTCCCGGTGGTCCAAAACACCAAAATCAGTCAAGTAGTTGATTAAGTGCTGTAAAGCATTACATCAAATGTGTCAAACGAGTTTGGAGTGAGGGTTTAATTAAAGATATAATCGAATTGCATTATGGGAAATGTAGGATCCAGGCCTTTTTGGTGTCGGAACCATGGTGGGAACCTAAATCCAGGACATCCCAGCCTTTGCAGCTGTGATTCTTCTTAAAACCTTTTGAAAATGCAGCACTGAAATACTGGAGCGACTCTTTAACGTGTTAGATCTGACTTTAATGAAGCGAATGAAGGATTTTATAAGATAAATTGCATCAATGTGGCCTCGCAAAAGTCAACAAGAAAGCTTGTCTGGAATCCAAATCAACACGGGGTGTATGAGACAAACACTGACCGACATAAGATGACGCATGAAGCGTTGCGACACAAGATTCTGAGTATTGGTGAATCATTTTTTTAGTTCAGACTTTGTTTCAGCCTGTTTGTTTATCTCATCTCTCTGCTACGAACGCCTCCATCGCTCAAACGGTGTCACAGTAAATAAAGAATTCCATCCGCTCATGTTAAAGTGTTATATAGGTCGTATGCGATCCCGATTCCTGACTTCTCTTTGCCTCTTTCCAGCTCTGATCGTCAGGTTTCTAACCAAGAGGTTCATCGGGGATTATGAAGCCAACACTGGTGAGTTTCCATCCGTTTGTTGGAACAAGAACGAAACACATTTACTCAGTCAATGCAAAGAGAAATTCATCCATCCATTCATTCATTCATCCATCGATCCGCCTCTTTCGTTCTCCGCAGGAGCGCTCTACTCCCGAAAGGTCACGCTGGATGGGGAGGAAGTATCACTTCAGATCCAGGATACTCCCTGTGTCGCTCTCCAGGTAACTCATGTTTCCATCAGAGTATCTTTAGGGTATCCTTAGGGAATCTTCGGGGTGTCTTTAGGGCGTCTTTAGGGTATCCTTAGGGCATCTTTAGGGCGTCTTTAGGGCATCTTTAGGGCATCTACAGGGTATCCTTAAGGCATCTTTAGGGCATCTTTAGGGTATCCTTAGGGTATCTTTAGAGCGTCTTTAGGGTATCCTTAGGGCGTCTTTAGGGCATCTTTAGGGCGTCTTTAGGGCATCTTTAGGGTATCCTTAGGGCGTCTTTAGGGCATCTTTAGGGTATCCTTAGGGCATCTTTAGGGCGTCTTTAGGGTATCCTTAGGGCATCTTTAGGGCGTCTTTAGGGCATCTTTAGGGCATCTTTGAGTTTCATTGATCACTTTACTCACCAGTTGCATCCATTGTTGTCTATAATATTCTTAAATCAAATCATATAGACAGCTGACCTGGAAGACCTAGACCTCTGAGGGTGTGCTATGGTATCTAGCACCAAGACATTTGCAGATGATCCTTCAAGTCTCGTATGTCGCGAGGTGGGGTCTGACTTTTTCAGCAATCTGTTGGATCGGACCACACGGGCCGAATCCACACAAAACAGAATGTTTATGTTTGGGTATGATGCAGGTTTGTTTAAATTAACCACAGTTCCCAATGAATTCCCATGGAGTTTAAAGTTTGGAAAGCGTCCAAAGTTCCCCAGCTTAACTTCCCATGGAGATTTTAACCGGAAACTTTCCACCCCTTTGCAACTCTAGTTCTGGCCCAGTTGTTGCCCATTTTTCCAGCTTCTAACATCAACTCTGTGGACATATTGTTCACTTGCTGCCGAATACAGCCCACCCACTGACGGGTGCCGTGATATTCAGTCACTTCTCAGTGGTCGTAAAGTTATGGGTGATCATTTTATGTAGCACAACAAGTGTTGAAAGTCTCACGTGAATCTTAAATAAAACTACTGGCAGCAGGTTTGGTGCTGAGTGTTCTTTGCTGTATTGTTCATGCGCCGCATGGCTCAAAGATCATTGTGTACTTGTAGGAAGTGATCACAGAGGTAGAAGAGCTTGATCGATGACGGTCCGTAGTGTTAACTTTCTTCAGTAGTCCTGCTGTGGTCCAAGCCTGGATAAGAAATCAGGAAAGTTTCTTTGCTCGTTCTACTTTGATGCTTTGTAATCCTGGAATAAAACAGATGGTAGAAAGAAATCATTCTAACACTGTGACAGTCAGGAATTTGAAATATCTAACTATGCAACTCTCTTGGCTTTGCAAGATCAGTTAGAAAAGATTGGTGGGGTTGGGTATCATTTATAAAAATTGTGATTCCAATACAGAGAAGCATTGGCTTGGTTTGGTTTTGGCGACATCTCGGCACACTAATCACCACCGTCACAAACTGAACGTAGCTGCTATCTTGAACGTAAATCCCATGTGGCATTCGGTTGAAGAACGCTTGCAGTGATTGGGTAAAACCAAATGTTTGTTGTTGGCCTGTTCCTAGCTGGCTAAAATATTTCTCCAACTAGCTCTGCGAGTAGTCACAATGTCTGTCCAGCACCATCAGTGTTTGTTTTATATCCGCCTTCGACATCTGCCACCACAGCTGTCTTTCCTTATTCGCGATTGCTAGTGCGTGACCCTGTGGCACAAAAGTCAAGCATTGTTTTTTCCCCATTTAAAAGTGCTATCTTTCCATTTTTATCGACCGCTTGGCCGTCTTTTCTGAGCCAAACATTGGTTTTGTATTTCAGATATTCGTATTTGCTAAACCGGACAAAGAGATGAGGATGTTATAAAAACGTATTTTTTTAATCTCACAGTAATTTCAGGAATGTATTTGAAGAGACAGGAAGTGACCTTAGGACAATCTTCTCGCTCATGATGAGTTTAATGAGTGCAACGTGCCAAACGGCTCACACCGCTCCACGCTGGCTGTCTGTTTACAAAACCAGCACTCAAAGCTGCTCATTTCCTAAGCCGGGGAAGATAACGGAGGGTGAGGAAGTTCCTCTTGGCGGGATGGTGCTGGTGCTTCCAGAGATTAGACAGAAATAATTGGTGTGTGGAGGCAGAGAGCCTCTGGAAAAACATCGAAAAGCTGCACCTGGAGACAGTTTTGACAACTGAAAGCAGAAAAAGTTTTTCAATGACAGAAAATAGGTTTTATTTGGTAATCATGCGAATAAAGTGAGTCTAAGTCTGGCCAACCTGACGTCTAATTGCTCCAGATCTGTCACCAGGGTGGTCTGGATGTCACAAGTTCAGACTCTGAACCAGCAGGTGTGTGTCAATAAACAGACATTTGTCTTGGCAATGTGCCTCTTCAGCGAAAATCAACACCCACTCACTTACTTTGAACTTCACGGGATGATGCATTGAAATGATTGTGAACGTTTCCAGTATTTAGGCAACTGAAACGACTCGGCTGAGGTTAGAAAAACATTAAACCAACATTAACGTTGGTATGGAATGTGAACTCGGACAATCTGTACATCCATTCATCCCCTGGGATCTCACTGGGAATGCACCGAACATCACCCCACTTCCTGCTCCGCCACTGAAAGTAATCATGGGTTATTTTAAACCAGTTCAACAAAATGAGTCTCTCCGTCAGCCTGAAAGAAAGTTATTTATCGCAGTGTCAAACATTTGTCAGTTACAGCCTCTCCAATGTCAGGATGATCTGTTTGTTCTGTTTAATATTGTTGTAAGTTGATTATCTTTGGGCTTTTTGGACTGCTGATGCTTGCAAATTACAGTGGTGGAAGAAGTCCTCCTTTATAAATACTCCATTAATTAAAAAGTCTTGAATTCAAAGTACAGTTACAGCCACTTAAACGTATCTTTTGTGTCTTTCTGTGTATTTTTTTCCAGGATGACGCCGAGGGCCTGTACTGCCAGGAGCAGATCAACAGGTCAGACTTATTTTTTTAAATATGAATAAAGCAGATATAATATGATATAATACAATATGATATGGCATGATATATATGTTATACCGTACGTTACAATATGGTATTATACCGTACGGTATGATACGATAACATACGGATACGATATACGATATACTGTACGGTATAAAACGATAACATAAGAATACGATATACGATATACCGTACGATATGATACGATAACATACGAATACGATATACGATATACCGTACGATATGATACGATAACATATGAATACGATATACGATATACCGTACGATATCATACGATAACATACGAATACGATATACGTTATACCATACGATATGATACGATAACATACGAATACGATATACCGTACGGTACAAAACGATAACATACGGATACGATATACGATATACCGCACGGTATAAAACGATAACATACGATATACGATATACCGTACGATATGATACGATAACATACGAATACGATATACCGTACGATATGATACGATAACATATGAATACGATATACCGTACGATATGATACGATAACATACGAATACGATATACTTTATACCGTACGATATGATACGATAACATACGAATACGATATACGATATACCGCACGGTATAAAACGATAACATATGAATACGATATACGATATACCGCACGGTATAAAACGATAACATACGATATACGATATACCGCACGGTATAAAACAATAACATATGAATACGATATACCGTACAATATGATGCGATAACATACAAACCGACATACGATATACCGTACGGTATGATACGATAACATACGAACACGATATACGATATACTGCATGGTATAAAACTATAACATACGAATACGATATGATACGATCTTGTTCCAGTAGGGACATTTCTTATATATTGCACATCTTACACAAACACAATTAATCATTTTTATATTACATTATTATAACATTTTAATTGAGGTATTATCCTGTAATAATGTATAATAACTGCTCTTCTAGGTCAATCTACTGGGCAGACGGTTACGTGCTGGTCTTCTCCATCACAGACCACAACAGCTACCGCACCATCCAGCCACTGTACCAGCACGTCAGGCGCATCCACCCCTCTGGAAACATACCTGTTATACTGGTACTGTTCGGTTTAGCATTATTTCATTTCAAGTGTCAAGTTGCTTCAGTGTTTAGCCAAAGTCTAGAGCAGACAGTTAACCCTAATCCTTTGTAATCGAATCTATCCTGTAATCTGTAATCTGCTGCAGGTTGGCAACAAGAGCGACCTGCTCAGAGCCCGACAAGTGCCAGCCGACGAGGGCGAGACGCTAGCAGCTTCATTAGGTCGGGCATCCTCCACCTCCTCGACTTCTTTCTCCGTTACATGATTTTTATGATTTGTGGTCAAGTAACTGCATGCATTATTCAGTGTTATTATACAGACACACACAAGACAATGACTTATCCAGTCATTGAAGATTTCTCCAAAGTAAAAACCCTGAAAACCTGATTATCTCTAGAAAATTACATATTTATAGTTCAAGTTTTAAAAACAAACATTAGATGTAATTTATTCTCGAGTTTAAAACTTAAAAACTGCGTCAGTGTGGGTGTGGTCTGATCGGGTTTCATGACCAAATGACCCACCAACTGTCAACAAGATTCAAATGATGCTAAATCTCGATTGGATCACAGAAACATGTGACATCACCGTTGTTTTACCGAGGCCTGAGCGCCTCCTTCTCCTCCGCAGTCGTCTGTGTAACATATTTTAGCTCATTTTATTTCTCAAACATCATTTATCTGTCCTCAGATCCCCTTCATTTAACTCCATGACATTCAAAAAGCTCCAAGATGTTTCGTTTCTGTGCAGGAAATCAATCAGACTTGCAGACTTTTTCCCACAGTAGACAATTTGTTAAATGCATCTGGCAGATGTTGATTTAAACTTTCCTATTATAACCTGTGTGGAGACTCACACACACACACACACTAAACTATATCCTGCATGCTGCCTAATGAACGAGGAATGCTGAGTGTTATCTACGAGATAAGAGCGACCCTGATCTGTAAACTGCCTCTGCTCACAGGAGGGGTTTACTTTGAGGCCTCGGCCAGAGAGAACCACGAGGGAGTCCACGCCGCCTTCCTACATCTCTGTCAGGAGGTGGGACTACTTTGTTATTCTTCATTCGTTGCTTTGCTAAAGATGAAGTCTGTTCACCAAACGTCCCGTGGGAACTCTGATTACAGGCTAATGCGGAGTCACCAAAAATGACAAAACATGTTTGGCCAGAAAGAGGAATTTCAGCCCACATTTGGTCTGTTGTGTATATTTGCTTTTCTGGTGGAGTAATACGGGTTTTTGGCCAGAGGCTCAAAACATTTGCGAGTGTTTGGACTTTTCCTTTTCTGGTCTGAAGAACAGCAGATTTTCAGGCCTTCTTGTAGCCGTTTTATCCGAGCATTCGTTAAAGCGACATGGCGTAGAAAATGGTATTTTTGAGAATTGTTGCCGCAGATTTAATTTCAGCGAGTCTCTGTGTTCTTTGTTTTCCAGGTGATCCGGGCTTTGGGAGGAGGGAACGGGGAGAAAAGAAGAGGAGGCCTCCACCTGGCCAGACCCAAATCTCCCAACATGCAGGAGCTGAAGAGGAGGTTCAGGCAGGTCCTCTCCTCTAAAGTCAAGTCGGCCACAACTCTCTGATGCCAGGATTGGACCCAAAACAACAGACACGTGGCAGAAACAAAAAGGTGCTTAGTCCTTCTTTGATGGAAGGCTGAAGAATAATGGCAAGAGGCCTTGATTTATAAGACTTCTAAGTTTGGGAATTCATGGCGTGAAATTCGTCAAGCGATGGATGGATATAAACAAAAACTGAATGGAGATTCCCGACAGTTGAGTTCTGTCTTTTTGGACGGAGCTCATGGTCGACACGACCTCTTCCCGGGCTCCAGTACAGTTTGTGTTGTGCCAGAAACTTTCGACAACTCGCATCTCAGTTTTCTTGAGGCTGAAAAGTCAAACTGACCAGACAATGTCATTTAACACGTTTTACCCTCTGTTACAGTTCCTTATATGTTTTAATGAGATCTCTTTGCTGTCTTTTTTTTATTTGGTTCAAAGTAGGAAGGAATCCTTCTTTTTTTTTAAACTTTGCTGATACCAAATAAATGAAGCTGCAAGTCTCCGTCCCGTCTGCAGTCTTGTTAAGAAAGTGGTCGGGAACCAAAAACAGGAAATGACCCCAGAGAACACGAAGACGAGATGCCGACGTTTGAGGAAGGGAAGCGAAGACAAACGATACATATACGATATACGATGGGTGCCAATAAAATGCAAACTGTTATTTTACATTAAAATGCAGAATTTAAAATACATTTTTTTAATTTTTAGATTTGAACTATTTTACTTGATGGACAATGGACAGGAGGAGTCAACATTCATACCCATAGATCCATTTAGAAATCACAGAAAAGACTCATTGAATTAATTGGGCAAAGTACAACAACATTTAAAACGTTTTTTGGAATCACATATTATCAGCACTTTACTCAGTTACTTCATTGTTGTTTAATGTATGTGCTACTAGCCGTCTCAACTCTTTGAAGTCCTTCATAAAATCTTGAGATCATACCACGACCTGTGCAGCCACGTTCAGCTGTTTATTCACGTTGTATCAACACTCGAGTCCATTAAGACTTTGCTAAAGTTACAGGGGCTTTACTTAGATTTGCTTTATCGCCAAAACGTCAAATCTGCCAAAGTGACAGGCTGCCAAAACTCATTTACAAGCCGTAGTTTGCCTGTAATTGCGATTTTACCCCCCAACAGTCCAAACTAAAACATCGTGCACATAGCATCGTTTTCAAAGAAGTCAACCCGCATAAATACGCCATCGGACGCCGTCATAACTACGCCAAAAGCTAAACATCGGTCGCACTTCTGGCGCCTCAGCTGCCTAAAACTCTGTTTATCTGAATTTACACGCAAACGCAAAACCGTAGTTTTCCAGAATCTCCACTCAAGCTGGAGTTTTTAGAAAGATTCGTTTTCAGAGGCGAATTCACCGTTTGCGTGTAAAAGATACAAACGAAGGGAAATGTCTCTGTTTTTAAAAATACCCGTGTACGTGTAAACTAAAGGTGTTAGAGCAGCTTTAATGACGTGCAGTCTGCGGACTAATTCACTTCTATTGTTTTTTAACGAAGCTTTTAGTCCTCGTGGGAGTTAATGTGGCTTCAGAGGCTTTTTCTACACGCTGTTGAGCTCGGGCAGTTTGCAAACACTGTTAATGATGCAGCTGTAAAATCCAGATTATCTGTAAAGAGAAGTCGGGAAGTTTTCTGCCGTTCTCATGACCTCTCATTGAAGACAAATTCCTCAGTATCTGGAATTTCTTTCTTGGTCACTGAACTGCCACTTTAACCCTTTTAAACACACACACACACACACACACACACACACACACACACACACACACACGCACTTAAAAATTGTCTGCTGACCCCAACTCGAGACCTTTTGCCCTCTGACCTTTTAAAAGCAGCAGGACTCGATCAGACTCTGGAAAAACGCTGCCGTCAAAAATCCTGAGATGCCATTTGATAAATGCAGAGACCAAAATAAATAAAGTGTGAGTTTGTGAGTTTGAGTTTGTGAGTGTGTGAGTTTGTGAGTGTGTGAGTTTGTGAGTTTGAGTTTGTGAGCGTGAGTTTGTGAGTTTGAGTTTGTGAGTGTGTGAGTTTGAGTGTGTGAGTTTGTGAGTTTGAGTGTGTGAGTGTGTGAGTGTGTGAGTGTGTGAGTGTGTGAGTTTGTGAGTTTGTGAGTTTGAGTGTGTGAGTGTGTGAGTGTGTGAGTGTGTGAGTGTGTGAGTGTGTGAGTGTGAGTGTGTGAGTGTGTGAGTTTGAGTGTGTGAGTGTGTGAGTTTGAGTTTGTGAGTGTGTGAGTTTGAGTGTGTGAGTTTGTGAGTTTGAGTTTGTGAGTGTGTGAGTGTGTGAGTTTGTGAGTTTGTGAGTTTGAGTTTGTGAGTTTGAGTTTGTGAGTGTGTGAGTGTGTGAGTTTGTGAGTTTGAGTTTGTGAGTGTGTGAGTGTGTGAGTTTGTGAGTTTGAGTTTGTGAGTGTGTGAGTGTGTGAGTGTGTGAGTGTGTGAGTTTGTGAGTTTGTGAGTGTGTGAGTTTGTGAGTTTGAGTTTGTGAGTGTGTGAGTTTGAGAGTGTGTGAGTTTGTGAGTTTGAGTGTGTGAGTGTGTGAGTTTGAGAGTGTGAGTGTGTGAGTGTGTGAGTTTGTGAGATTGTGAGTTTGTGAGATTGTGAGTTTGTGAGCAAGGAATAATTTTCAGCTACTTCATGTCCGAGACCCTGAACTCTTCTTCTCCCACACCACGCTGCTTCCTGTGTGAACAAGTGTTCAAACGTTCTCAAACTAATAACTCTGAGAAATCCTCCCTTTTTTTCTTTTCTCTCTTCCTCTGAAGCCAGCAATCTGTTTTAACATGCATTTAAATGTGAGTTTATTTGATAGATGAAGAGTTAATGTGACATTTATGAGGCCGGATTTAGAAAACTGAGCCTCCGCTAAGTGTTCCCTTTTTCGGTAAGGACAAAAAACAGGCCGATGCAATCTCCTGAGTTCTGTTCGAAAAGTCGGAAAAATCAAAATAACATTGACTTTATCACTAAATACCCAAGTCTGAAACATAATCCTGCTCAGAAGTATGTCAAGCAGTCCGCTCTATTTGTCTAGACAGGCTCTAGACACGCTTTAGGCCTTTAAACCTTTTTCAGCACGAGTGTTTGACTGTTGTAATGAACGCTCATTCATGCAAGCACACATGGGACGCAGATGAAACTCGATGAGTAAATCAAAAGACACATGGCAGAAATATTGCACATTAATATAATCTCATATTTCAGTGTAAAAGCCTTTAACAAACATCGTTTATCACAAGCTCCAAGAACATTACGGGTTAAATGTCACCAGCTTGACGGACGAGTCAAGAGGTTGAGCAATGAAAACAAATTTGGCTTCAGGAATAGAACATCCTGTTACCCTTTTTTTTAAAGACAACCCCAAACAATAAAAAAAAGAAAACAGTTGAGTAGAGTTGTTGAATGTTAATGACACCAAAAACAGAAAGAAATCGACTACTGCAAGTTCTTTTAATTAAAAAAACACAACTTCCTCTTTAATTTGATACCAAACATGTGCAATATGCAGCTTTTTAAAACTAGGTTTTTATTCCACACTTAAAAAGAAACTTCATTTAACTTTAGAAGAACGAACAACTGTGCAGCTACACGAAAAAACATGACTGCAACCCGGTCGGTCCTCTCTGCCGACTCTTTGGCGAACTTTCCCCCCAGAAAACAGCCTCCACCTGGGCACTGAGAGTCAGTTCAAGTCTTACAACATCAGTGTGTTAGTAGATCATTTATTTGGTGACTCGAATGAGAAAAGATCTTTTGAATTTATGTAGAAAAAACGGTGTAAACTTGTCAATCCTCGCTGCCGACTCTCGAACCTTCCCCCAGAAAACAGCCTCCATCCTGGGTAGTGAGACCCGGTCGAGTCCTGAAGTCATCTGCAGTGATTATGTGATGACATATCAATGCAACCCACGTTGTTCTAACAGACAGATGAGCCACATCCAAACTTTTCCTCTCTGACGAAGCACTAAAAAATCCTTTATTATGAAATTAATCAATTGTGAGAGACACTGCTGCTGGGATTTGATCACATGGTTGCAATTTACCGTTGACGTACGTAATGTTCTCCGGTTTTAATTTGAGTCAGCACATTGTTCTGCTTGTAGAGAAATGTGAGCAGAAATTCCAAAATGTTTCCACTATTTCCAGTCCATGGAAACACACAGACATCAGTGAACCGGCAGCGTATGGAAGTCATCCATCTTTCCAGGTGAGATGTTGAACTTTCCAGGTCACGAGAGAAGCACCATATGTGATATAAATGTCTTTCCAGGCTGTGCCAGCTGTTGGCAGGCGACCGCGTGGCTTGATCGACGTTGAACTGCAGCGACTGATAAATACACAAGGTGTTCATTAGTGTCGGTTCCCGTCAATGTTCTGATTAAGTCGTAACTTGAACCATGTTGCAAAGAATGAAGAAGAGGAGGTTTACAGGCCTGGAGTGTGGAGCCAGTGTCGTGCCAGAACAGGAGCTGGGCAGCAGCCTCTATGGACGTAATGGCAGAGGAGAAGAGAGCGAAGAGGACGCTGACGGAGGAAGCTAAGAAGAGAAAGACAGAAGCCGAGCTGGGCTGACTGCTGTTGGACTAGTCAGTGATATCAGCTGGTAAAGTTGTCGACTCGCTAGTTTTTGATTTTTGTAATGTAATCAGAACTAGGGATGTAACGATGCATCGTGACACGATTTAAAAATCGGTACAAATGTGTGACGACTCGCATCGGTTGACAGAAAAAATGAATCTCGATTCTTGTTGAATGGAAACCCGCACAGCGCGTGCTCTCACTGGTCAAACAGGCTTCCTGGCGCGTTGCGTGAGCACGGCGTGTTTGGTCCGTCCTGCACGCGACTTCAAACCCACCGGGAGAGTTTCAGGAGCGAGCGCTTAGCCCGCCAGACTTTGTTTACCTGCTCAGATTTGGACATTTTCCCGGTGTATGTTCTTCTAAACATGCGTCTACATGTGTAAATATGTTACGTAGTTAGTTAGTTTGGCTGTTTTTACGACCGGCAGTTTGCACGGGGTATTTTATTTTGAAAATCTACCGGGTTCTCTTTGCTTTTTCTGTGTCTGGCTTTCGCCCGCTCGAGGCGCTCTGTGGAAATTGACGCGTGCTGCTGCAAGTTTTAATGTTTTCATTTTATTATGTACAAAAAATTGGTCATATTAGACCCTGAATAGTTTGTAAGGGTTATTGAGTAATGAAATGTTTGGTCATAATTTGTCTGTAGCTCATTTTGATTTAAAAACATCGTGACTCGAATCGAATCGTGAGTTGAGTGTATCGTTACATCCCTAATTAGAACAAATACTCGAGTACAGCTGAACATATTTACACTGCTTAGTGGGGAACAAACCTCAAAAATGCCTCCTTCATTTAACCCAATGTTATTTCAACTATGAGAACCAATGAAAGCTCTCGTACAGTGCCTGACTGCACAATAATGGCGCCGCCAAAGCTCCAGGGGACGTTTTGCTATTTTGAAGCGATGATGTAACTCGTGTGCGTTCTTTGCTTTAAGTTGGTGTTGATGCCGTGCATAAAAAAAGCTTTTCCGAGCTCTTGTAAAGTTTCACAACTCTTAAAACGTAATGATGTAATGATTGTAGCAGTTACCCGGACGTTTCTTCTATACCCAGTTGAGAACATGACAGTTGCTACGCTCGGCTTATCAGAAGTAAACCACCCCAAACACAAACATGAGGCTGCTCTTGTTCTGGTGGTGAACACTATGGGAAAGCCCTTCAACAACAACATCAGCAGCAGCAGCAGAAGCATGGAGGACATAAACCAGCTGTGTGCGAGTCTGTTAATGCATCGTTCTGTTGTCTGGAGGAGGCGGCAGGAAGTTAAGGTCGCCCGTCTGGAGATGAAGTCAAGACCGAACCGAAAAGACAGGAAGGAATGAGAGGAAAGACGTGAACGAAATATGAAATGACTAAAAATGAGCACGAGAAGAAGAGAGCGTGAATCACAATGATTTCAAAGGAATTGAGAGCGTTGACAGAAACGTGTGAGTGGGAGGAACGAGAGGAGATACCGGGGTGTTGAAAGGAGTCGGAGTCAGAGAGATAAAAACAGAAACAGGAGGATTATCGGCATGTTTGTCCAGACATAAAACAAACGAGCATGTCGGCTTTTCAGCACAAGACAAGAGGCTAAACCTTTTCGTTAACTCTTCGGCTCCCCGACACAATAACGCTGTTATGAGTGATCGCTGATGCCGGCGTGGAAGGCCGGCGTTTCTTTTTTAATTATAAAAATCAAGAACATTAATGTTTAATCGACAAATCCAGAGGTGCAGACTCGACACATAACTCAACTCCTAAAACCTAAGACACTTTTTGATGTGGGGTGTATTGGACAGCAACAGTGGAGCAATGTTGTCAAAGAGGAGAAGATGTTTAACCAAGACCAAGACCAAGACCAGCTTCCTTCAGATCTTACAGTTGTCTTGTAGTCAACTTTGACTCGGACCCAAAAGACTTCAAATTATCTGACGCCCTTGCAAAGATCACAAAATCATGCAAGAATCCACCTCGCCAGGCGTTAAGCTGTGCGTTTTTGTCTGAACACAGCGCTCATGGAACATCTCATAGCTAAGGGGATGATTGATGGGCTCTAAAAGAAGAACGGCGACTGCTGAAGAGGTTTGCGTAGATGCTGCCAGCACCAGTTACATCAGAACTGGAGGGTTTCTTCGTTGGAAGTAGAGAAAAGAAAGATACCAGAGGCTTTTCTGGAACTTGTTTCATGGATACAAGTAGCTCCGTTAGAGATAGGCTGAGGAGCTCGGAGTAGAAAAAGGAGGTGGTTCAGGCGCCTGATTAGGATTCCCCCTTGGACGCCGTGGAGGAGGAGCTTGAAGGGACGGACTGGCAAGCTGGCATACCGTGCATTTGCCCGGTGGGCCGACAAGTCCCGATAAATATATTTAACGAGTAGATCACACACCCCAAATACACTCTTGGGCTTAGCGATGGGCACTGTGGGCCACGCCGGAGCGGGTGGGGGCCGGTTAGTCTAGGGCGCACGGCGCATCTATGCCGCACAAGAAAAAAAGTTTGCCTCCTAAATGCCAGAGCCGATTTTTTTGTCCCAGTCCGTCCCTGTTGCTCACGTGAAGGTGTTGCTACCTTTTTCCAAACAGTTTCCGACAGTGAATACCCAAATGTGTAACGTACCGTCACCTTTTATTGGGAAGACAGCTACAAAAGAAATGAACGTGACTGCTTTCCGATCAATCGATGGTTAAGATTTGGTTATTTTGGGTTTAGGGAAGGTAGCTCGGGTTGTTCTGGAGCTTCTGATTGTCAATCAGCAGGTGCTGTCATAGTGTTTTAGATATTTTGAGCACTGTAAGGACTACTCATCCATGTTGACTTCCCTGACCTTCAACGGTCACAGAAATGTTCTGTGGCTTTATCTTTTGCAGCAGGAGTTTACTTGGTTACAGTTTGGATCTGCTTCATGATGTTCTGCAGCACTCTTACACCACGAGCTGTGGAAGTAGCTCTGCTGCAAGAGGTTCTTGTCATTTAAATGAATGTCCAGCGCGGTCGGACAGTATCCTTGACTCTCCTACTCGAAAAATAACCACTTGAAATTTAAATTGGATTCGACCTGGAGAGTCTAATCGTCCTCACACTCTGCCAGCATTCACAGAGGTTCATCATGGACCTTACTTTAGCTGCTTCCCGTCTTGAACTCCAATCTCTGTTTATGTCTTTTGGCCTCCTTCCTTTCGTTTCTGGCTGTAAGTAAAGAGTCGATGCATGAACAATATCAGTGGTCTGTCTCTATTTTTGGCTCCAAAGCTCCCAGTGGGCGACCCGTTTCCCCCTCTCCCACCGCCTGTCCCTCTTCATCGAGCATTTCCTGAGACTAGACAAAACATTCAAACCGAGGATTTACTAAAGCGACGGTGCCCGTGGGCATCTTCCCACAATAACGGTTGAAGGAAAGCATTGCTAACTTCTTTTCATGCCCTGATAAGTGATCCGTCTTTATGAAGAGTTTATTTTGCTCTCTCCACTCCTCATATTTCCTCCCTCCTCCTCCTCCTTCATCTCGGCCGGCAGCCAGTTTTTTCAAGATAAGCTAATGATTTTCTAAAATGGATTCATTTATCGAGTCATTATCTCTCGCTGGAACGCGTTCAAGATAAGCAACTCTGATTTTTGTGAGGCTGATTAATTGATGAACCACGTGAAATAGTAGAGTCGTTAATAGTTGGACTACTTGAATCTATTTTCATATTTTCCAGGTTTTTAAAAAAAACTTTTGCTCCCATAACTCAAATATTCATGTAATGTTTTCATGTTCAATGTTCAAGCTGCAGTTTTCACAGTTTTATCATAATATTAAAGGAACAGTCCAACACTTTCTATGACACACTTTAAGAAGACCGATATATATAATGTAATGTACTAACTAATGTAATGTAATAGCTAGCATGGCTCTTCTGATTCAGTACAAACTATTTTGAGCTTGAGAGGTGCAAATAAGTGTACCCGCTTGCCCAGCTCAGGTTCTGGCACGACACTGGCTCTTTTCTGCTGCAGCTAACAAACTGAGCTAAAATTAGCTAACAGCAGCTATCAGCTAACAAACAGAGCTAAAATTAGCTAACAGCAGCTAACAAACTGAGCTAGCATGAGCTAACAGCAGCTAACAAACTGAGCTAACATTAGTTAATAGCAGCTATCAAACTGAGCTAACATGAGCTAACAGCAGCTATCAAACTGAGCTAACAGCACTAACAGCAGCTAACAAACTGAGCTAACAGCAGCTAACAAACTGAGCTAACATAAGCTAACAGCAGCTAACAAACTGAGCTAGCAAACTAAGCTAACATTAGCTAACAGTAGCTATTAAACTGAGCTAACATGAGCTAACAGCAGCTATCAAACTGAGCTAACATTAGCTAACAGCAGCGAGCGAACTGAGTTAACATCAGCTATCAAACTGAGCTAACCTGAGCTAACAGACTGCGCTAACATTAGCTAACAGCAGCTATCAAACTGAGCTAACATTAGCTAACAGCAGCTATCAAACTGAGCTAACATTAGCTAACAGCAGCTATCAAACTGAGCTAACATGAGCTAACAGCAGCTAACAAACTGAGCTAACAGCAGCTAACAAACTGAGCTATCATGAGCTAACAGCAGCTACAGTTGGCAGCAGTTTACTTCACTGTCCATCATAAACTCTGTAAATCACGATCAAAAGAATATTTTGGATGGCGTTTATGATCTGACGATGATGTCTCGTGTTTCCCCGGAGAGAGAAAATATGTTTGAGTGCGTCTCTACGAGAGGATGTAAGGTTAGAGGAAGGTTTCAGAGATCCTCCAGTTGCCATAACAAACAAACGGCAACTCACCAGCCACTTTCGTGAGCTGCCTCCTGGACACTATCTGATAAAACAACACGGCTCCGTCAGCCAAAGAAAGTCAGTCATTAACAGAAGAGGAGAAAAAAGACTGAAACCAGGAGGAGGAGACACAAATGTTATGTCGACTCTCAAGTGTTTTGCTGCTAATAAATTTGCCTTTTCCAGAGACACGCTTGTTTCTTTCTGTGTCTCTGCACGATTAAGAGGAGGAGGATGAGTCACGCCTGTTGATTTATCAACATTACACATCCTGCAGGAAAGACGAGACTCCGAATCCACAAAGCTGACAACTAAATTTTCCACGAGCAGGTTTGAGTTTTCAAAAAATGTGTGCGTGCTTGTTTCTTGGGTGGCGTTTTTACTTTTCGTCCGCGTCACTCGGCTTTTCTGCATTTTACAAAACTTTTCATCGCCCCTCCTTTGATGCGCGGTCAAATTACAGACCACATCAGATAAGGAAACTTTGTAAGACTGACTTGAGGTTGGGTCGGAGAAAAGAAAAGAGAGGCAGTGAATGGACATTTCAACACAAGTCAATGTGGAATTGACTGCTATTAAATACTACATGTAGTAACGAGCTTGTTGCACCAGCTGTTTGAAAGTTCAAGGCGTTTACTGAACGCAGACTACCTGTTAAAACGGTCAGTGTAACTAAGATTTACTCTTACTCTTCCTAGCTACCTCCATCAACGTCCTCTTTACTCTATTCTCCTCTGCCATTGTGTCCATAGAAGCTGCTGAGCCAGGTTACCTCCTGTTCTTCTTCCTGGTCGTCCATAACAACTGTGGTGCAAACACTCAGTTCGTCAGCTATCAAATTGAGCTAGCAAACTGAGCTAACAGCAGCTATCAAACTAAGCTAACATAAGCTAACAGCAGCTATCAAACTGAGCTAACAAACTGAGCTAACAGCAGCTAACAAACTGGACTAACATTAGCTAACAGTAGTTATTAAACTGAGCTAACATTAGCTAACAGCAGATATCAAACTGAGCTAACATTAGCTAACAGCAGCTATCAAACTGAGCTAACATTAGCTAACAGCAGCTATCAAACTGAGCTAACATTAGCTAACAGCAGCTATTAAACTGAGCTAGCATTAGCTAACTGCAGCTAACAAACTGAGCTAACAGCAGCTACAGGTGACAGCAGTTTACTTCACTGTCCATCATAAACTCTGTAAATCACAGTTTCACTCTTGTCCGGCGGCTTCTGCTGAGCTCGGTTACATTGCCTGCTTGTCCAGCTCCTGTTCTGGCACGACGCTTGCTCCACACTCCCTGCAACTCGGGCCTTCTTCCCGTTAATCTAAAACGCCTGTGGTACAAATACTAACACTACCCCAATGACAGAGACACCATTCACCTGATCACAGGTCAGTGTGGATCAACAGGACCGCCACCAGGAATGTAAAGACCTGTTCAGTCCCCCCTCCACCTCTGCGGTGTGGTGCCGGTCAGTCTTGAGAATGAGGGGCCCTCCTGTCGGCGACCGCTAAGTGGCCGGTTCATAAAGATGAGCGGCCATTCAGAAAAGATCGATTCAAAGGGCTGAGCGTATGGCAGAGACTGTCAACACCTTGATATAAGGGGACCCTTTGGATGTGTACAGTAACCTGGGGTTGAACTCTGCTGTAGATCTGCTCCAGCAGAGTCACAGCGAACACAAAGTCAAACATACAGAAAGTTAGAAACCTTTATAAGACATGCTGACTATGTATTTTAATGTTGCTTCTAGTCTGTTGATGCAAAGGTTTTTTAAGTAAAGTGTGGAAAACATTTACAACGCCAATGATCCAGGGCTCATTACCCCTTAAAATAAATCTACGTGTAGCTACGTTTATTATAGTAGTTACTTCTTTCCTCCTGATATTTGTTTGTTTTTGGCGTATGTTGTGTTTTTATCCTCGGTTGTTTGTCTCAGAGTTGTTGCATCCTATCTGATAAAAAAGAGACAACAAACTGAGCTAACAGCAGCTAACAAACTGAGCTAGCAAACTGAGCTAACATTAGCTATCAAACTGAGCTAAAATGAGTTAACAGCAGCTAACAAACTGAGCTAACAGCAGCTAACAAACTGAGCTAACACAAGCTAACAGTTGCTATCAAACTGAGCTAACATTAGCTAGTAGCAGCTAACAAACTGAGCTAACATAAGCTAACAGCAGCTATCAAACTGAGCTAACAGTAGCTAACAGCTATCAAACTGAGCTAACAGTAGCTAACAGCAGCTATCAAACTAAACTAACAGTAGCTAACAAACTGAGCTAACAGTAGCTAACAGCAGCTAACAAACTGAGCTAACAGTAGCTAACAGCAGCTAACAAACTGAGCTAACAGCAGCTAACAAACTGAGCTAATAGTAGCTAACAGCAGCTATCAAATTGAGCTAACAGTAGCTAACAGCAGCTATCAAACTACTAAGAGATATAATCAAGATTAAATGATGATTTGATCAAATAACACTTGATTAAGACGCATTATTAGCATAGACCTCCAGACTTGTTGTGTTGGAGTTTGTTCAAACATTTCGTCACACTCTCTAAAACATTTTAAAAAACAACAATATTAATGCTTGTTAAAGCTCCATGTATTTAAACGCGTACTGCCGCGTACTACTCATTGAGTCAGAGGGTTCATCTGGCAGGTCAGGAATCCACATCTGGACTGATTTGTCTTGGTTTTGACATCATGTTGGTAGAGTCCGGTTCAAGGAGGGAGAGCGAGAGAGACAGAGCATGATAAAGTGGTTACAACTTTATTATCCAAATCTCTCTCCACAGCAGAAATCTGTTCTCGTGTGGACGCTCAGAGAAAATGTTTGATTGCTTTTGTTTTTCCTGATCTTGTGCAAAGCGAGTAAACCGGGAGCAAAATGCTGAATCAGATGACGGTGACGTTCACCCTGCAGAAATGTGCGGACAGTTCTCCTTCATTGTGAAACGCCGTGTTACTTTTTATCACCCCCCTTTTTTTTGAAGCAGTGGGACCGGATTCAAGTCCAACACATACACGCAGGAGTTTAATATGATCGGAGAGGCTGGTTGGTTTGTTGGTTTCTGGGTCGTGCTGCCCTCTGGCTTTTACAGACAGACTGTACTGTGTGTTTATAGAAGGAAATGCAGAATGTAATGCAACATGGTTTATGGTGTATTTACACCCCCTGTCATAGATAACTGGTTGAAGTGCCCATTATCTCCTCTATCTCTGACAGACTCCCTTTCCCCTGATGCCTCATGTTCTATGATGGGAGATTTTAATTACTGACTGTTTCCCAGGATGTCACCTGTCCATCCAGGTAAATGAAGTGTGACACTTCTGTAAAAGCAGCATGTAAGGCTTCTCTCGCTGTTTCTGTGTCCACAGCACCATCTACAGGCCGGCTGGAGACCTGGGTAAAGACGGTGTATGAAGGTCTGGAGTGAAGATGTTGTTTCTAAGTCACAGGGGAGATTGGTCCGTGTTGAAGGACTCAGATCCTAAGAAGCATCGTGACGTATGTCTGAGATAGAAAACATCTCAGCTCTGCGTATTTCACCAAGTCTCCCCAACGACTACAAGTCAGTTCCAGGTTTTTTGTCTTCCTCCATCCAGACGGGCTGTGTGGTCCTTCCATTGGGTTCTGGGTCTGCCGTGTTCTCCCACAATGTGGACGAGCCCAGATCACCTCCAGAATAATAATGTAATAATATGATTTATTCCACCGCAGCACCCTGAAACCATTGAAAAGAGATCATGTGTATCAGTTCGCTATAATAAATATCAGCCGTTGTTAAATACCATGTGTGCGCATAAAACATGGTGGATTCAGACCCGCGTGTTGGACCACGTCCACCACTTGTGCTGCATTCCTCCGTCGTCTGGTCTGCACATGAAGATAGACGGGACGCTGATGACTTCATAAAGTTGATCATCATCGTCGGCGCAGCTTACAGCCACAGGGGTCCTGATTGGATTTGATATAATCTGACAGGACAGGTCACACACTTGTTCTAGGTCGTCTCTCACACACACACACACATATATATGTACGAGCTGTAAACCAGCTGAGCTACATGTTGCATGTATCCTCCGCTCGGTTCCTGATAGTGGAGAGGTAGTTACAGGATTTAAACAAAAGAGGAAGTGATGAAACAAACTTTTGCTGCGGCGCTTTGGTGCAGAACGAAGACCTCGACATCTCGTCAATGCATGGTGAGACTTCTTTATTAGATGCATGGACAAACAAACTAACCAACCGAGGCACAGATAGACCAACAACTCTCGTGTTGTTTGAGGTATAAGTACTGTGGCTTTGAACTTTATTACAAAAAAGGTCCATCTCTGTGAGGATCCGTTACTCAATGTTGTCATATACTAACACGAACAATCTGACCATGTCACGGGCGAAAACAAGCGCTGACGTAATTGCCTTGCAACTTGTGTTGTGGCTGCCGGATGCAGCACTCTGTCTTTAAGACTTACAAACCCAACAAGTAAACCAAGTATCTTCAACATAAATTACATCTCCAAGCCTGACTCGCTTTCATTTTCTCACCGACGTGAGTATCAGGACACGTATAAGAGGGTCACACCAGATAATCCTGTTGTAGCTGATTGATCCTGGGAGTGTTCCCAAACCTAAAGTCACCCAAACTGCTCTTTCAAGACTGGTAAACTAATAAACTGATGATTAATTAAACAGTTTCTGATAGCATCTGATCTTTTCTCAAATCCAGGGAAGCAAAACCTTCAGACCGTCTTCCTCCAGGTTCCTCTGAGCCTCGAGATGCAATCTCAGCGCTGCGCATTCGTCATCTTACCTCGAACATGGAAGCAGACACGACGCAAAGCTCCGGACGTCCACCCTTCATCCTTTCCTCTTTCTGTCAACTGTTTGCCACCTTCATGCCGCATTTCTCCCCCATCCCTCCATGGCCTCCTGAAGTTCCTCCTGGTTCTCCTGGCCTCTCTGTGTTTACTACCCTGCCCTGCACAGGCAGCCTGGTTTCGGGTCGGGGTGGTGGGACCGTGGGGGTGCGACCCTCTCTTTGGAAAGGCCCTCCCCAGTGTGGCGGCACAGCTTGCCATCAACCGAATCAACAAGGACCCCTCGCTGTCCTACGGTACAACGTTTGATTATGCTGTGCTGCAGGTACGATCATTAACATCAGCTTAGGTAGCACCGCCTTGGAGAGTGAGAAGTTTGATATCAGGATTGATTGATGATTGATTTGTTTTCCAGGAGCCATGTGAGACATCCAGGGCACTGGAGTCGTTCATTGGTTTCCACACCAAGGCCTCAGGGTACATTGGACCAGCCAACCCAGCATACTGTGATGCTGCCTCAATGCTGAGCAAAGGCTGGAACAAAGTAGGTGATGTTCATGAGAGATTTGCAATGTCTTTCCCTACTGTGATATGTTCATTTTCTCCTGTACTTCTCTTCCAGGCGTTGTTTCCGTGGGGTTGTGTTGGTTATGAGCTGGACGATATTCGGAGCCACCCAACCTTCGCCCGCTCCATGCCCAGGCCCACCTGGGTGCTGCTAAGCATTGTAAACTACTTCAGGTGGGCCCACATCGCCATCATCTCTTCCTCAGACGATATCTGGATAGAGACGGCTACCAAGGTGAGAGACGGCAAGACCAAAAAAAACTACAAAATGGAGGAGAACTTGTTCAAAATGTTGCTGTTGTCCTGTCCAGGTAGCTGATTCCTTGAGGAGCCACGGTCTCCCGGTCAGACTGGTCAGTTTTATGGAGAACACTCCTCACGGCATCAGACGAACTCTGTCCAAGGTCCGCAAGATGAGAGAATTACGCAGTGAGTTCCGGTTTACTTCTTCCGAAGAGTACCTCACTTAACGTTTTCCTTTTTTTAAATATTTACTTCGCTCTCCTCCTAGTTGTGATCCTCTGCATGCACTCAGCACTGATTGGCGGTCAAGTCCAGAAGCTGCTCTTAGAGACCGCCTACGACATGCAGTTGATTGACGGATCCCGGGTCTTTATACCCTATGACACCCTGCTCTACAGTTTGCCCTACCGTAACGTGACCTACCCGGCTCTGAAGAGCAACAAGAAGCTGCTTCGGGCCTACGACGCCGTGCTGACCGTCACCATCGACTCACCCGAGGTGTCGTTCTATGAGGCCTACAGAGATGCGATGGAGAGAAGAGAGGTGGCGAGGACGCTGGATCCACAGCAGGTGATGTGTTTTTCGAGACGTGGTATTTAACTCGAGCAAGGCAATTAGACCTGAAATCTGTCCATGTGTCCTACAGGTGTCTCCTCTCTTTGGCACCATCTACAGCTCCATCCTCTTAATGGCTCATGCAGTGCATCGTCTTCAGCAATCCAGGGAGTGGATGTCTGGAGGAAATCTGGCAAAACACACCCGTAACCTGGCCTTCCAGGTACAAGGTCCAAAAGGCCTGTGAAATTAAACTTATTTGTGTGCATAACTGAGAACAGCCAAAACTGGGGGAACTGAACTTGGTTGTAGATCTGTTAAGATGTTTCACCTCTCATCCTAAAAGCTTCTTGAGGTCTGACTGACTGGTGGCATCCTCCAGTGTTTAGTCTTGGTAGGATCATTGACCAGACCGTTGTTTCCACCTGGTTAGTTAGTGTTTCCTGTTGTTGTGATGACTGAGGTGTCACCTGAGGTCAAAACTTCAGTGCTTATTAACAAGAACATGTTTTAAAACTCATTATATTTGTTTGATTTCCTAAAATGTTCAAGACCAAATCAGACTAAGGATTACCAATTACCCAAACCCAACAGCATACATCGTTATTTATGTTGCAGGGCTTCAGCCACCCCATCAAAACCAACGGCTCTGGAGCAGCTCTGCTGGACTACCTCATACTGGACACAGACGGACTCTCATGGGAACTGAAGCCAACATACAGGTACGTGAAGAGACTGAGATCAAGCATGTACTTATAACACAATTAGAGATATAGATAAACAAATGGAAAAACCAACCCAAAGAATGTAATGTTGTCTCAAGCGTTATTGTCGCATTAATAACTCAGTCGGATTTATCAACGACAGGATCGATATGGAGGCCGGTAAGGTGTTTTTCCTGGGTCGAGACATCCACTTCCCTCGTGGCTACAGACCCAGGACGGACTCCGCGTGTTGGTTTACTCCTGGAGTCCTCTGCTGGGGAGGTGAGGAACACATGATGATATTTGGTGGACCTTCATGCTGTGGGTGTTTTAGTTTACTGCTGAGACTTTTAATGATGACCAAGGACTCTAGCACACATATGTCAGACCTCCTCTTCTTTGTTTTTTTGCAGGGGTGGATCTGTTTGTTGCAGGGCTGGATCTGTTTTCAACCATCAGCATGTTCCTCGGAGCGACGGCCACCACTGTTTTCGTAGCGGCGTTGGTTTACTGCATCAGGTACAAAGTCAACGGGAAGTCTTGGTGTAGAGTTGAATTGCACAACTGATGCATAATAAACAAATAACGAAGAAGGAAACTGATCGGTTACATTGGTTTGTATATTAATCACTGACTCCTACTGTCCCCGTCCTTGTCTCTCGTTGCCTAGGCGCCGCGTCAATCAGATTCGACTGGTTAAGGGTCCAAACAAGATTTTGCTGACTCTGGCTGACGTCACATTCATAAACCCGTCACTTAGCAACAAGGTCAGCACCTACTAACTACACAAGAGGAAGTTGTACATGTACAATGTATTAAATTGAGTTTTTGTGTCACATCCCGATCACGACTTCTTACAGAAACTCAGTCTGGATGACAGCAGAGTCAGTGGCGTGAGGACCGCGTCCGAACGAAGCGTAACGTCGCCAATCTCCACACAAACACCGGCTACCTACGAGAACTCCAACGTCGTCATTTACGAGGTGAGACACTGAGTATGATGGCAAAACATAAATATAAAAGATATGTACAAATAACATTTGAATATGGCATAAATCGGAACTGCTGTTTGTCAGGGTGACTGGGCGTGGCTGAAGAGACTTCCTGATGGGACGTTCAGCACCATCAACCCCAAAGTCAGCCAGGTGTTTGAACTGGTATGTGACGTTGTCCGTTCATCTAGCATTGTTATGAACTGTTAAGAAAGTCAAAACAAACTGTTTTCTTTCTTCTGGCTGCAGATGAAGGACATGCGGCACGAGAATATCAATCCTTTCCTGGGTTTCTTTCATGACTGTGGCGTGTTCGCCATCGTGACTGAGTTCTGCTCCAGAGGAAGTTTGGAGGACCTGCTGCTGAACGAGGACGTCAAACTGGACTGGATGTTCAAGTCGTCTCTGCTACTGGATTTGATTAAGGTCAGTGGTGGAAGAGTCCTGCATAGTAGAAATTCAGAAAACTGTGAGAAATGTCATCACAGTTGCCCAGAAATCCTCACAGAAGTTGAAATATTTGAGTAAATGTACTGTTTGCTGCTTCAGGGTATGCGGTACCTCCACAACCGCGAAGTGTCCCACGGCCGCCTGAAGTCCCGTAACTGTGTGGTGGACGGACGTTTCGTATTGAAGCTCACAGACTACTGCTACACGGAAGTTCTGGAGGCTCAGAAGTTTCCCTACGTTGAACCACCTGCAGACGGTGATAGACCAGACCAGATCATGAACCTGGCTTCTCCTGGTGCAGTTGCCACTACAGTAGTAAACTAATGCAGTTCTGTTTTGTTTTTTTCAGAGTTGCTCTGGACGGCTCCGGAGATCCTGAGGATTTCTGGGCAGCTCACGCTTCACGGGACGCCATTGGGCGACGTGTACAGCTTCGCCATCATCATGCAGGAGGTGGTGATCAGAGGGCCTCCGTTCTGCATGCTGGATCTGTCCGCCGCAGGCAAGATAACTGCTTCACAAACAAACTGCTAAACTGCCAGCATGGCTAAAAAACAATGATGTCTCTGTGTGTTTTAGACATAATAGAGAGGGTGCGTAAGCCTCCTCCACTGTGTCGCCCGGTGGTCAGCCCTGACTACGCTCCGATGGAGTGCATCCAGCTGATGAAACAGTGCTGGAACGAACAACCCGAGAAGAGGCCAACCTTTGAAGAGATCTTCGACCAGGTAGGCAGGCTGGACAGCTGAAGAGTCTTCATGTTGTGTGCATTGTGCTTCACTTCCTCTCCTCTCAGTTTAAGAACATCAACAAGGGGAAGAAGACCAACATCATCGACTCCATGCTGAGGATGCTGGAGCAGTATTCCTCAAACCTGGAGGAGCTGATCCGGGAGCGAACGGAGGAGCTGGAGATCGAAAAACAGAAGACGGAGAAGCTGCTGACCCAGATGCTGCCTCCGTGAGTCCACATAGACACGGAGCTACACGTCGACACGCGCAGGTTAAAAGATGCTGAACTCGTTTTCATTCTCAGGTCTGTGGCTGAGGCTCTGAAGGTGGGCGGCACAGTCGAACCAGAGTATTTTGACAGTGTGTCACTTTACTTCAGCGACATCGTCGGCTTCACCACCATCTCAGCTCACAGCGAACCCATCGAGGTGGTCGACCTGCTCAACAACCTCTACACAGTCTTCGATGCCATCATTGGAAACCATGATGTCTATAAGGTGCGCTCTCTATTCTTTATCCTCAATTTTATTCAGTTCTGCAGGCGTTTAAATCTCATTGTTGTTTCTACTCTAGGTGGAGACGATCGGCGATGCTTACATGGTGGCGTCAGGAGTCCCTGTCCTGAACGAGAACCGCCACGCCGCCGAGATAGCCAACATGGCCCTCGACATCCTGAGCGCCGTGGGAACCTTCAAAATGAGGCACATGCCAGACGTTCCTGTCAGGATACGTATAGGTCTACACACAGGTGAGCGCTTGACAGGACATCAGAGTGGGAAAACCAGCAAACACAACGAGCAGTAACTCTAATGTGTGTTTTGATCATTGTAGGTCCATGTGTAGCCGGTGTGGTCGGTCTCACCATGCCCCGCTACTGTCTGTTTGGAGACACGGTGAACACGGCTTCTCGTATGGAGGCCACCGGACTGCGTGAGTTACAGACCTACAGAAAATGAACTGTTTCTAGATAAAATAACCAGAGAGGAATGTTTTGTTTGGGGGGTTGTTGCTGCGTTGGCAACATCTATCTACGTTCCAACCCTCACCTATGGTCATGAGCTCTGGTTAGTGACCAGATACAAGCCTTAGAGATCGGAGTAGAGCTGTTACTCCTTCACATCGAAAGAAGCCAGCCAGGCATGTCCAGTTGGTAGGAGACTTCGGGGCAGACCCACAACCTGCTGGGGGGACCACATTGCCCATCTAGCCTAGGAAGGCCATCAGACAACCCTACTCTGAAACCACAGAAAACATGTTCTTTTAAATTTGGCTAAAATTACGTCAGTTCTGGTGGGCACGATTCAAATTTCGTGACATACAGTACATCAGCAGCACTGTGATTTGGTTTCTCCAGTACTTTTTGTTCTTATTGGGTTTATTCCACCTTCATATTATAATCATCATCCATTGCTTTGTTTTTTGTTTGCAGCCTACAGGATCCACGTCCACGAGAGTACAGTCAAAGTCCTGCGGGACCTAAATCTCGGCTACAAGCTTGAGTTGAGAGGCAGAACCGAAGTCAAGGTACTTTATCGGACAATCAAGATTTCTGTATGTACGGTCTATCAATGCATGTGTTCATTTGTTGTTGTTCATCAGGGGAAAGGATTTGAGGAAACTTACTGGCTCGTAGGGAGGGATGGATTCACCAAACCTCTGCCCGTTCCTCCAGAAGTCAAGTCCGGGTAGGAACAACCGTCCCTTCACCTCCACCTCCTATTCTGTGCTCTCGACTTTTTCGACCCTTTACTGTGGACAGAGCTGTTTCCACTTGCTTCCAGTCTTTATGCTAAGCTAGGCTAATCGCCTTCAAGCTTTGGCTCCATGATAAACACGTGAGATTGGCGTCAATCAAGTCAAGTTTAAGAGTCTTGTCTAAAGTCCTAAAGGGTAGCCTACCGAGGTGGTTTTATTGCAAAGTCTGCAAAGTGGTGTAACTAATGGCAGATTCGGTTAGCAGCAGTTACTTAGCAGTTGGCTACTTTAGCATATCATGAAGCTGTCTCATTACTGAACTCATTATTGGTCCAGAGACTTTGTGTTGTGTTCACGCTGTTCACTTCGTCCCAACAGGCAAATGGCCCACGGGCTGCAGATGGCCGAGATAGCCCAGTACAAGAAACGGAAAGCCGAGAAACAACAACAGGAACAACTAGCAAAGAAGAAAAACTGAGGTAATGTTATGTATTATAAAAAAATGTATAACATTAAGTCGACTCAGGTCTATTTTGTTAATAATATAACCCGGAATCACAATTTGTCTCGAGGGGCTTTAACAATCAGTACAGCTACGACTCAGACGAATTACTTGCTTGGTTGGCGACGCGACTCGTCCTTTGGGAAACTCGTTCGGGGACTAGTTAGCATGAACTGTCTTGAGGTGTCTTTGTTTGCTTTTAATTGCATCTTCAACATGACCCAAATAAAAGTAGGAAAAGTTCTTTATTTTCAGTTAACTTTGCTGTTTTACACCTAAAGGCAGTTCAGGCGATAGATGTGGGGATACAATTTGGATTAGTTGGTGACAGACAAAACTCAGTTCTTCTGCTTTACAAGTTTTGCGATCATTCAAAAACCTCAAAAGTCTATCTGTGAAAATCAGACCCTTGAGTTATCGTCAGAGGACGTTTTAAGGGGGTGACTACACATGGACAATTTGCTTTATTTCTAAGTGTCGGATAAGATCTGCTGCCTTGTCATTGATCTCTACAGCCCATTATTCCGAAACCTCAATGGTCCCAATAATATCTCTTTGGACCAAAAACACCTGACGTCTGCACGTCCAAATTCACAGATATTACGGGCAAAAAACAGGATTTTGGTTTCAGTGGGGCATTTTTCGAAGTGTTCGGGAAGTCCCTGAGCATTCAGTGCTGAGCTAGAGGTGATTACCTTAGCTTAGCATAAAGACTGGAAGCGGAGGGAAACAGCTAGCCTAGTGCAACTTTAAAACTCACAAATTTCCATAAAATAAATATTTCTTGACCAGAAACATTTTATCAATTCACGTAGCACCTCTGTACCTGCCAATGTCTTGTTGACAACCATACTCTGTTGATAACAATACAATAATTGTGTATTTTTTAACTTTAGACGGAGGAGAGTGGTTTCAAACAATCCTTTCCTCTCTGTTCATTCTTCTCCTCCTCTCTGCTTCCCTCCTCCGTCCTTCATCCTCTCTCGTCTTCTCAGCATCTCGGTCAGCGTCGCGGCGGCCGACTCGAAGGACGTGAAGCAGGCGTTTCACAAGGCGGTGAAGAAGATCTCTCACGTTCGCGTCATGACTCAGGTGTTACAAGCACACGAGGAGGAGGACAACGTCATGATGTCGCACCACTGACCGAGCTCTGGTTTGAACTCTGGACGTCTGGTTGGATTTTCACTTCTAGAAAAACTATGAAACTAAACAGCTTGAGTTGAGTAGATCAGGTCTTGAAGTGGTGACTCAGCAAAGCTGGAATCTACAGAGCCGATAATCTGTCTCGATCATTTCCGCCTCCTTCACTTCACGTCACTTCGTTTCCTCCGTCTGAAGGAGACAAGAAAGATGGACTTTGTCTTCTTAGCTTCCTCCGTCAGCGTCCTCTTCGCTCTCTCCTCCTCTGCCATCGTGTCCATAGAAGCTGCTGAGCCCTTGTTAACGGACAGCGAGCAACACGAGCTAACGTTATCTTAGAAATATAGAGTACACCATCGTCAACAAACGATGACACAGAGTCCGAAGTCAGAGCTAACGTTAACTTCTTTCCTTCCATACATGTCTCCATCCTTCTTTTCTTCTTCCTTCCTTCCTTCCTTCCTTCCTTCCTTCCTTCCTTCCTTCCTTCCTTCCTTCCTTCCTTCCTTCCTTCTTTCCTTCTTTCTTTCTTTCAGTCTTTTGACCCTTCCTTCTTTCTTCCTCTTTTCTTCCTTCCACCTTTGTTTCCTTCTCTCCTCCTTCCTTCCTTTCTTTCTTCTTTCTTTCTTTCCTTTCAGTCTTTCTACCCTTCCTTCTTTCTTCCTCTTTTGTTCTTTCCTTCCATCCTTGTTTTCTTCTCTCCTCCTTCCTTCCTTCTTTCCTTCCTTTCTTTCTTCCTTCTTTCTTTTTTTCCTTTCAGTCTTTCTACCCTTCCTTCCTTCCTTCCTTCCTTCCTTCCTTCCTTCCTTCCTTCCTTCCTTCTATCCTTTCATTCGTTCGTTGCTTCTTTCTTTCCTTTCAGTCTTTTGACCCTTCCTTCTTTCTTCCTCTTTTCTTCTTTCCTTCCACCTTTGTTTCCTTCTCTCCTCCTTCCTTCCTTTCTTCCTTCCTTTCTTTCTTCCTTCCTTTCTTTTTTCCTTCTTTCTATCCTTCTTTTCTTCCATCCTTCTTTCGTTTGTTCCTTCCTTCCGTGTTATTTGTAGTTTTCCAGAGTTTAGCAGCTGACGTGATATTAACTTATGTGAGTTGATGTTTCCTCATTTGTTTATGATCCTGAATCAGAAATGATCGAACTGCAATAAATATTTTGGTGCTTAACTTTCAGTGTGTGTGTGTGTGTGTGTGTGTGTGTGTGTGACCTCACAGCGCCCCCTGGTGACGTGACAGAAAACAAACTCTTGGTCTGTTCAAAAGCTGCAGATGGCATCCTGGAAGATTATCCCTGCTGATCCTCACCGTGTGTGTGTGTGTGTGTGTGTGTGTGTGTGTGTGTGTGTGTGTGTGTGTGTGTGTGTGTGTGTGTGTGTGTGTGTGTGTGTGTGTGTGTGTGTGTGTGTGTGTGTGGTCTGTTTGAAATCCATAAACTGTCAGGCAGCTTAACACTCTCTGACTGAATATATGTTCAGACTCTAGTACGGTAAAGTACGGAGGTCCCGAGCTGTCGAACATTTTAATTCTTCTTTTTTCTCGTAATGACGAGTTTAAATTAAAGTTCAAATGTCCTGAAATAACGAGTTAATTTGTTGACATAAATGTGACGTTTTATTTTGTGTTTCCTGTTTTATTGATTCTGATTTCAGCTGTCGAGTCGTCCTGCTCGGTGTTTGGTTCCTGTGTTTCCTTTGTTTCTTGTTCTATTTCATCATTTATCGATACCTGCTAAGCAATTAAAGTTACCTCACTTTAATTAGTTTTAATTAGTTGGTGACCCAAAGACATAAAAACCTCTCAGTCCTGCTTGAATCTCTCGACAGCATCAGTAGATCAGCAGCTTCAGACCAACCGGCTGGTTGCTCACATATCAAAGAAACGTTGTTCTTTAACTTCACCGCCGACGTTGCCGTTTATATTTCGGAGCTCTCGACAAGCTGTCGCATGTCAAAGCCGCAGAGCTGAGATTATCGGAGGATTTACGCCGTCATCCGGGCGTTGATGGCAGTTTGTTTGGGGACGGGAGGAGGTTAGTATAGATCATGATGCAGTGATATAGAACGAGGAGGTTTGTGTATCGGAAAGATTAGAGAATATTTAGGAACGGGAGATTAGACTTGGATTATTTATGACATCCCATCACAGCAACATTTTTCATCAGAAATACACAAAACATGATGAACAACTTTTAAAAAAAAATAGTTTCACATTTGAACTATTAGCTTAGCTTAGCATAAAAGTAAGTCACACAGAAACTGGATCATATTTTATGGAGGAAATGTTTTCTGGTTTTCCCTCTGATGTCCTCCGGCTGCTCCGCCTCAACTCTCTGTGATTTACAGAGTTTATGATGGACAGTGAAGTAAACTGCTGACAGCTGTAGCTGCTGTTAGCTCATGTTAGCTCAGTCTGTTAGCTGCTGTTAGCTCATGTTAGCTCAGTCTGTTAGCTGTTGTTAGCTCATGTTAGCTCAGTCTGTTAGCTGCTGTTAGCTCATGTTAGCGCAGTCTGTTAGCTGCTGTTAGCTCATGTTAGCCCAGTTTGTTAGCTGCTGTTAGCTGATGTTAGATCTGTTTGTTAGCTCATGTTAGCTCTGTTTGTTAGCTGCTGTTAGCTCTGTCTGTTAGGAGCTGTTAGCTCAGTTTCATAGCCGATGTTAGCTCAGTTCAGTAGCTGCTGTTAGCTAATGATAGCTCATATTGTTAGCAGCTGTTAGCTCAGTTTGTTAGCTGATGTTAGCTCAGTTCATTAGCTGCTCTTTGCTCAATGTGTTAGCTGCCGTTAGCTAATTTTAGCTCAGTTTGTTAGCTAATGTTAGCCCAGTCCATAGTGTTTGTACCACAGGTGTTTTAGACTACCGGGAAGAAGAAGAAGAGGTTTTCAGGGAACACTGACAGGGAGCACAACCATTGTCGTGCCAGAACAGGAGCTGGGCACTGTAACCGGTCTCAGCAGCCTCTATGGACATGATGGCAGAGGAGAAGAGAGCGAAGAGGACGTTGACGCAGGAAGCTAAGAAGAGAAAAAGAGAGAGTGAGCGAGCAAGTAAAATAAATAAAAATGATTTTAAATATATTTACTGTAAGAAAAGAAACATTTTAAATGTTTCCAACTTTGTTGCTTCTGATACGTCACATAATATCATACGTCATATAAACATATCAAACAGCGGCCTAGAGGTCAAAGTTCAGTTGGTTCGTACACTCAGAGGACTGATTTGAACAATTTGTTCCCAGTTGAAGAAATAAACTGAGTCTATTTAAATTGTGCTGTCAACAGCAGCAGGAGTGTCGCAACTGTGAAATAACAGACCGAGTCTGTAACAAAGGGAAGCATGCTTTCCTTTGTGTTTCCTGTGTGTGTGTGTGTGTGTTTCAGCCTTGTTGGCTCTGCTCCTTTGTTGCAAAGTACAATAGCAGCAGAGGATTTACTGTAGAGGAGAGTCCTGACCAGCAGAGGGCGCCGTGACCTGGTAACAATAAGGAGAGGAGACAGGAAACATCTTCATGATCCCTCACACCCTCATATAGTTTTTCTATGCTGGAATACGACCTGGCTCCAGATTTAGGATGTTAAATAGCAATAAACTTTATTTATATATTAACTTTTATTGCACAGAAGCAGAAGACTGCACAAGGAACGTGAATTAGTGTTTGTAGACCCGAAAAAATGTTTAAATCTCTTTGATTTCAAGATAATCTGACCAAACTTGCAACTGCAGCAGAAAAAAGCATCTTTTATTTTCTATAAATCATCCCGACTCATTATATCAAACCGCAACTCAGCTCAAGTTTGAATGAACGTTCTCTCCCGTGACGTCCAAAGTAATGTCAAACCGAACCAGGTGACCTCGAGCGACGGAGGCAAACTTTGCATGGACGAGCCTCGAAGCCAGTTACCACACGTGCCCTCTCTCAAAGCCGGACAACGACGAACAGCTGAAATCGGTGACTTCACTCTCATGAAATCATCCTAAAGACAGCTTGTTTTACTCAAAAGTCCGGCATGTCACTCAACCACACCTATTATTTAGAGGATTACTCAGCACTGATGCATGACGATGGATGGTGCAACAGTAGGTTCAGAGGGAAAACAGGGTGAAAGGCTGAAGGTCAGGTGAGTTCGGTTGTTGTTTGACTTGGCCTCGAGCCAGACGGAGGTTTAGAGGAACCGGGCTTCCATTGAAAAGCAGCTGATATTTCCCCCGGGGAAGAGTTGGGTTGCCCGTCGGCTCGACTGGTAGCCGGCGAGAGATTGGAGGGTATTCCAGCTGTCACTGCATTGTCCAGAGGTTAAAGAGGTGAAAGACTTAGAGAGATGAAGACGGGGTAACGTAAGACGGGTTACGGTGCAGCGCTATCACCTTTTGTGTCAATAAAGTTTGTTAAATTAAGTTGCTCTTCAAAGAAGCTTATCTTTGGACCACTGGGAGCAGTTCTTCAGGCTGGTGTTGTGCCAGAACCTGAGCTGCAATGTAGTCTGGCTCAGCAGCCTCTATGGAAATGATGACAGAGCAGAAGAAAGTGAAGAGGACGCTGACGGACGAAGCTAAGAAGAGAAAAGGAGAGAGTGAGCGAGCTTTACAATAGGCATGTATAGATAGATCCACTCGGAGGCCCACGCCAACAGGTGGCCTTTGCATAGCTCCATGGGTAAACCATGGCACCGACTCTGCCCGGGTGAAGGGTACGATTCCCACTGGGGCCAGCTGCTCTACACGCAATCCCACTCATGATACTAAAAAGTGTTTGTGGATTAAAAAGGTCCAGCAAATTGTTGCATGCGAAGTGTAGTAGAGGTTCGGAAAGCCAAGCGTGGCATTCTCCGAGGCGTAGAAGAACACGGATACCTCCCCCGGAGCAAAGGGGGAGTACTCCTCAATTACTCAAGCTAGGTTCCCATGGAAAACACAGCTGGGGGGCTCGAATCTCGACCGTCGCACATGCATGCTCTGTTAAAAGGCGTTTAGTGCCACATGTCCTGAAAGAAACTTCTCGGAGATAAGAGTAAGAGTACGAGCGCGGTGGGTGGCGGATGCCGTAGATGCCGAGGTGTAAACAAACCTGGATTGGATTTGAATTTGTCCTCCCCGTCCTCCCCGTGCCAAAGCCGGGTTTGGTTTTAGCCAAAGAGGATGCAGGCCGTGTGAGGTCACCCCGGCTGGCTTGACCCTTGCTGGCAACGTGGTTGGCCAGCGCCCAAACTCACCGGTGGGTTCTCACATGACTGAAGCAGCAATGTGTTTTAGTAAACCTCAGGCCCTGCAGGCAGCAGGGAGATGTCGGGGCACTCAGGACTCGAGTAAAAGATCTAATAACACTAAAGAAGCTTTTATCTACAGGTGGGAACGGGATGACGAACATGTGTTAATATCAGAGTAGAATACGTGATGGTGATGAGTTGAAAAGCAACTAAAGTTTACCCCTTTTGCTAAATTTGTCAATTTTTCAGAAAACTAGTCATTTTCTTAAGTTCCTGTTACATCAAATCAAGAAAATATTCGATAACATCTTTATTGACATTTAAGTTTGGTTCCTGAAGTTGGACAAATTCAATCAAAGTTGCAAGCCCTAGTCGTTGCAAGTTCCCACATTGCAGAAGCCCTCCCGGCTTGAAGAAGTCCAGAAGTTGAGTCTGTTTCGATGTCCTTTAGAAGTATTCCAAGCATTATGGAGTTTGGTATGAAACGTGTCTGACGTCGTTCCAGAAGTTTCTGATTTAGAACAAACATCTGAAACATCAGCTGAGATATGATGAAGCCCGACAATGTTCTTATTAATTATTAAACATTTGTATTAAAGTCTTTAAAGGTCCGGTATGTAAGATTCAGAGTAATCTATTGGTTGGATATGTGATATACTAGTCATGAGTATGTTTTCATTTGTGTATAAACACGCTCTTAATCCTGCATAACTTTAAGCCCTAATATAATGTGAACAGGTGAGTTGTATATAAATTCACCCTCAGTACAGTTGTCATGAACGGGGAAATTAGCTACAGAGACCAAAACTGTTTTTTGTACCAGGCTGTAAACATGTTTATTTCTGCTGTGAAACATGGGGACTTATGGAGACTGACTCACTTCTGGAGCCAGCCTCAAGTGGACGACAAGAGGAACTGCAGTTTTGACACTTTGACACTTCTGTTGTTAGCTTCTATTAGCCTTTTTTTGTTTGTTTTAGCCTGTTGTTAGTTTGTTTTATCCTGTTGTTAGCTTGTTGTTAGCTTGTTTTAGCCTGTTGTTTGCTTGTTGTTAGCTTGTTTCAGCCTGTTGTTAGCTTGTTTTAGCCTGTTGTTTGCTTGTTGTTAGCTTGTTTTAGCCTGTTGTTAGCTTGTTGTTAGCTTATATTAGCCTGTTGTTAGCTTGTTTCAGCCTGTTGTTAGCTTATTTTAGCCTGTTGTTAACTTGTTTTAGCCTGTTGTTAGCTTATTTTAGCCTGTTGTTAGCTTGTTTCAGCCTGTTGTTAGCTTGTATTAGCCTGTTAGCTTGTTGACACTGTAGATATAAAAGTCTCTTCTAAAGTAACAAAAACATAAACATTTTAATTTTCAGGTGATTAAACACTAATTGAAACATAGTTATTATTAACATTATATTATATTTCTGTGACATGCTGCCTCACATATTTGATTTATTTTGATCAGACATCAGTGTACTGTACAGGATCATATAAAACTCCTCTTGGAGGTTAAAGGGGCCTAAATCTGAGCAGATTTGCCCGAGGAGCAGAGCCTGTTCTCGGCTTACAGGAGCTGAGTATGCTCGGGGCTCGTCTTACAGCTCTGAGATCAGTTCTCCTCGGCTTAAACCGTCAGCTGACCCCTCCGCAGAACAGACTCCAGATCAGAAGAAGAAGAAGAAGAAGAAGAAGTCACCGCCTATTTTTAAACTCCCAACCAAACGACGCGATTGGTCGGAGGCATTGACGCAGGGCGCTGGATATCTCGTTGGTGATTGGCCGGAGCTGAGTGTCAGTCAGAGTGACGGGGACCAACGAGAGCCCGCGCGTGAGTCTTTGTTCCTCCCTGGTGACGCAGGGGGTCACGTGTTGTTTGTGCTCGGAGAGAAGGGGCGCGAGCTGCTAACCGAGCTAGCCGGAGCCTCGCGACTACAGTTGACGGGCTGCGAACGTGCTCATGTCGGACGCGGCGGGCTCCGACCCGTGACAAACAAACAGCCCGCTTTGGATTACCCGCCTCGCCGCCGGAGAAAGGAGCCCGAGCGGACTTGTTGTTGTTGTTTTCGGCGTGTGTTTTTCGGACGGAATAACAAAGCCGGTCCGTGAGGATTGTTTAAAAAAAAAAATCTGAGCCGAGTCAACGTTAGCTGGCCTAGCCGGACTCGGGAGCTCGTCTCCCCCCCAAATAAACCCAACGAGAATGGGGTCTAGGTCCGCGCGGATTAGCTCGCTTGTGAAGTGACCTTTGATTGTTGGATCTCTGATGGCAAATTACACGAATTACCAGGAAGGTAAGGCAGCGATGTTGATGGTGGAGACACAGCAGAGGGACGTGGGGACGAAATCAGCAGCGGCCGCCACCGCGAACGGAGACGGCTCGGTCGGGGAACCCCCTTCCCCGTTAATTAATATCGGCGGAGGTGGAGGCGGCAGCAGCAGCGGCGGCGGCTCTCGTTTCCATCAACATTTACCGCCCTCCAACCATCAACACCTCCAACAGCAGCAGCACCATCACTACCAGCTGGCTCCGCAGCATCTTTCCGGGGAAAACACAGCAGAGTCCCCGGGTAGGAAAGCCTCCACCTCCTCCTCCTCCACTACCGCCGCCTCGTCCTCGTCGTCGTCTCTCAGCCAGGTACACGCCGCCGAGGACCCCGCCGCTTCCACCGCTAGCACTAGCCATGTATACGCCGCGGTGAGCGTCGCCAGCACGTCGGACGTTGTGGATGATATACGCAAATGTGGCTATTTGAGAAAGCAGAAACACGGACACAAGAGGTTCTTCGTGCTCCGGGCTGCCAGCCACCTCGGGCCGAGCCGCCTGGAGTACTACGACAGCGAGAAGAAATTCAGGAACAGCCTGCGCTCTGCTGCTGCCGCGGCCGCCGCTGCTGCTGCCGCCACCGCGGCCACCGCCGCCGCCAGCGGTGGAGCCGTCGCCCCTTCTCCCCCTAAAAGGGTTATTTACCTCTACCAGTGCTTCACCGTGAACAAAAGGGCGGATTCCAAAAACAAACACCTCATTGCCCTTTACACTAAGGACGAGTACTTTGCTATAGTGGCTGAGAACGAGCAGGAGCAAGAGGATTGGTACGTGGCCGTCAGTGAGTTGATGAGCGAGGGTAAAAAAGGGCATTTGGATTCAGACGATCTGGACGACGGGTACGGTACGGTCACCCCTGGTACTGTGTTCAAAGAGGTGTGGCAGGTGAACGTGAAGCCAAAAGGACTGGGTCAAACTAAAAACCTCACAGGTGTTTACCGGCTATGCCTCTCAACTAAAACCATTCACCTCGTAAAGTTGAACTCTGAGACGCCCTGCGTTAACCTCCAGCTGATGAACATCAGGCGCTGCGGACATTCAGAAAGCTTCTTCTTCATCGAGGTGGGTCGCTCTTCCTCCATTGGGCCCGGCGAGATCTGGATGCAGGTGGACGACTCCGTCGTGGCTCAAAACATGCACGAGACCATCCTGGAGACGATGAAGGCGCTGAAGGCGTTCGCAGAGTTCAGGCCGAGGAGTAAGAGCCAGTCGTCGGGCTCCAACCCGATGCCGTTCATTACGACGCGGCGTCACCTGGGCAACCTGCCGCCGAGCCAGACCGGGCTGCAGCGGCGCTCCAGGACGGAGTCTGTCGTCGGGACGCCACCGTCAAGTAAGAGCTCTGGGGCGAGCGGTTATCGCTTCCGGACGTCCAGCGAAGGCGAGGGGACGATGAACCGGCCGTTCCGCTCCGCCACAGGAAGTCTGGTTCATCTCAACTCGGCACGTGCACATCATGGTCGCCAGGATGGCGGCGGCGGTAGCAGCAGCGGAAGCAGCGTCGCCACAGGCAACGCTGGCACAAGCACCGGAAGTGGACGCTACGTCAGAGCCATCCCGGGGTCGTCGTCGACGTCCACCTACCACGCCCGCTCCGCCTCGCTGCCGGTGTCACACTTCCCCTCCACCACCAGCCCAGTGAGTGTCTCATCCAGCAGTGGTCACGGCTCGGTCTCTGACACTCTCACCCGGCCGTCGAGCGCCTCAATATGTGGCTCGCCATCCGACGGCGGCTTCAACTCTTCAGACGAGTACGGCTCCAGTCCAGGTGACTTCCGGTACTTCCGGGTGAGGAGTAACACGCCGGACTCCCTCGGCAACACACCGCCAATCAGAGAAGAGAACTGTCTAAATGATTACATGGCCATGGGCTGGAACCGAGAGGTGTTTGGCACCAGTGCGGGCTCCGGAAACAACAGTGGAGGCGACACGCCGCGGGACGAGAGCACGTCGACGACAGAGGATGAGCGCTTGTCTACGTCGTCGCTAAGGAGGAGGGCTCACTCTTTCTCCAGACAGGCCGGCGGAGCGACCGGCGGTTCTGGGGTGGCGGTTTACCAGAAAATGACGCAGACCAACTTCTCATTAGACGAGGGCTCGGACATCGTTTTGCCGTTCGGCAGTGGGCTGCTCCGCGGCGGGCCGTCCTCCTCCTCTTCCTCGCTCCGCTCCGACTACAGCTCCTGCTCCGAACACAGCCAGCAGAGCCGCCCCTCCACGCTCTCCCGGACAGAGACCAGTGGCGAGCGCCCTCCCCTCTCCTCCTCTTCTTCAGCCAAGGAAGACAGCGGCTACATGCCCATGATGTGCGGCGTGGCCGCGTCGCCGCGGGACACTCCTCCCGACTACATGCCTATGCAACCCAGCTCTTACTCCCATCCTGTCTCCCACTCTCCTCAGTTTCACAGCCCAGCTTTAGGTCCCCGTTCGGCCCATCACCACCCCCAGCTCCAGTCCCAATCCTCCACAGACTCCCACGGCTACATGATGATGCTCCCGGGCAGCGGGAGCTCCCCCTCACCGGGGCAGGCCTCCCCCAGCCCTCACAGCAGCTCCAGCATGGTGGGTGCCAGCGGGAGCGACAGCATAGCAGAGAGGCCGGAGAACGGGGAGTATATGGACATGTCGTACAGCAGCAGCGGGGGGCGCAAGCTCTCAAACGAAGGGAGCGGTGGGTATTACGCGCCCGGCACACCTGAGGGCACCCCAAAGTCTTACAGCCCTTATTTCTCCCTCCCTCGCTCCTACAAAGCCCCCACCCGAGAGCGTGATGAGAAGGAGTACGGGGAGTACGTTCCTATGAGTTCTCCTGCCAAGCCAGTGTATTCATCAGTTGCCACACCTGAGAAGCGAGCTGGGGGAGGTAGTAGCACCTCCACTCCGTCTCACCCGCCCCCGCCTTACGGAGCTCACCATACCACCGCGGCGATGGCAGACCGACGCGCCGCGAGGCCGAACCGCCTCCCTCTAGGCAGGAGAAGCTTCCATGGCCCGCTGCGGGTTAGTGAGCCATCCACAGCTTCTGCAGGGACCTCCACCTCTGTCCCCGCCACTGTCAGCTCATCCGAAGGCCCCTCTAGTCCCGGAGAGTACATCAACATCGAGTTTGGGGATCACTACCCCCACCAACAGCAGCCCCCCGCCTATCCTCTCGCCACCCAAGACGAAGCGCCTTCTTCCATGGGATCCGGAGATCACCGCCGCTCCCCTCCCCAGCCCCAAACTCACCAGGACTATATGAGCGTGGAGGTGGGGGCAGACCAGCAGGACAGCGCTGGATGTCTGGGGAAGAACCAGTCACCCAGACCCAGCCTTGTCGCCCCCTGGAACCCGCCCAGCTACATCCGACCCCTGGCTAGTAATCCCGGGGCGCTGGCCTCCCCCGGGGTCCCCGCTGGAGGTCACTGGAGGTCGATGGGGGACGACTACACGGACATGACCTTTAACCTCAGCAGAGGCGAGAGGACGCAAACGAGCCCCACGGCCATGCTGCAGCATCTCTGCGTGATAGAGGGACGTTATGGCCACGCTCCCTCCGCCTCCTCCTCCTCCATTTCCCCGCCTCTCCCTCCGTCGAGCCCGGGGAGGGCGCCGACGACGCACCAGCCCGAACCCAAGGTGGTACGGGCCGACCCGCAAGGCAGGAGGAGACACAGCTCAGAGACCTTCTCCTCCACATCCTCCTCTAACTCAACTCCCTCCGGAGGAGGTGGAGGAGGCCCTTCATCTTCAGCTGCACATCCCGCCTCAGCAGCCCCCAACGGATCGTACCTAACAGAGGGTCAGGCTTCCAGGTGGTCCAGCTCGGCGTCTTTCGACAGCGTCTGGGTCTCCCTGGATGGTCTAGGGGACTCATCGCCAGGTCCCCACGCGCCGGTGAGATCCATGGAAATGGGCGCCACCCCCGGGACCTCCTCCTCCACCTCCTCCTCTGGCAGAATGTGCAGGAACATGTCGGTGGGCTATCAGAACGGCCTCAACTACATCGCCTTGGAGCTGAGGGAGGACGGGAGTAACGCGGGAGGTGTGACGTCGGGAGCTGGTAGCAGCAACGGGACGGCGGCGGCAGCGGGGACGGTGCCTCTGCCGGAGAACAGAGCCTACGCCAGTATAGACTTCACCAAATCAGACGGAGTCACCGCGACGACTAAGGGTGAGTAAACAACTTTGTTTGTCGTTGTTTTGAGCTTCAGACAAATCTTCAAACCCTCAGCGCCACGTGTGATATTATTAAATCAATTCGTAGCTGCTCCAGATCGAGACTCGTGGCCGTTGTCTTTGTTTTTCCGTCCAGGGAACTGAAGTCTAGTCTATAACGCTTCACTACAGGAAGTTCATTTAGACGTTTGCGCGTGTGTGTGTGTGTGTGTGTGTGTGTGTGTGTGTGTGTGTGTGTGTGTGTGTGTGTGTGTGTGTGTGTGTGTGTGTGTGTGTGTGTGTGTGTGTGTGTGTGTGTGTGTGTGAGCTCGCTGAATGAACCGAGGTTCATCTGAGGTCAAGTGCGGACTGAATCACCCAAAACAAGAAAAAACAGCCCTGACTTCCTGTCTTTGTAGTCGCTCTGTGTCTGTCTGTGTGCACGTGGCGCTGTTTTTCTTTGTGTCAGCATGTCTGCAGGGTGTGTGTGTGTGTGTGTGTTCATGGTGTGTGTGCGTGCGTGTGTGTTTTTGTCTGCCTCCGGGCTGACACTTGAGACACTTTTCTACATCTTTGAAAAAACATCTTGATGTCGAGGAAACGCATCAATCTCTGTGTTTTATTCAGTCGCTCCAAATCCCCCAAATAATAAATTCACATATTTAGAACATTAAAAACTTGGAGAAGCCGCACGAGTTAATTTACGATGGAAAAAGCTGCAGATTGTTTGTTTCTCGTGTCGACACGCGGTAAACCTGCGTTAAAGTTAAACCGACGAGCTTAATCTGATCTTTAGTCAAAGACCACAACTCGCTTTCATCATCAGCTGATCTGAGGCCTGCAGAGCTTTGAGTCTGCACAGGTGAGACGTATAAAAATTCACCTGTTCAAGAAGTTATGCGGGATTCAGAGTCTCCATCGTGTGTGTGTGTGTGTGTGTGTGTGTGTGTGTGTGTGTGTGTGTGTGTGTGTGTGTGTGTGTGTTTGTGTGTGTGTTAGTGCTCAGGTCAGGTCTACAGTCCTAAAGAGGATGCTTTGACTCCAGTCGTCGACTTCCTCTTTGATCGTCTCCTTTTTCTCCTTTCACCCACTCTTCGTCTCCTCCGGCTCCTCGCCTCACCTCCTTCCCGAATCTTCCGTGTGTGTGTGTGTGTGTGTGTGTGTGTGTGTGTGTGTGTGTGTGTGAGCATGAGTCAGGATTCTCTGCGAGCACCGACTGACTCATTTGTTTATCGGCGTGCCGAACGGAGATGAAAGCCTGTGTGTGTGGATTAAAATTTCTGAACATTACCTTGAACTGCACACACAGACACACAGACACACAGACACACACGCGCGCTTTCATCTTCGTTCGGCACGCTGTGTATGATCAGTTTTAGTCCAAGTGTGTTGCTGTGTTTACAGTTGGTGCTCTCTGTGTGTGTGTGTGTGTGTGTGTGTGTGTGTGTGTGTGTGTGTGTGTGTGTGTGTGTGTGTGTGTGTGTGTGTGTGTGTGTGTGTGTGCTTGCTGAGTCATGGCAGGCAGCCTTTGATGTGGCGCCGTAATTGCGGCGGCGGCGTGTCAAGGCACACAGCGGGGCCGAAAGGAAACGCATCATCATCACTCAGGAATGCACTTCCTCCCAGCTGCAGTGTTGAACTGATACAGACACACCTGGAGAGAGTGTGTGTGTCTGTGTGTGTGTGTGTTTGTGTGTGTGTGTGTGTGTGTGTGTGTGCGCATTGATTAAGGAAACATCTCGTATGAATCAGTGTTTGTTGTGATTTGTTGTCTCCGGCGTCGGAGTGTAACCGCTCTGTGGTAACCATGACTACAGCTGTACTCGAGTATTTGTTCTGATTACATTACTTCTGAGCAGCACAAGCTGCAGCTACACACTTCTTTCCTCCTCCCTTCTTTATTTCCTTCCTTCCTTACAGTCTTTCTACTCTTCCTTCATCTCTCTTCTTCTCTCCTTCCTTTCTTCCTTCCTTCTTTCCTCCTTCTGTCAGTGTCCTCTTCCCTCTCTTCTCCTCTGCCATCTCCTCCTGCTGAGCCTTTGCTAACAGACAGTGAGCAACACGAGCTAACGTTACCTCGTCAACAGACGACATGACGGAGACGTACCCGGCGTGTTTCTGGTTTCGGAGAACGTTCTGTCGTTAAGTAATGAACAGATCGATGCGTATTGAAAATGGTCGCGTGTTGACTTTTATTCTAACATAATTAATCTGATATTTGCCGCGATGTTTCTGAGCTGCAGGTGCTTGTTTCCGTCGGTCAGCAGAATTTCTGATGTCCTCGCTTGTTTCCAGAGACTCTGAGAGACAGTTTGGAAGGGCACCACGTCTCCACGCCGCCTTTCTTTCTTATCATAAAGAGAGCGAGCAGACGGTGACTCAGATGATGTCTGCTACGCCCTGTGCCGGTGCCAGAGCTCCACCTGCTCCAACTCTGCCTTTGTTTTGAAATGATCGTCACGTTTGTTGTGTGATAAACGCCTCGGTTTGTTTTGTTTGGTCTCACATCTGTAGACTGATGTATAACATCTTGGCTCGGGCAGAAAATTAATCGTCAACGGAAAAAAGTGTGTGAGCGTCTGAGACTTGACACTTCTGCTCAACATTCGAATATTTTTGGCGTTTTGTCGAGTTTTGATCAGATAAAATATTTAGAAGATGTTGCTTTTTTTTCCTCGCTCTCTTCTCCTCTGCCATTATGTCCATAGAGCCTGGTTGCATTGCCCGGTTGCCCAGCTCCTGTTCTGACATGACACTCATCTTCATTTGCCAGTGCCCTGAGCCCGAAAACGTCCTCTTCCTCCCAGTGGTCCAGACACTTCTCAGGTGCCTGTCTGAGCAGCTGACAGCAGCTAACAAACTGAGCTAACAGCAGCTAATAGTCGTTAACAAACTGAGCTAACAGCAGCTAACAAACTGAGCTAACAGCAGCTAATAGTCGTTAACAAACTGAGCTAATAGCAGCTAACAAACTGAGCTAACAGCAGCTAATAGTCGTTAACAAACTGAGCTAAAAGCAGCTAACAAACTGAGTTAACAGCAGCTAACAAACGGAGCTAACAACAGCTAACAAACGGAGCTAACAGCAGCTAACAAACGGAGCTAACAGCAGCTAACAAACGGAGCTAACAGCAGCTAACAAACGGAGCTAACAGCAGCTAACAAACGGAGCTAACAGCAGCTAACAAACGGAGCTAACAGCAGCTAACAAACGGAGCTAACAGCAGCTAACAAACGGAGCTAACAGCAGCTAACAAACGGAGCTAACAGCAGCTAACAAACGGAGCTAACAGCAGCTAACAAACGGAGCTAACAGCAGCTAACAAACTGAGCTAACATTAGTTAACCATGGCTAATAAACCGAGCTAACAGCAGCTAACAAACTGAGCTAACAGCAGCTAACAAACTGAGCTAAATCTAGTTAACCATGGCTAATGAAGTGAGCTAACAGCAGCTAATGAAGTGAGCTAACAGCAGCTAACAAACTGAGCTAACAGCAGCTAACAAACTGAGCTAACAGCAGCTAACAAACTGAACTAACATTAGCTAACTATGGCTAATGAAGTGAGCTAACAGCAGCTAATGAAGTGAGCTAACAGCAGCTAATGAAGTGAGCTAACAGCAGCTAATGAAGTGAGCTAACAGCAGCTAACAAGCTGAGCTAACATTAGCTAACTATGGCTAATGAACTGAGCTAACAGCAGCTCATGAACTGACCCAGTTTCACCAGAATCAGTGAAATAGTTGCTGCTGTGTGACTTAGTGCCGTAAAGCGTTACGTACTTCTCCCGACCCGGAGCCCAAAGTTACATAGTGTGAGAACAGACGTACGAATGACGGAGACACCAACATAAATTTGTCTCTGACAGTTTGGTCATCGTGGTTAAAGACAAGGAGGATTGTGGGAGTCTGATTGGGTCAGGTGGAAAGAGGCGGCGAGAGGTCAAAGTTGGGTCAAGAGAGGAAGTTTAACGGTTGAGAGAGGAACTTTTTAGATGTAAGCGACAGCAGTGGGAACCTGCCCTTTTCCCACCTCCTCCCTGCCAAGTGGATACGAGGTGGTAAAGGGTGAGGTAGAGTGTGACGGTACCAGGCTGCCCTTTCCTCTCTCGTTCCCACCTCCACGTCCAGGCCTTTCTATATTTACAGGTCTATTTCCAGACCGACATGAATTTATGGGCCGGTCCGAGGCATGCTCGTAACAGGACCCCCCTTTTTGCTCGGTGCATTGCATGCGGAGGTCTCTCTCCCTCTTAAATAGCCACATATATACGCCCACAGATGTTAGACGTATTAACCATCACGCAGGGCAACAATTCTGTGTGTCGACTCTTTAAAAAAAAGCACCCGGAGGTTGAAGTTTTGCACGTTTTAGCAAATAAATAAACTTGAAATAACTCGATTCACAAGCACTGACATGCTACAAGTGCCGTTAGCATGGGTGGCCCGCACTGAAGAAGCATGGGAATCTATAAACCGGGGCAGCGTCGGCGGTGTCCATTGAGCTAAACAGGGAATTGATCCCCTAACCCCCGGACGTGTTGGCGCCATCAGGGTTCATGTTGGTCAATGAATTCCTGTTTGAGTGTTTAAGAGAGTGTAAGTAGTTTAAGAACTCGATGTGAGGTTTTCAAGGCAGTTTGAGTTTGTTTGAATATTTTAAAATCAGACGTCAAAGCTCTCGATCTTCTGGTCCATGTACGTTTACCTATGACCGTGAGCTTTGGGTACTGACTGGAAGAACGAGATTGTGGATGCAAGTTCGGACATCTGTAGGGAGCCGAGATGGTTCAACATCTTCTTGGAGGTGTTCAGGGTGGACTCAGAACCTGCTGGTGGGCCAGGGAACATATCAAGATCTGAAACTTGGACGTTTGTATAATGCTTACTTTGAACCGTTATGTTTTCAAGGGTTAGGAAAATGCTTCAGTTTGAATCTACTCGTAATAATCTGAGGTTTCATCAGCGCAGTAACTCGTGCTAGTAACCCTTTAGTTGTGTTGATAAAGACTCTGAGAGCCTGGAAAGTTTTTTTGGTGCCTTGAAAATACTTAAAGTTCTTCAACTTTAATCTTTAGAAAAAAAGCGGTACGACTTCAGACGGTTCATCAGACTAAATAAGTCATCTGAAGGCGTCACCTCACTGACACTTTGCAGACGAAAGTATTCATCTATTAATCATGATAATTAACACAAGGCTGGGTTGTTTTTAGCCGTTTGTCTCCACAGAAAGTCTTTGTGGGATTTTCAAGAAGTCTTTAAGATTAAATAGTCACACTAAAGTCAAGACTTGTGTGTCTTAACATCCTGCAGTGCTTACTCAAGGGGAAGTGTTGTGTCTTGTGAGTAATAAATGGACCTAAACACTGTCGGCTATGCAGCCCGACTGTTGCACAAGTCTTTAAGTTCCTCTTAAGTGTTGATTTCATAGGTGGTCCTGAACGTTACTCAACCACGAGGCTCCTGTTGCTGCAGGAACTCTTATTTCTTCTTTACGTCTTCTGTCTTTTGTTTTTTATGCTTTGTTTCCCGCCGCCTCTCAGACTCCGAATATCTGCTCAGACTTGTATTTAACGTCCGTTTGACTTTTGAACGTGCATAGTTTGCAACAAACTAGATAAATTTTAAATGTTTGACTGCTGCAGGAAATCCAAAGTTTGAGCGGAAATCTGAGGTATGTTTGTCTTTTGTTCTGCTCCACCGACGAACTTAAGATTGAATGTGTCTAAAAATACTTTTTATTAAACAAAAATAAACGTCTGCAATGGAAAACTGATCAATATTTACAAAATGACCCCCAAAAAATGTAGAAAATTGGGTTTGGGTTGCACATTTTTATTTTAAAACTTAAAAACATGGAATAAACGTTCAAAATCTTTGTTATTGACCAAATAGTATTTGTTGTAAATATGTTTTTTAAACTTAAATTAAGTCTTTAATTTGAACATTTTAAACAGAAGTATATTGGCAATTAATCTTTTACAATGTACAGAAGATAAGAAGTATTTTGCCATGAAAACTTTTCATGTAGTATCATGTATTGTAAATATACAAATTAGTGTATTATGGACGGAAAACTCATAAGCGTAGGTTCAGTATTCGTTAGCTTTCAATCGTTGTTCGGTGAAGACACAACTGCTCACTTGAATTTGGGATTTTAATGCTTAAAAAAAATGTTAAAGCCAAAAAATTAAGCCAAGTATCGTATATCGTAAATATACAAAAATAGTGTCTTGTGGACGGAAAAATCACAGATGTTGATTCAGTGAGGCGGCTGTTGGTTGTATGGTCCATTCATTTTTATAAGAACAGATTTTTTTAAAAACTCATCGACCTCCTTATTAATTATTTTTCAATCATTGTTTGCCAAAGACACAATGGCTTGTGCGAGCACCCGTAGGATTTTTACTTTTAAAGCTTAAAAATCAACTGTAATATTTGCATTTACCACTTTAACCCTTAGCATTACATCTATTGATGAGTTTGCACTTTTCACTTGTAGAGTTTGCACTTCTTTGGGCCAAACCGGTGCCTCAAATCCAGAACCCGATTGAAATTAATAACAAAAGTTACGAACTACGTACAAATCTGCGAGCGGGATCAGTTTCGAGTTCCTGATCAAAATTTCACATAAAAAGGTCGTCGCCCTCACGCTCGCTCGTCTCACTCCCATGATGCCTTTCATCTGTTGTCCCAGCTGGGTGAATGGGATTTAGGGCCGGAGAGGGATGGGCAGGGGGTCAGGGAGGGCACAGAGAGAGAGAGACGTTCACGGCTTTTGAACACCTGCCTGTGTTGCAATGACACAACAAACTGTTAGCTAATGCAGGTGTTTGGCGAACGGTGTTATATGTGTGTGTGTGTGTGTGTGTGTGTGTGTGTGTGTGTGTGTGTGTGTGTGTGTGTGTGTGTATAGCTGAGGTCAGTCCGGCTCGTGTCCTCAGAGCGTTGTTTTGATCAAAGTCCTGGTCTGCAGAGAAACCCAGGGACCTCAGTCTGCTCTCTCTCTCTTTCTCTTCTTCTTCGCTCTGTTTACGTCTGGCTGTCTCGTTTCCAGCTGTTTTTTTTTTAAATACATTTTCTGATAAAAAAACATCTTAAAATATCACAAACACATTTTCACATTTGGCCCAGGTGGAGAAGTCCTCCCACGCTTAAATTAAACGAACATAAATCACATCAAAATCATCCCATTGTTCTTTGACTGCTGCCCTGGAGTTGGGCCAGGATAGAGGCTGGTTACAGTGTCCGCTTAACCAGCTCCTGTTCTGGCACGACACTTGCTCTGCTCCCAGTCAGCATTACAGGCCTGTAAATCTTGTCTTCCTCCCTGTGGTACAAACTGCAAGCTAACAGACAGAGCTAACAGCAGCTATAAAACTGAGCTAACATGAGCTAACAGCAGCTATTGAACTGAGTTAACATTAGTTAACAGCAGCTATCAAACTGAGCTAACAGCAGCTATCAAACTGAGCTAACAGCAGCTATCAAACTGAGCTAACATGAGCTAACAACAGTTAACAAACTGAGCTAACATGAGCTAACAAAATGAGCTAACATGAGCTAACAGCAGCTATTGAACTGAATTAACATTAGCTAACAGCAGCTATAAAACTGAGCTAACATGAGCTAACAGCAGCTATCAAACTGAGCTAACATGAGCTAACAAACTGAGCTAACATGAGCTAACAACAGTTAACAAACTGAGCTAACATGAGTTAACATTAGCTAACATGAGCTAACAGCAGCTATCAAACTGAGCTAACATGAGCTAACAACAGCTAAGAAACTGAGCTAACAGTTAACAAACTGAGTTAACATGAGCTAACAGCAGCTAACATGAGCTAACAGCGGCTATCAAACTGAGCTAACAACAGCTAACAAACTGAGTTAACATGAGCTAACAGCAGCTAACAGACTGAGTTAACATGAGCTAACAAACTGAGCTAACAACAGCTAACAAACTGAGTTAACATGAGCTAACAGCAGCTAACATGAGCTAACAGCAGCTAGCAGACTGAGCTAACAGCAGCTAACAGACTGAGCTAACATGAGCTAACAGCAGCTACAGCTGTCAGCAGTTTACTTTACTGTCCATCATAAACTCTGTAAATCACAGAGAGTTGAGGCGGAGCAGCCGGAGGACATCAGAGGAACATTACTGAAAAACTTTACTTACTTTTTTTTTTTTTTAACTTTACTGTAAAAAGAAACTCTACGACACATGCACCTTGTACATGATACTACACATCATAACACACTGTGTGTGTGTGTGTGTGTGTGTGTGTGTGTGTGTGTGTGTGTGTGTGTGTGTGTGTGTGTGTTTAAACGTGAACTGTTTTGTGACCGTTACAAAGAACGAGAAGCCGTTTGTGACAAACTAATCATTAAAGAATTTCTATGAATAAATGAGCCGTAGTGTTCCCCCAGACTCGGACATGTTTCGCAACGTCGCTTCCCCTCTCGTGTAAATATTGAATCTTGTCTGGGTCTCGCCGTGTGCTGAACTTTTGCCGTTTGAAGTTTTATTTTGGCGGGGAACGTTGGTCTGTCAGCGTAACAGGAAGTGTTGCTCGTCCTCTACGCCTTGTTTGCGTTTGCGTCTTTCTCGGCGTTGTCGTCGACGCGTCCAGCGGTTGTTGCCGTCCGTGCGCCGTCCCTCTGTCCGTCCGTCCCTGTAGCTGACAAACAGAGCAGCAGCATTCCAGCAGTGCCCCCTGTCAAAGCATCTGTATTGTGGCGTGCTGCTCACATTGTTGTGTCAGACAAAGCCTCGCTCTCAGTGGAATAACCCAGCTGGACGCCGGCCATCGCCCGGGTCATTCGAGGTGGCTGGACCGCACCAAAACAGCCGACCTGACAGCCACGATAGCAGGCCAGGAAACACATTTCATGTGTGTGTGTGTCTGCTGGCAGCAAACTGAATCCAAAGTTCAGCGGCCACGCTCACTTATTTACCAGACAAACAGATTTTTTTTCTTTCTTTAAACAGCGAGTAGTTTGAGCCAAGCCGCCTCTGGTCTTGCATCTGCGCTCGAGAAGACGGTCAACACACCTCAGTCGCAAACTGCGAGGATGAACGTGTGACTCCACGATAAACGGCCTCTTTTGTGTTGAATAAATGTTGTTTTGTGTGCGTATGAATTCATCTCAGTGTCAACAAACGTCACATTTTTCTCTCGTACTGAGGAGAGGGAGGTTTTCACGTCCTCGGTGTAGAGCCAGACGGATTCCAGTCGAAATCAGTCAGCAGCAGCAAAAACAACTAATAGTGTCAGTCCAAAACCACCGTCAGTGAACCGGCCACATTCCACTTTTCTTTGTGTGTGTGTGTGTGTGGGGTCAGATCTGTGTCGATTCTTTCTGTAAAATATATTTTTTTTAAACAGTGAAAATGTGACAAAGTGAATCTGGAAGTCTTCACACAGTTTTAAACATGATTCATGTTTTGGAAGATTGCGATTGTTAAATAAAATTAAATGAATTCAAGTTTTTCTGTCTGTTTCAGATTTACTTATATTATTTTTAAAGAACTTTGAGAAAAGAAGTCGCGTAGAAAAACTTTATATTATAGATTCAAAAGTTCTTATCTGTTTTTATATGAGCTTTTATTTTCGTGCGTACGCAGACGACTTCACGATATTCTACTTTAGTCTATCTTTAGTGAAGCTACGTGTCCTGTTATAACTTCACTTCCCTGAAACTGAAAATGTGGTTGCCATTTTATACAGAGTAATTATTATCCTATGCTCTGTATTCAAATACTTTTTTGTTCTGTCCCTGTTTTTATATAACTTAAAAAGTGGCCAAAACATAAATCTGTTTCTGCACAACTGAATGTTGATGTTTTTATCATTTTTTTATTTTTAAGTTGGGCTTTCGTATTTGAACTATTTTTCGTAGTAGTAGTAGTAGTAGTAGTAGTTGTAGTTGTTGTTGTTTTACTTGGGCTCAACATTATCTTCTGGCTTCTGAAACTAAAAATATGGTTGCCATTTTTAAGTAGTAATTAATCTGCAGTTATACCTGATTAAAATGTGACGTAAAATTAAGTTTAAAAGTTAGTTTGTCTGTTCTTAAATAAAAGCAGTTGATAACAACCAAAGGTAAAAAAAACTTGTGGCCGGTTTCTCAGATTATTTGTCCTGTTAAAGGTAAAAAAAAAAATCTGTTTTCAGGTTAAATGAGGAACTAAAGTTCATTGTATGAAAATATAAAAAAGTGTTTTACGTGTTGATCGTGTGTTTCTGACTTCAGGTTTCTGTTTTCTCTCTCAGACTGACGGGACGATCGAGGTTCCCCACCTTCCTCTTCCTCCTCATCTCTCTGCTCGGGGCACTTGACTCTCAGCCTGTGACCTTTGCCCCCCCACCCCCTCACGCCCTGCCGGTGACCTCTGACCTCTTCACCCCGCCGCTCCCCTCTGGATGCAGAAAACAACAACATCACAACAGAAGACAAAAAAAAAACGCTTGCAGTTTGTTTTTGTTTTTTAAGTGTATTTCATCTTTTATTTTTTTTATGCATATCTTGTCCTGTTTTTTTTTTTGTTTTTGTTTTTTTAATTCCCCCTCTCACAATCGATGCTGCCAGTGTTTGCTGCTTTCGCCTCCTCACAGACGGCGGTCGGTGAACTTCACGAGGCGTCGACAGAACCTCAGATAGTCTTATTATCATCACACGGTTCTGTTTCTCCATACGGTATTAAAAAAAAGTGAGGCTGGATTACTAAGAAAAGGCATTATGGTACTTTTATGTTCAACTTAAAATATACATTTTTATCTTTTATTATTACTTTTTTTACCCCATGCATAATCCATCCTCAATACGGTACCAAATAGTTGTTATTTTTTTTATTTTTATGGATTACCCCGTAAACAGTACGAGCTCGTGGCTGGATCCATTTTAGCCTCGGAGAATTCGACAAGTTATCACGCTTGTTTAGAATTTTTTTTTTTTCCAAGTCGGGTACGAGAACCATTTTGGCTTCTGGAGCTACGATACCGCACCTGTTTCTCACGGTAAAGCATTATTCTGTAGCACATATTATTTATTTGTCGCAATAGGTGCAAATATTCCAGCGCGTTTCTCTTTGTTTGCTTTCGTGGCACAGACGGTACTAAAAGCGGGGCGGGGGGAAAAAAACGCCGGCCACCAATCAGATGCTGGAAAGTTTTATTTGTCTTAAAGTCTGTCTCCTCTTGAAGCCACTTTCAAATCAAACCGAAGTGTTTGAAGGATTGGTTTAACTTCTCATCTAACACCAAAAAAACAAAAAAAACAATCACTTTCTCCAAAATTTTTGAACTCTTCTTTAAAAAGCTCGTAGAGGTTTTGGAAACTCAGCTGCTAAGGCCGGTCGATGTTTTTTTGGTTCCGAAGCAGGCGTTAGTCTCTTTAATAAAGTTGTCCTACATGCTACAAGAGTTGCTCGACCTCTTTACATTTCAGTTGTACCTCATATGGTCCATCGCACAGTTCAGGTTTTTAGAGAGGGAGAGTGGTGCCAACACACACACGTATATTTATATATATATATATATATATATGCACACACAAAGCTGTGAAAGGTCGTTGACGTCGGCATGCAAACACAAGACTAATGCACACGTGAAATCTCTGCAAAGTGAACCCTGAGCTGTACAGCACACACACACACGTACACGCACACATACGTCATGAGGACACATGGTGTTCAGCGGTCATGTGGGAGCCTCCTCTCATATCGCGCACACAGTTGGTCATGCAGCCCTATTTAGGCGAGGGTAACTCCCGTGTGCCCCCCGTTTTAGGCTCTTTGTCAGCGAGTCTAGTCCAGGATATTTCTCACACACACACACACACACAGATATATATATATGTATGCTGGGGTGTTCGTCACTGCCACCGAGTGACGTAAAGAGGTTTCCAGTAACCTGAACTCCAGCCCCAGGTGGACATACTTGCCCTGTTACAACCTCACACACACACACACACACATTTGGACCGGCACTGAACTCTTTTCTTTAACAGACTGATGCGTCCATTTTAACATTTCTACTCGCGCTGCTCTCCCGTAACTATCAACTGTACCTCGACTGTCGAAACACACAAAGACTGACAGCTAACGTAGCCCACAGAGATGCATTCTTCTTTTTTTGTTGCTATCTTTGCCCTGATTTTTCATCAGTCCGCTCTTTTGTTGTCGTTTTTTAAATTTTGTTTGGACGAATGAAGGCCTGTCACTCTTGCCGCGCTTCGTGTGGGACGCATCATTGTTCGTCCCGTTAGAGGGAGCGTCTCCGCGTCCCCCCACACAGCCGCGGGATGTCTGGTTTACAGAGCAGGTTTTTAAACCGGGGGCTGCTAGGAACGATCCGACGGCACCGCACGGATGCAACAAACTCTGCACGTCTGGTACTCAAATTTTTAAGTCACGTTTTTGCGTCCACGCAAACGCGGAAAATTGTAGATGTAGACATTTCAGTGGAAAGTAGAAAACAACTTTACAAAGTCAATAAATTTGTCACCAGTGATCGAAGAACAATTTCAGTAGATTCTCTGAGGTTCTTGCACCGAGTTGTCATTTTCGTACAAATTGTTCTTTTGTGCATACAAGATAAAAAGCAGGCTTTCATCACGTGTGCACAAGATTTTAAATGAAATACTCTTCCAGGTCTTGAGAGTTTTTCAACTGCAGAAACTTTAAAATTTGAACACGTATGGCGGGATTACCCACCGTTGAACTCCTGGTATTGTAAAGTTTAGGCTGTGCTCTACAATTCGACATGTTTTCAAATTACTTGTTGTTAGACAGTCAAAAATTACCAAAGATAATAACTTTACAATTATATGAAACAGTAAAAAGATAGCAAATACTGAAAATTGACTTTTAAAGAAGAATCAATCTTTGCTCGAGGTACCAGATTGGTTGAGTTTTTCTGCATCGAAGCAGTTCAGAGTGTCGTTTACTTCATCAGAATCAAGTACCGAGTTCGTAACCAACGTGTTTTTTTTTAATCACTAAAAGTTTACATATCCTAGTCCAAGACAAAAATCACACCTATGAGGTGCAAATGTCCAAATATCCTCCACCCTTTCCCTCCATCCCATCTCACTTTTTCTTTTTTAAATTTATTTTTTCAAATTCCAGTAACGGAGCCAAAAAGGGGCCACAGGTGCTCATCACATCGCGTAAACGAAAAATATTTTGTCCCGTCTCAAAGCGTGGAGGTTAATGCTAGACATCGGTACATAAACGGGGCGTCGTCTTTCATCGGCCTCCGCAGGGTCCGCGTTTTTTTTTTTTTTAATGATTTAAAAGTGAAAATCTGTAAAATGCTGTTTAAAGATTTTTAAGCCTGTGATGTGTCTTATACAAAAATTTAATTAAATATATGTATGTACATTCTGAACAATTGGAGATATTTTCATTTGTCCCCTTTTGGAATGAACAAAGAATTGAATATAAGGATATTTAGGCAGCGGTGGCCCACGACAAACATTTTTTGTTGTTGTTTTTTTTATGTTTGGAAAATGTTTTGTGTACTTGACTATGCTACAGCGACGCATTTTTTTGTTGTTTTTTGTTTTAAACGCTATGGCAAAAATGGTAGTGTTAGATTTGGGGGGATTTTTTCCGACCTTAATTTATTTGAATCATTACTCAAAAATGGATATATGTCGTTCATGTCTGATTGCCTTCATGTTTGAATTTTTACCCCCCCATTTGTGTTTAATTCTTTGTCATGACTGAATTAATTTACACAGATTCTGTGTTTATTTTGGCAACAATTCAACCTCAAAAAAAAAAAAACTGTCCTCGATGTTACCGATTCTGATGTTGGAGGATCTTTTCTTGTTCTGGGCGGAGAAATGAGAAAGAAATATGATGTACGTGATATAATCCTCGCAGAGAAGACTTAGGGTACTGCATCATTATGCAAAACTTTTGTTTCCTTTTTCCTCTAATCTCTTTGGTTTATTTTGTATTCTAGTTTACAGAGGGAAAATAATCATCTTATTTTTGGTTGTTTTGTTGTATCGGGGCAACCTTGTTTATCTGAAAACAAAAGCGATACAAGGGTAGTATTTTTTTTAAGAGTACATAGGCATTTTGCAGTTATTTGTATAAAGAAATGGGTTACAACCTCTGCCTAATGTTTATTTTTTTGTAACTATATTACAGTTTATTTGCTGCTGTGTAGTACAGTTAACAGTTGGAAATGCTGTCGATGGCAACCATAGCGATGAAGGTTCATCGCCCTGCTAACAGGAGCGGGTCCGTTTTTTTTTTTGTTTGTTTGTTTTTTTTCCTCCTCAATCTTTCCGGAAAAATTTGGAGGATTCCGGCGGAGAGAGGGCGGTGCGCGGGGGGAAAGAAGCGATCCCTACTCCACCCTTTGCTACCTGTGTTCTTAGTTTCCGAGTTGAATGCTGTTGTTTATTAGCTTTACAGGAAAGAGAGAGTAAAAAAAAAAATACTGTGGAGGTGTGTATCCTTCGTATGTGCATTATTTTTCAGCGACGTACGTCCTATATACGAAAAAGAAGAAAAAAAAGAGTTTAAAAAAAGAGAAAACTGGCGGAAATGGAAAAATCCTCCTCCTGTAAATACGGAAAAACTCAAGTTGTCGCTTTTTTCATGTTATGATCGGTGCCTCGGCAGGTGCCCCCCCCCCTTTTTTTGTTTTTGTTTTATTTCCTTCTCTCTTTCTTTCTCTCTTTTTTTTCCTCGTGGAGGGAAAGGGGGATAGGAGGGGTACTCAGAGGCGATTTGAGCATCGGCATAGTGTTTATATTTATCAAAACTTTTTTGCTTTCGATAGAGCTATTGCAATAAAAATGTGTTCATGTAACCGCTGTTGTTTCTGGTGTCTTTCTGTTTTTTTACACGCGTGTCACGTATCATCACGAAAATATTCCAATATATTTTAATTTTAGCACAAACTGCTAACGTAATGTAGCACGTTAGCATGCTATGCTAACACGCTACATTACGTTAGCATGTCGGTAACTACAGTACTTGATGTTGATATTGTGATACGATTTAAAATTTTATTTGGACAAAAGGAGGCCCATTCGCTTTGTGTTTGACGAGACGTGCAACATCCATTTTGCGTCTTTGCGTTAAGTACGTTAACGTTAAAGAACAAGAGCTGATTAGACTGAAAACAGGATTAAATAACTCGAACTTTGTGTAACCAAAACAGAAATATATATATATATATATAATGTATGTATTTCCCTTCTGAATTTTCACAATCTTTTTTCTGTCTCAAAATACAAACAAGATCGTAATGTGATTGTTGACTCGTGCATTAGGTTATATAATTTTTTAAAAATATGGTCCATCTGAGACATCGCCTTGTTTTTAAATCATGTGCAGCCAGAGCTTTATTTAATTTAATCACGCGTTGACATGGAGGGACTGACTTGATGTTATCGCAGAGGGGAACTTTTGTTATATTATTGTTTTAGTGTCCTGTTATGAAGTCTAATCTCTGTTTTATTGATACAAATTAAACTCGGCCGTATAACAAAATTACCCTTCAAGTGAAATCCTGATTACATTATGAATGAACGAGGGCGTACACACACTTGTGTTGTCATGGAAGCACGTGACAACAAGTTTGTTGTTTTCCTCGACTGAACTGATCTGAATCATTTCACTGGGTTGTTGTGAAGCTTGTTAAAAAAAGATGATGGTGAAACGAGAAGCTGATTTTTCTAAATTTTTTGCAGATGTGTGTTTTTTTTTCTTCTTCTGGCCTGGTGACACGCAGTGTTTATTCAGCTCGACGTCTCAAAGTCCAACTGTCAAAACAATCCGAAGTTCACTTTGGTCATGAGAGGCGGTCAGCTGAGTCTCCGAGGCAACAGGACAGTGTCCAACTTTGTTTTCCAGGTTTCTGCTTGGAGGTCAATAAATAAACAGCGACACCATTTGACTGTCAAACGTGCATCGATGAATTTACCATTTTAAAGCAACATTTTGTTACTTCTCTCTCCTAACAGACCGTCTGTGACCTCCTGTTTATCCACTCTGACCTGTGATCAGGTGACCCACTCTGACCTGTGATCAGGTGACCCACTCTGACCTGTGATCAGGTGACCCACTCTGACCTGTGATCAGGTGACCCACTCTGACCTGTGATCAGCTGAACGATGTCTCTGTCATTCGTACGTCTGTTCTCACACTATGTAACTTTGGGCTCCGGGTCTGGAGAAGTACGTAACGCTTTACGGCACTAAGTCACACAGCAGCAACTATTTCACTGATTCTGGTGAAACTGGATCATATTTTATGGAGGAAATGTTTTCTGGTTTTCCCTCTGATGTCCTCCGGCTGCTCCGCCTCAACTCTCTGTGATTTACAGAGTTTATGATGGACAGTGAAGTAAACTGCTGACAGCTGTAGCTGCTGTTAGCTCATGTTAGCTCAGTCTGTTAGCTGCTGGTAGCTCAGTCTGTTAGCTCAGTCTGTTAGCTCATGTTAGCTTAGTCTGTTAGCTGCTGTTAGCTCATGTTAGCTCAGTTTGTTAGCTGCTGTTAGCTCAGTCTGTTAGCTGCTGTTAGCTCAGTTTGTTAGCTGCTGTTAGCTCATGTTAGCTGCTGTTAGCTCAGTCTGTTAGCTGCTGTTAGCTCAGTCTGTTAGCTCATGTTAGCTCAGTTTATTAACTGCTGTTAGCTCATGTTAGCTCAGTCTGTTAGCTGCTGTTAGCTCAGTTTGTCTGCTGCTGTTAGCTCATGTTAGCTCAGTCTGTTAACTCATGTTAGTTCAGTCTGTTAGCTCATGTTAGTTCAGTCTGTTAGCTCATGTTAGCTCAGTCTGTTAGCTCATGTTAGCTCAGTTTATTAACTGCTGTTAGCTCATGTTAGCTCAGTCTGTTAGCTGCTGTTAGCTCAGTTTGTCTGCTGCTGTTAGCTCATGTTAGCTCAGTCTGTTAGCTCATGTTAGTTCAGTCTGTTAGCTCATGTTAGTTCAGTCTGTTAGCTCATGTTAGCTTAGTCTGTTAGCTCAGTTTGTTAGCTGCTGTTAAGTCATGTTAGCTCAGTCTGTTATGCTGCCTGGGCACTGAGCTCTGAGCACCGGGGGAGTGTTGGTGTTTGTGTTTGAGTCCCAGGGCGGGGAGCCAGTGTCGTGCCAGAACAGGAGCTGGACAAGCGTGCAATGTAACCATGCTCCGCAGCCTCTATGGATAATAATGGAAGAGGAGAAGAGACTAAAGAGGACTTGGGTGGTTGAGATGCTGTTGGACTAGTCAGTAATATTAGCTGGCTGCTATGTCTTGTTGTTGCATTATAAAACTGGTCCTCAGCTTGTTTGGATAAGACTTGCTGCCAAACCTCTAAGAATTCCACTTTGTGCAAAATAATAGTTTAAACGTGAAACTGTGCTGGGAACCCCCTTCAGCTAGCTTTCTGTTAGCTAATGAGTTGCTGATGTCAAAGCTTTGCGGTGACCACAAACGTTAGCAGCTCTACATTAACTTTGGCTTTTCGGGCCTCGCTGCTGAGCAGACAGAAAGTTCAGATGTTTGTCAAACTCAAGGGTCTTAATCAAAGTTTGTTAGTTTTGAAACGATCTGATCTCTGTGCATATTTTCAGATTTGCCATCTCAGTTTTGAAACCGGACGTGACTCGAACCATGGTGCCCTCCGAGTGCACCGATATATCCATTCAGGGACTTTTCTCTGACGGCATGTCCGCTTCTGAATGCGCCAAGATAGCGAGGCTTTATCGTGAATTTACATTTTCATTGTTCAGTAAACCTGAAAGCCGCAGCTCTGAGATAAGAGGTGTTATGTCGGAACCTGAGATATTTGTGAATGGAAAGATTTCGCCATTGGAAGCCAAAGTGACGGAGGTCACAGAAATTAAATGAAATAATTAAAGACCTGAGTCTTCGTTATAGAGCTCTATAATTAGACAGACTTCCACAGTGATAGCCTGGAGGTCCGGAGATGTGATGATGTATACCAGCGTGGACGATGAGGAGGCCAGGCCAGTGCACCAAGCAGGGGGCATTTCAACACTAGCATGTGACCCGCTTGGGTTTCGTTACTGATGGACAAACCGGTCGGCCCACTGGGGATGTAGACTGCTGCTAGAGTTTCAAAACAAGCAGCATTAGTGTGTATGTGTGGCCAAAGCTTGGAGTCCACTGCACGGATTTGTACGCGGCTTTTCAACTATTAGTGCAGCTATTAGCATGTTCGTCAGTGAGTGTATTGGAAATCTCTGGAATCCCTAACACACACGCAGCCACAGATGGTTTCCCTAATGAGGGATGATGCGTAAGAGTTTCACCTGACCTGCACCTCGGGTTGACGTGACCCAGCGAGGATGCCTTACCTTGTTGGCGCCCAACCCGCAGCATCTGTCTTCGAAAAGAGAGTTCATTGACAGGCGTGACGCGTTCAATCCGACTCCCGCATCCTTAGAAAGTTACCTATTTAGGTAGCGAGCGAGACGTCTTTCCAAGAAATCCCCTCAGAGCAGACGTTAGAGACGTCACGTGATCGGATATGTTTCGGGAAAAATAACGACTTACGTAAGCAGAAGTCCCAACATTCAGTCGTGCACCGTATTAAAATTAGAACGACGTCGTTCTACCTGAAATAAAAAATTTTATAAGTGTTACGTTAGCTAGCATTTGTCATAGGCTCTTTATTATTGCGTGCGAACGAGAAAAACACTGTTACAGCTACAGAAGTACATTTAATTAGCATGTTTATCCCGATACGACTTTGACATTTTTTACAATAAATGATTGAATGAATGTTTTATTGTTATAAAGTGACCTTAGAGAAATGTTTTTAAAAATGTCAGGGATGTCCAAAGTCCGGCCCAGAGGCCAATCACAGGCCCCGATCAGATTTCTAATAATATATATTTTTTATAATATTTTATTTATGGCCTGCTAGAATTGTCAGATTTGCCTTTTTTTTGGTCGACATAACGAAGCATTTGAACCTCTAAGGACAAAACTGCAGATGTGAAAAGTTCTAAACTTAAATGTTCACAGACTTTGCATCACTCATAATAAGTCACGTTTAAAATGAACACGAGGTTTCGATTTGTATCAAGTTTAACGCGTTCATACAATTTATTCTTTGTTGGCTCCAGATGTGAAAGAAAGAAGAACTGCTTTTTTAGATTTGGTGACATTGTCATTCAAAGATAATTGTGGCGATGAAAACAACATTTGTACGTAACTTGTTAGCTGCTGTTAGCTCAGTCTGTTAACTGCTGTTAGCTCAGTCTGTTAACTGCTGTTAGCTCAGTTTGTCAGCTGCTGTTAGCTCATGTTAGCTCAGTCTGTTAGCTGCTGTTAGCTCATGTTAGCTCAGTCTGTTAGCTCATGTTAGCGCAGTTTGTTAGCTGCTATTAGCTCAGTTTGTCTGCTACTGTTAGCTCATGTTGGCTCAGTCTGTTAGCTCATGTTAGCTCAGTTTGTTAGCTGCTATTAGCTCAGTTTGTCTGCTACTGTTAGCTCATGTTGGCTCAGTCTGTTAGCTGCTGTAAGCTCATGTTAGCTCAGTCTGTTAGCTCATGTTAGCTCAGTTTGTTAGCTGCTGTTAGCTCAGTCTGTTAGCTGCAGTTAGCTCAGTCTGTTAGCTGCTGTTAGCTCAGTTTGTTAGCAATGAAAACAACATTTGTACGTAACTTTTATTGTTTTTTCATTTTTAAACGTTAGTGTCGCCCCCCGGGCGGCTTCACATTGTAACGTGACACTTTCCACCTCGTAACAATGAGCGATAACGCGTCATGTTGCGTGGCAGCAATATGCTTCCATTTTGTACTTTTCAAACTGTACCTTCACTCTCTGAATTCATACGGTTTAAATCTCTGTTGGTGTTTGAGAGCAGTGATTCTGCATCTTCCCTGGAGACGCCTTGGCAGGACACCCCGGCCTTTGGGTGCAGGGAACACGTCATCTGTTTTTGTAGTAATTGGATGGGTTCTTTTTACCACCAGGGAACCTCCCGTGCAGCGTCGTGCGCGAAACGTGCTTAGACAAAAGATCAGCGTGTCTTTCCAGGAAGCAGCAGTAGCTCTAAAACAGCTTAGCGAGGCCTGGATGCAAACACATGGACCGCCTCGCCTCCGATCCTCTCTCGTCTCTATAGCTCAGCCAATACTAATCAGGAAGTAGATTAGTCAAGAAAGCCTGTAGCCTCAAACGGCTTAGGAAGCAAAACAATGGCTGCAGCGTCCACACAGAGAAACAGAAAAGAGGAAGAACAAACCCTCCGTTTAGTTTAGGCGTCCACCTGAGACTGGCTCCAGAAGTGAGTCAGTCTCCATAAGTCCCCATGTTTCACAGCAGAAATAAACATGTTTACAGCCTGGTACAAAAAACAGTTTTGGTCTCTGTAGCTAATTTCCCCGTTCATGACAACTGTACTGTACTTCTCTAAGCTAAAACAAGACAACAAGCTAAGCTAACAACAGGCTAATACAAGCTAAAAGAAGCTAAAATAAGCTAATAACAGGCTAACTACAGGCTAAAACAAGCTAACCACAGGCTAAAACAAGCTAAAATAAGGTAATAACAAGCTAACAACAAGCTAACAACATGCTAAAACAGCTAAAATAAGCTAATAACAAGCTAACAACAAGCTAAAACAAGCTAACTACAGGCTAAAACAAGCTAACCACAGACTAAAACAAGCTAAAATAAGCTAATAACAAGCTAACAACAAGCTAAAACAAGCTAACAACATGCTAAAACAGCTAAAATAAGCTAATAACAAGCCTACAACAAGCTAAAACAAGCTAACAACATGCTAAAACAAGCTAAAATAAGCTAATAACAAGCTAACAACAAGCTAAAACAAGCTAACAACATGCTAAAACAAGCTAACAACCAGCTAAAACAAGCTAAATACAAGCTAATAACAGGCTAACTACAGGCTAAAACAAGCTAACAACAAGCTAAAAACAAGCTAATTGCAGTTCCACTTGAAGCTGGCTCCAGAAGTGAGTCAGTCTCCATAAGTCCCCATGTTTCACAGCAGAAATAAACATGTTTACAGCCTGGTACAAAAAACAGTTTTGGTCTCTGTAGCTAATTTCCCCGTTCATGACAACTGTACTGAGGGTGAATTTATATACAACTCACCTGTTCACATTATATTAAGGCTTAAAGTTATGCAGGATTAAGAGCGTGCACGCTTTGATTGACAGGTGGGTGTGGTCACAGGCGTTATTTGGTGCAAAAACAAAACAAAAAACAACAAAAACAAACACAAAATATGAAATATAATAAAAGTACGTATGGATTTATGAATTCACTTTTCGATATTTCAACGTTTCTTTGTTTGTTTTTTCTTTGATATTAAAAAAACATTTTGATTGTTTTATGATCGTGGTTCTGTTCTTGATGAACAGATGTTTTATTTCACGTTATGAAGTGAACACATCCTGATATCTCTGAGAAAAGAAAAAGACTGAACAAATCACTGTGAACTATTTCTATAGTTTAAGTTTGCATGAGTAAAAACTGAGTTTTAGTCAGTTTTTATATTTAGAAATTGTAGTATTGTAGCAGTGTGTCGTGTGTGCATGAGGAATAATGACAGTAACGTTTTACTCTTTGCGGTGCTGCCATCTGCTGGTTGATGACTGCACACGTCCATTTAACAGCTGCGACTCAGAGTTACCTCTCCTCTGCACAGAGTACAAGTAAGGTGGCATCGTCTCTCCAGTTGTGTTGTAGAGTTTCTTTGTACTGAACTTTTTCACATAAAAATACTCTGTTCTAGTCGATGTTTACCGGGCTCTGCTGGGTCAGGAGTCCAGCATGCTGCAGCCAGAGATCCAGCCCAGTGATGGACTGTCCTTCAGGACCTGCAGTGTTTTCATCTTCATGGTTCTTCAGTCTGTTGGAGGTAATTTCAACACAAACACTCCAGTAACACATCGATGTGCAACTTCTACACCTACATCCTCCTCTCTGAACCATGAGAATTATGCAGAATTATAAATAAATAGTTCCATGATCAGAACCATGAAGAGATGAGATGAAACATCCAGGTGACACAAAAAACAAATAAATCATATATCATGTATAGTTATCAGTGATCTGATTGGTGCAAAAATAACTGCAAAAAAAAAAAACACGTGCTCAAAGTTCAGACAAGTAAGGGAAGTCTTCTAACCACAGAGACGAACACAGTGACTCGAAGTCGAAAGTAAAGACCTGAACTCGTCGTTTAATATTTGACTTTGTCAGAAGAAAAGAAACGGTAAGAAAAACATTTTTTAAACTGTTGCTGTACGGTGAATGTGTGGAGAAAAAGAATCTGCCATTTTATTTTATAACTGTGATGTTCATGGCTCATAATGTGTCGTTAAATATCTTCAGTCCTGTATTGTGGGTAGAATAATTCCACTTGTAAGTTATTTTGTGTATTTTGAGAGTTAGATCGTCAGTATTTAATTTCTTTGGTTCATAAAATGGAAACTAAATTCATATGTTTGTACGTACTATTTATATGCAGACAATGAGTTTCAAACTAATCTAAACTTTGTTGGTGATCCAGTATGGATCAGTTAGAAAGTCAGGCTTTCTTCCAGATTATCATCTATGAAGCTGATTATAAAAATAGATGAACAACAAACAAAATGTCACAAGAACACTAAAAAACAGGAAGCAGAGGAGCTGTAGTTGGACACTTTTTGTGGAACGCACACACACATACAGTATGTGTGTGTGTATACCGGTGTGTATATACTGTGTGTGTATATATATATATATATATATATATATATATATATATATATATATATATATATATATATATATATATATAAATAAAAACATCTCAAACATCTCGGAGCTAGCCCACATGTGACCCCTGTGTCATCATTTTTATGTGTCTGTATTGGTTAGTACAGCAGTGTGTAGACTTCTGGATTCAGTCTCACTCGAGCATGAGTTGGACGTGTTCACTGTGCAAACCACAAAACTGTTGCACAACTCTTCTGCTTCCTGTTTCTCGCCGTCAGTGTTCTTGTGACATTTTGTGTGGGGTTCATCTATTTTTACAATCAGCTTCATAGATGAAAATCTGGAAGAAAGCCTGACTTTCTAACTGATCCATACTGGATCACCAACAAAGTTTAGATTAGTTTGAAACTCATTGTCTGCATATAAATAGTACGTACAAATATATGAATTTAGTTTCCATTTTATGAACCAAAGAAATTAAATACTGACGATCTAACTCTCAAAATACACAAAATAACTTAAAAGTGGAATTATTCTACCCACAATACAGGACTGAGGATATTAATCTAGAAACCCAAATTATGTAAAAATAAACAAATAAACAATGAAGTGAAATCGTTTGAATTGTGGCCCTGAATCTATAATCTATGAAAGTTTAACATTTTCAATGGAATTATGGAAATAAGTCAACTTTTCTATGATATTCAATTTTGTTGGAAAGGGTCTGTGTGTATGTGTGTGTGTGTGTGTGTGTGTGTGTGTGTGTGTGTGTGCTCGGTCATTCTTTCCTTTTCTGTTCTTCCACCATCAACATCGTCTTTGGTCTCTGGGCGAGCGGGCAATATAACCAGGCTCAGCAGCCTCTATGCACAAAATGGCAGAGGAGAAGAGTGACATGAAGCACAGAGTAACTACAGAGTGAACTTTTCTTTCCAGGAGTCCAGCATGCTGCAGCCAAAGATCCAGCCCAGTGATGGACTGTCCTTCAGGACCTGCAGTGTTTTCATCTTCATGGTTCTTCAGTCTGTTGGAGGTAATTTCAACACAAACACTCCAGTAACACATCGATGTGCAACTTCACCAACAGTTGTTGAGACATTTCACTCAAAACTCTTGGACTGAAGCTTCACAGGAGACAAAAGACTTGATAAATAAAGAAATGATGTCGTTATCTGGAGGAAGCACGGCCGCTCTCACCTTCTCTACTTTACACTGTTGTTCATGTTTGTTTCTGTTTCTTGTTTCCTTGCAGAGCAAGCAGAGTTAATTTGTCCACATCAACCAATCGTGGCCCTGGCTGGTGATGATGTCATTCTACCATGTTACCTTGAACCTCCCATCAATGTCAGATCAGAGACCGTGATATGGATCAGACCTGGTTTAGACCCAAAGTACATCCATTATCACCAAGATGGACGACTCGTGTATCGAAGTCAAAATCCATCTTATCGTTACCGCACCAGACTGTTTGTGGATGAACTGGAGAACGGAAACGTCTCCATGAAAATCTTCAGAGTGAAACTTTCTGATGCAGGAAAATATGAATGTTATCTTCCATCAATGCAGAAGGAAGCGTCCATCCAACTCAGTGTTGGTAAGTCAGACTTGCTGCCACGAGCAGTTTGATACAAATCAGTGACGTATGTTATAATTCCTCCTCTCTGGTCATCAGGTGTCGTCTCCACGCCCGTCATACAGTTTGTCTCCAATCAGAGCAGAGAGGTGGTTTTACAGTGTGAGTCTAAAGGCTGGTATCCAGAGCCTGAGGTGTTCTGGCTGGACGCTGAGGGAAACCTCCTCTCTGCTGGACCTACAGAGACAGTCAGAGGTCCTGATGACCTCTATACTGTCAGCAGAAGATTGACTGTGAGGAAGAGCGACAACTTCACCTGTAGAGTCCAACAGAAGAACATCAACCAGACCAGAGAGACACACTTCTATGTTCCAGGTTATAAAGAGTTCAACATAAATTCAACATATTGTTTCTGTTTTTTAACAGTTGAGGTCGAGTTTGATTAAAAAATGTCGTTCTGTTCTGTGTCGTTTCATTTCAGGTCATTTCTTCCCAGTTCAGACTTTGGGTTGGACTTGGATCATCGTCACCATCTCCAGCATCATCACTTGTTTGCTGTTCATTCTTCTCGCTGTGAAATGTTTCTGTAAGTCACATCTTTATCTTCCTTCTTCATGTGGAGTTGCTGTCACAGCTCTTCATTGGCTGTTGTGATATGTTGCAGCTAATTCCAAAGCATCAACAGATTATATAGAACAATGTTCATGATGTTCATGATTGTTCAAACATGTTCATGATTTAATGTGAAAATACAGAATGTGAAATGTAAAATGTGGTGCAGAGGTTTAAACACTCGAGTGTTGGATATTTAGTAAAACCACATGGACACAGTGAATTTAAACTGATTTCTTCTTCTGTTGACACACAGGGACAGAGAGGAAACCAGGAACTGAAACACAGAATTCAAAGAAAGTGGGCAGAGTCAAGAGGAGACTGAGATCTGTAATGAAGTTAATCAGTTTGCACAAGAAAACCAAAGCCAGTCAGACCAAGGACTCAGACTCTCCCATGTTGCCCAAACAAGATGAATAACTAGACAACCAGGAAGCAACTGAGGATGAAATGAAGACTGAACAAACTTCAAACAACCAGAAAAACCTAAAACCAAGTATTACCTTACAGAAAAGTCATGAAGAGCCAAACGTCAGGAGTCAGAGTGAAAATAGAGGAGATGGAGGAACTGTAGAGGAAACAGTTCAAACTCCAGGACAGTGTTGTGGAGAAAATGCTGAAGTCAATGATGAGGTCAAGAGAGAAGAAAGTGTTCAGGAGCCTCTGATGTCTGATGCTGATGTATCTATTGAGCAGAGATGTATAAAGTACTGCAGTAAAGGAGTGGAGTAGAAGTACAAGTGCTGCATCAAAAAACTGACTTGAGTAGAAGTTGAAGTGTTCTTTAAACACCATACTTAAGTAAAAGTACTAAAGTATTCAAAATGTTTTGTACTTAAGTATTGCAAGTAGAAGTATGTACAAAAAAATGCTACTCAAGTACTGAAAGTAAAAGTACAAGTACTGTTGTTTATATACCAGAAGATGGCGCCGCATGAAGAGTTAGGTCATCACAAAACTTCTTCAAATTCATCCTGCATAACAAACCACATGAGCACCAGGTGGCGCTGTCGACAAGTGTCCAATAGAAGGTGGAGTTTAACAGTATTTAGCGTGTCTCTGTACCTGCAGCACAGCGTGCTGTGCAGTTGGAGGTATTTTACTGAACCACTTTTGTGTTTCCTTGTAATACTTGTTGTATTTTCTGTCATACAGATTTCCAGAGAAATTTCTCCATGTGTCCTGTACTTCTTATTTCTTCTTCAGGTTGTCACATACAGACAGCTGAGCACAGGTTGTGGTTTTGGTCTCTGTACATGTAGGACGGTACCAAACCTGACAATCTTATTATGACAACAAGACCCCCAGAATATGCCGTTGTTGGATTCAACGTTTTTTTAACAATATAAATTTCAGATAAACTCCACAAACTCTATCAATCTATTGATTAAGCAACAACCTCAGTATCATCACCCCAAAACATTTTGAGGAAGTCAAATCTTGTGAAAACCACGTCAAAAGAGAAGTTCATGAACTGTTTCACCAGAGTTTTATCGTTTTATCTCTGCCTCCTCATTTCTGTTGCATCAGTTTTGTGATAAGCACATTGCTCGTGATGCCAAATCATCACTGAAGGCCGTTTGTCTAGTATTTTATACTGAGCCAACAAACTGATCAAGCAGCACTAACATGAAGTATTATAATGTATAAAACAAGTCACGGTTTATTGTGAACGGATAAATATTTGATTTGGATGATACAACCTCGAGTCCAAAAAAGTTGAGACACTGTCGATTAAAAGAAGTCAAAACAAAGTGAAATGTGTGTTTTCATATTTTAGAAATGTCTTAAATGGACTTGTGAGAATAAAGAGATCTTAGTCAAGTCACTGTGACTGAATAGTCTCACTTTGCAAGGAGTTTACAAAGTCAAGTCAAAACCTCAAAAGAGAAGTTCCCAAACTGTTTTTCCAGAGTGTTATCCCTTTATCTCTGCCAGGTGTAAAAAAAAAAAAACACTCAGCTATAACAAAAGAAAGAGAGACTGTTTATTTACTTAGATTATCTTTATTTGTAATGTTCGATCGCTAAAGTGTTAATTTTCCCATTACAGTTAAACGCACCACACAGTTTACCCTGTACTTAGTCTCAGCAGCCAATCAGAAGCTACGCAAGCCACGCTCAGCCTGTCGTCTTGAAGCGAAGTGCAAAGCGCGCTGTCGTCCCGGTCCTTTCCGACTTCAGCCAGAAAGCGCGCTGTTGTCCCGGTCCTTTCCGACTTCAGCCAGAAAGGGCGCTGTTGTCCCGGTCCTTTCCGACTTCAGCCAGAAAAGTGAGCTGTTGTCCCGGTCCTTTCAGATTTCAGCCAGAAAAGTGCGCTGTTGTCCCGGTCCTTTCAGACTTCAGCCAGAAAGCGCGCTGTTGTCCCGGTCCTTTCCAACTTCAGAGAAGCGAAGTGCAAAGCGCGCTGTTGTCCCGGTCCTTTCCGACTTCAGAGAAGCGAAGTGCAAAGCACGCTGTTGCCCGGTCCTTTCCGACTTCAGAGAAGCGAAGTGCAAAGCGCGCTGTTGTCCCGGTCCTTTCCGACTTCAGCCAGAAAACGCACTGTTGTCCCGGTCCTTTCCGACTTCAGCCAGAAAGCGCGCTGTTGTCCCGGTCCTTTCCAACTTCAGCCAGAAAGCACGCTGTTGTCCCGGTCCTTTCCAACTTCAGCCAGAAAGCACGCTGTTGTCCCGGTCCTTTCCGACTTCAGCCAGGAAAGTGCGGGAAGCTGCGTGTTAAAAGAGGAGAGGAAACAGGAGGAAAACCCGGAGTTTACCTGCGAAAAGGAGAAAAAGAGTCGGAGCACTTACCCACTGAGTGACGGAGCAAAGGAGAGAAGTTGGTAAAGACGAGTCGATTATCCGATAAAAAACAGCTTGTTGACGCTTAGTGTCGTCGATGCTAATGCTAGCTCTGTGGCTAACAGGGTAACCGCTTGTCTTCATCTGGAGAGCTGCTGAGGTCCGACACCGGCGAGCTTCACCTTCATACACACCGAGCAACGCGGAGAAATGTACCTTATTATAACAACAGGACCCCCGGAATATGCCGTTGTTGCGTTCAACATTTTTTTTACAAATATGATTTGCAGATAAACTCCACAAACTCTGTCAATCTATTGATTAAGCAACAACCTCAGTATCATCACCCCAAAACATTTTGAGGAAGTCAAATCTTGTGAAAACCACGTCAAAAGAGAAGTTCATGAACTGTTTCACCAGAGTTTTATCGTTTTATCTCTGCCTCGTCATTTCTGTTGCATCAGTTTTGTGATAAGCACATTGCTCGTGATGCCAAATCATCACTGAAGGCCGTTTGTCTTGTATTTTATACTGAGCCAACAAACTGATCAAGCAGCACTAACATGAAGTATTATAATGTATAAAACAAGTCACGGTTTATTGTGAACGGATAAATATTTGATTTGGATGATACAACCTCGAGTCCAAAAAAGTTGAGACACTGTGTCGATTAAAAGAAGTCGAAACAAAGTGAAATGTGTGTTTTCATATTTTAGAAATGTCTTAAATGGACTTGTGAGAATAAAGAGATCTTAGTCAAGTCACTGTGACTGAAGAGTCTCACTTTACAAGGAGTTTACAAATACAGGTAGAATACACTTAAGTGGATCAGACAGGTCATACAGATGGACTGACAAAGAGACAGAGTACGCTACAAATGAAACAGATCGTGCTACTTCTCCTTTTGGTCGTTGCGCTACGTGTGAAAAGCTCGATGGGTGTTTTCAGTTTTGTGGGTTTGCAGCATGTCTCAGCAATACTGAGAAAGCAACATCATCTTCTGTTTATTTTGAACAGTTTCATCAGTTATCATTTTAAATCTGCAGCATCATTTCTGTTGTGTCAGCTACGTGAGTAAAACGTTTCTTTAGCGCGTTATGTAACGTAAAAGAGGAACTGTGGTTCATTAAGAGTAATCTATTACTTGAAGTTGGCTCATCCTCCACCGTCACAACCTCCTGGATGTTCAGTATAAGTAAGACGTCCTTCACAAGCTTGTTTCACAGTCGAGGAAGTCCTTCTGCCCTCCACTGCTCCAGAAACACGAAGACACCGTTGACTTTTGGACGACCTGTCACAGCTCGTAAGTTTTATTACCTCCTGTTTATACATCTGTATTTGTGTGTGTGTATGTATATATATATGTATGTTTTTTTTTGTTTTTTTTTTACATTTGATACTGAAACTTCACTGACTCTTCATTTGCAGAAGTTTGTCACACCGCGGTGAGGTCAAGCTGGGTTTTTGTTATGTCTTGTCATTTCCTGTTTTATTTTGAAAGATAACTCTCCTCTCGTTTCAGGTCACTTGCCCTTCCTCGTGTGTCACCGGTCTGATTGTCTTCCCCGCCCTGATTGTCTCCACCTGTTCCCCATTACCTTGTGTATATATTGTCTGCGTCTCCCTTTGTCTTGTGCCAAAGTGTTTCGTCCTTCGTAGCGTGCACCAAAGCCTTTTCTCCACAGTCCATAGCCACAGCTCCTTAGCTCAAGTATTCTTTTGTTTTCTTCCTCATATGAGTGATTTTCTGTTGTACTTCATAGTCTAGCTTTTTGTTACTTTGTATCTAGTCTAGTGTGTTTTCAGCCTCGTTTTTGAGCGCCTTAAGTTGATGTTTCATAGCCTTTTTGTTTTTCCTCTTTATGAGTGATTTTGATTTTGTTAATCTTTAATACGAGTAGTCTTAGATTTATTGTTCCTCGTTGAGAGTGATTTTGATTTTGTTATTTAGAGTAGTTCAGTGTTTTTTCCTCCTTGGAGTGATTTTTGTTTTCTTTAGTTTAGGGCCTTTTCATAGCCTCACTCAGCCGAGGATTTTCGCTGTCCCGAATAAAACAGCTTACTGCCTAAACTCTGCATCTGAGTCCTCATTTGAGTCCTGGCCTGACAAAGTTGTTGTTCGACTGTTTTCAACAGTTGGATTTTTTTAAAGCATATAGACATTTTTTGAATTCATTTTATTTAATTTCTTGTATTATTATGGATTAAATGATCTGATGTGAAGCTAAAGAAGAAGCTACAGACGTCGTCTGTTTTCTGACACGTTGGATTATTTATTCGTCCTTCATTTAACGAGAAAGGTCCCACTGACGTCAAATATTTCCTCTGCCAGGACAGACAGCGAAAACAATGAAAAAGTTTCATATGAACGTACAGACAGGGACAAAAGACAAAAACGTGCCACTGTCCCTGGTGCCAGTGGTAGTTTGTTAGTTTATTCAGATGCCAATGGGATGATAACATCTGTGTTGTATCACAGTGTAGAGAAATGTGCGACTCAGTCCAATATAACCCTGTTTGACTGGTTCTCATCTTTCCATGTTACCAAAGATGATGGATCATTTATTCAACAACTTTTCTGCTGTGGTTCAAAGTGAAGGAAACAAACTACATGTGGAGCTGCAGCCTAACTTAGCTGTAATGTTTGGTTGTTCTTCTTCTCTCTAATGACACAGTGTTTGACGATGACGTCTCTGAAGACAAAGAATATCTGCTTCCTCGCTGCCTTCCTCTTCCTCGCCATCGATCCCACACTGGCTGAAGTCGTGAAGGAAGTGAAGGACTGTAACCAGTTTGTCCGTCAGGGAAAGTCACCAAACATCCCAGGCGTCTTGGAGGACGGGAAAATCCAGGACCAGAACAGATACAAAGTCATCTGCCAGACTTATGCGAATAAGCCATGGTATCTGACCGTCTACGACACTGCTAAAAAGATTCCAGTGTTTTCTGCTTACGAGTACAGTGGCAAAAAAGCGGGAGGAAGACCGACAAAAGACTGGAAGATAGAGCCACAGGTGAGTTTTTCTGTCTCTATGATAATAATCATCATACTGCACACCACTGCCTCTGTTACTTCATTAAAGAACATTTTACTGCACATGACTTCATGTCCACTCTGCCAGCATCACTAACTCAGCCTTTAACTTTTTACAGCTTGAGGACAGCGCTGCCTCGAAGGACATGATGATGGAAGAACAAGGCAAGACCTACACCAAGCAGGCCGTGAATGCTGATTATGATAGCATCAGAAAAGACTATAACAGGGGCCATTTATTTCCAGTCAGTCACGCAGGGTACAAGAATGAGCAAATTTCAACCTTCACTTTGACCAACGCTGTTCCACAAGTAATTTCATTCAATGACCAATGCTGGGCCTATATGGAGAAATGCCTCTTTTACATTATGTTCTACTACATCAACCAAAGAAAAATGGAATGCTTTGTGGTAGTTGGTGCAAAACCCGGGAACAACAACGGACCCGTCGACAGCATTAATATTCCCTCCATGATGTGGTCAGCTTTCTACTGCAGCGACACAGACAGGTCCATAGCAGGTGCTCACTGGGGCGACAATGTGAAAATACAGAGTAAAACCTTCCTCGTTATGGAGACTGTGGAAGAACTCAAAAATAAACAGGGCTATGAGGCATTTCCTGGCACAAATCCTGAAGCATTTGATATTAACGATATTAAGGATCCTAAAGTAAAACAAAACGTGCGTAATAACTGCCGTTTCCAATGAGCAGCTCTGCTCCTCCCCCTGTAACATGTAGTCCTGCAGCATCTACATATAGTCCACATCTGCTTCTGGCTTTAGCACATCTGTGAGCACAGATGTTTCTTTGGGTTTCTCCCTGTGTGAGGAAACCTTTGTGAAAAATTGGTAGAATCAAAAGATCAGTCTGTGATTCTACAGCTCTGCTTGAGATTGAATGAAACTTTGAAAATCAGCAGCTAACATGCACGTCTACATGAAATGAACTGATCAAGATAACGCATCGCTTGAATTAAAGAATGATTCAGTTCAGACTGAAGCTCCTGAAAATTGTTCTGTCACAAGTTGTTGAAGCTTCAGGCTGAGCTGTTTGTTCATATTTGACTGGACTATACTTTGTGTGTCATTTCATTTGTTCCGATGATCGGACAGCGGCTGAGGAAAAGTGTCCTTTACATGGCTTCAGATGGAAGACACCAGGTCAATGTCCATGATTTGTAACATGTGGATGAAATAAAGAGCACGAGAGCCTGGCTGGAAACATTGTGTGTGAAGTGGTGATTTGATCTTGACAGTCAATGAATCACACGTCCATCCATCAGACTTCTTGTAGAGAAGACAACATACATGATATTATCTCAGAGACAGTAACCACATCAGACTTCATGAATGACAGCAGAACACTGTGCTCCTGTTCTTAGCTTCAAATTCAAGGTACTTGTACTTTTCTTAGAGTATTTCCAAATGACGCAACTTTATACTTCGACTGCGACTTCATCTCAGGGGCAGATATTCAACTTTTTACTCCACTACATTAATGTGACAGCTCAGATTCTTCTTGAAAACAAAAACACGTATGATTAATGACATGTAATCCTCTTTTCAAGAAGGTGAAGTAAACTTGTTGTTTTGTGACCGTCACTCTCCAGGCTGCACAGGAAATATACTCAAACTAGAAATATTACTGCTACACGACCCAGTAGTGGTGTTTGTGGTGATGATGGCAGCAGTGTTGATACCAGTAACAGTCAGAGGTGTCAGAAGTATTCACATTCATTACCCAGGTAGAAGTATAGATACTAGGGTTTAAAAAGACTTCTGTAGAAGTTGAAGTATCAACTCAAGCTTTTTACTCAAGTAGTGTAAAAGTACTGGCTTCAAAAGTACTTAAAGTTTAAAAATAAAAGTAATGTAAAGGCATTAGGCATACTGTAAATCCATCAAATGTTATAGGCCCCCCGTAGTGCTCTACACGACCTCCCCCCAAAAAACATCAACATCGAGGCCATAATGACTATAATGTTATATTAAAGTGTTAATATTGAAACATTTGGGATGCACTAGGCTGCCTGTTTCAGCCTCATATATGCCCAAAAGGGATGTAACGATACACTCAACTCACGACTTGATTCGAGTCACGATTTTTTGTTCACGATACGATTTTTTAAAAATCAAAATGAGCTACAGACAAATCATGACCAAATAAAATTACCTTTCTTATTTGTAGGAAAAAAATCTTTCTTTACAGTGTTAAACTTTGCTGCACGTTTTGAATGGGTAAAATGGAGCCACGTGGTGGACAAATATAAAAAATACAAATTGAAAGCCAGTGGTCCAAAATGAAATCTTAACATAAAGGAATGCATTAATTTATGTTAGGATAAACGGGGGATCAAAAAAAGTGTTTTTAATGGTTTTTAATGGGGCACGTTTTGCCGCTAGGAACTAATTAGGATGCATTTCTGTTGCTGAGCCATTTTAGGCTTAATAAAGTACTGAGATTTCTATTCTAAAAAAAAAAAAATGAATATCTTTGACCAAATTTTAGCGATCTTCATTCAACACAGCCACATTTCTTAAAAAATAAACAAAGCAAAAAGCCACGAATGGTCCTAAGATGGCTCAAGGGTTAATGATTAATCCAAGTGATTCATCGAAGTAAACAACAACTCAGATTTCTCTTGAGTTCTTTTGAGTCTCTGCTACAAACATTTTCGCACTAGGTTGCATAAAGTCTCCTTGCTTGCGTGTGAGATGATTGGTAATGTGCAGGGGCGATGCATCACATACAAACCGATAGTGTTTCGCAAGGGTATATGTTTAAGAACTAGAAAAGCTTTAAGTTCTTCTGGTCGTATGTATAAAATATGAATATCACATTTAGTGTGATGGTTAATACATTCTCCTTTATAGGAACAACATGGAACTTCATGTGTAACACTGGCATCTGGTGGTTTAACATGTTCCTGTTGGAGAATCTCCACATACTCAGACTGACGCTTACACAGGTTGTCTGACTGGAGACACTGAACCTTCAAATGCTGGTTTATAGTTGATCCAACGCTGCATCTTTTTTATGTAACATTCTGATATTAATCATTTGTGAGAAAACGCAACAATCATTCATTGAACTTTTTCATTCATTACTGTGATATAATGAAGTTGTTTTATTCATTATTGTTGCATAATGAGGCTGGAATGTATTTCATGTATGGAGAGATGAAAACCCCAAACCCATGTAAATACTTGGAAAGAGGTGGAGACATGACTGACGTAGTGCTTCCTCATTTCATGTCCAACGATAATCACGAATCATCACATTTGCATTCATCGTACTGAAGGTAAGAGTTCCTTATTAAAGTAAAACTTGAATGTTAAACGTTGGCTATGTCATAATTTCATCATCTGTGAGGGTTAAAACATCTTTATTGTTGTCGTTATCGTTTATAGTTTAAGTGGACTGGCATTGTGGCAAAGACCTTAGTTCTCACTTGGAGTAGCGGACCAATGAGTGCAAAAGTCTTTGAATTAAATTGTGATCTAACTGTAGCCTTTTACCATTTAAAAGATGGGAGTCAGAATCCACAGTCCTTCTGTGTAAATGTTTGTTATTTGTTATAAGATACCAGTAATTCAGTTTTACTTTTGGGCACATCGTTTAGTACAAAATCAAAACACTTAGTTCCCTGTTTCATCTGTCTGCATTACTTTTGTGGTTTTAGTCAGAACTAACAAGGAAGTTACAGAGAAAGAAAGAAGTAGTGAAATCAAAGAAAATCTGAAGTCACATCAAGAATTTCTACCTTGTTAAACCTCATTTTGCGCCAAGTAGAGACATGTTTAATTTCTGCATTTTTTTGGTGAACATAACCAGTTTGTTTTGTCTGTTTTCATTTTCAGGAGTCCAGCATGCTGCAGCCAAAGATCCAGCCCAGTGATGGACTGTCCTTCAGGACCTGCAGTGTTTTCATCTTCATGGTTCTTCAGTCTGTTGGAGGTAATTTCAACACAAACACTCCAGTAACACATCGATGTGTGCATGTGTTGGAAAGAAGCAGACGTTAACATCAATGTACAGCCACAGTGAGGCTCTGTGAGGAGACACTAGTCGTGGTTTGAGATGATGCTAATGAAACTATGCTTGGACAGTTGTCCACTCCACATGCCCCAAGTCTCAGTGTTGGGGCCCCTTCTATTTTCTATCTACACCACCTCCTTGGGTCCAAAAACCCGCTTACGTGGCTTTTCCTATCATTGCTATGCAGATGACACTCAGCTGTATCTATCATTTCCTCCTGATGACCCCTCAATCTCTGCATGGGTCTCCGATTGCCTCTCTGGTCTAGCCTGGTCTACAACCAACCCAAAAGGTCACATGTCACTCCGCTGCTCATCGAGCTGCATTATATTCAATAAGTAATGGTTGCATACAAAGTTGTCTCTAGCAACTACTTACGTGAACGCCCTTATATAGGCATATGGCACGATTAATTACAGAAATTTTTGCGGTTAATTAGTTACATTTTTTTAATCGATTGGCAGCCCTACTGCACATAGATGCATAGTTACATACTAATACTAGTACTATTATATACAAATGGTTTACACTGAGATACTTGTCTGTGTCGCTAGCTGTTATTTTGGCCCATCTGGACTTTGAGGTTATTTGGATAGGAGTACCGGAGAGCCACCAGGATGGCGCCACTGTCAAGTGGGTTTATGGTGCCACTGTCAAGTGTGTTAATGTATGTATTGCAATTTTGTGTTAAAAGTGTCATTTGGGCTGGGGTGTCTCAGGTCCCATGTGGTGTTTTTTTAGGGGCCTCTTTTCCTCTGTCCCTCTCTTACACAAGAGTTATAGTATTGTTGACTTTGACTGCTAATTAGCATTAAACACAAAGCACAGCTGAAAATGATGGGAATGTCATTTTCATTTAAAATTTTCCTTCTGTTTCTGTTTCCTTGCAGCCCTGTCAGAGTTAATTTGTCCACATCAACCAATCGTGGCCCTGGCTGGTGATGATGTCATTCTACCATGTCACCTTGAACCTCCCATCGATGCAGATTCAGAGACCGTGGTGTGGATCAGAACTGATTTAGTCCCAAAGTACATCCATCATCAGAACGATAGACATCTTATTTTTGAGGATCAAAATCCATCTTATCATTTCCGCACCAGACTGTTTGTGGATAAACTGAAGAACGGAAACGTCTCCATGAAAATCTTCAGAGTGAAACTTTCTGATGCAGGACAATATGAATGTCATCTTCCATCAATGCAAAAGGAAGCGTCCATCCAACTCAGTGTTGGTAAGTCAGACTTGCTGCTACGAGCAGTTTGATACAAATCAGTGACGTATGTTATAATTCCTCCTCTCTGGTCATCAGGTGTCGTCTCCACGCCCGTCATACAGTTTGTCTCCAATCAGAGCAGAGAGGTGGTTTTACAGTGTGAGGCTAAAGGCTGGTATCCAGAGCCTGAGGTGTTCTGGCTGGACGCTGAGGGAAACCTCCTCTCTGCTGGACCTACAGAGACAGTCAGAGGTCCTGATGACCTCTATACTGTCAGCAGAAGATTGACTGTGAAGAAGAGCGACAACTTCATCTGTAGAGTCCAACAGAAGAACATCACCCAGACCAGAGAGACACACTTCTGTGTTCCAGGTTATAAAGAGTTCAACATAAATTCAACATATTGTTTCTGTTTTTGAACAGTTGAGGTCGAGTTTGATTAAAAAATGTCGTTCTGTTCTGTGTCGTTTCATTTCAGATGATTTCTTCACCGACTGGTCCCATATGAAATGGATTTGTTTTAACATCATCATCATTATTCTTGTTTTGCTGCTGTCCATTTTTCCCACATATAAATATTTCAGTAAGTCACGTCTTCTGTCACAGCTCTTCATTGGCTGTTGTGATATGTTGCAGCTAATTCCAAAGCATCAACAGATTATATAGAACAATGTTCATGATGTTCATGATTGTTCAAACATGTTCATGATTTAATGTGAAAATATTCCTGTAAACTCTGAAACTGAATGTGAAATGTAAAATGTGGTGCAGAGGTTTAAACACTCGAGTGTTGGATATTTAGTAAAACCACATGAACACAGTAAATTTAAACCGATTTCTTCTTCTGTTGACACACAGTGACCGAGAGGGGACTGAGAACTCAGAAGAATTCAAAGAAAGTGGGCAACAACACCAAAGCCATTGATGCTGAGGGTACAGAGTCATCATGTAGAGAGCTTCAGGAGGAGAAAATGATGACTGAACAAACTTCAAATGATCAGGAAAACACTGAAACTAGTCTATAATATATATATATATATACATACACACAAGGCCTATTGGTACATGCACAATATGCTGAAACTCGGTTATATGAATGAGAACTTGGCAACTGATTATATGTAAATCAGCAGTGTGTTGTTTTATTGTGCAGTTTTTAGAAGCTAGTTTTGTGCCACTAAAAGAAAACTCTGCTATCTAGGGAAGTGAAGATCACTGATTCATAAAGATTGCAATCTCTGCTCATGGACTGGGGCAACTACAGACTGTACAGATGACAAACAAGTGCTCAGTGTTAAGTCAGATTCTGACCAGAAGAGAGAAGAAACGCTGCAACAAGTGCCAGAATGTGTGTGGTCGCAACACAGTCAGCCCAACCGGTGAAAGTTGAACTCCGACTGGGGGCGAGACCTGGGATTGAACCACAAGTTAAAGGACTATTGCTAGCAGGTGTTTTAAAGATAACTCAGAACGTTCAGAGCAATGCACCATTGCTGCCTTTGAAGAAACCAGATGGCTCTTACCGTTTGGTACATGATTTGAGAGCTGTGAATGAGGTCGTCCACACACCTTGCTAGCTGAAATCCCACCGGAAAATTGGGGGTTTACAGTTTTGGACTCGTGTGGAGTGTTTTCAGTGTTCTCCTCAGTGTCGAATTCCAAGGAATATTTTGGTTCACATATAAGGAGCAGTTTTACCACTATCAGAGACTATTAAAGGCCTGTACTACAGTGAATCCAGTTGAGACTTTGCCAACCTTTAAAGAAGGGGAGCCCTGTGATTGCATAGAAGAAGCAGACAGGTACTCAAGGCTCAGATCAGACTTGCAGGCCCTTCCATTAAAGGAGGCAGACCTGGAGTATTGGACTGATGGCTCCTGTTACGGGATAGGGGAAAAGTTGAGTGCTGGCTATGTCGTTATCAAAGCCCAAGGATCTGATTTTGTTATTGAGAAGGCTGCAGTGATACCACAACCTGCATCAGCTCAATTGGCTGAATTGGTAGGTTTTACCGAAGCATGCCTTTTGGCTGATGGGAAGCAACTGATAATACAGATCGAGGGTCGAGCATCTTTAAGAAGACTGATGGCTCTTCAATACAGCGTCACGCACAGATAGTGAAGTTGTTGCAGGCTATGATGAAGCCTAAAGTGTGCAGCACACACGTTAGACATATTAAGGATAACACAGGGTAACAAGGCAGCTGATGAAGCCGCTAAAGCAGTTACAGGTGCAAATAAACTAGGGAAAGTTCATCTAGTCACTCATGAGATAGAGCTAGAGGATAAGATCGCTTTTAGCGATGTGATTTTGATGCAGGAAGCGGCTCATGCCATAGATAGACAGCTGTGGGTGGATAGAGGTGCTAGTCAGGACTCCACAAGCTTGAGGGATTGATAGTGGCACCCCCTGATTTGTTGGGTCTAATGATTCAGGAGGCACATGGGCAAGCCCATGTTGCAAGCGGGGAGGTTAGAAGGAGAATACCAAAAGAGTATGGCTTTTGGGCACCAGGCCATGCTTGAGGAAGATGTACAATCTGTTTGAAGAATAACGTCAGGAAGGGTGTACTGACATATTCCAACGCCTAAAGGTACCATGTGTGAATTAGTCAATGACTAGGTGGACATGATAACACCTGTTGAAGGAAAGAGATACATACTTGTTGTGGTAGACAGGTTTTTCATGATGGCCTGAATCTTGTCCCACTAAGCGGAAAGATGCTGAATCTGTTGCTAAGTTCTTGTGTCGCAAAGTTTTACCTCGATGGGGTTTACCTGATCGCATACGTAGCGACAATGGTCGTAAGTTTGTAGGTAAAACAGTGAAGCTGATTCTACAAAGGTTAGGAATTAAACAGCGTCTCGGAGCGGTCTACCATCCCCAAAGTCAGGGGATTTGTAAAAAAATTAAAAACCGGATTGCTAAAATCTGTCAACATGCGGGACTAAGCGGGGTAGTGGCACTTCCACTTGCATTAATGGTGTGTCGTTCAACTGAATTGCGTGAGTTGCTTACAGGGGAAGACGGATGCCAACTCCTTGTTTGCGTACGAGCAGCAAAGGTCCAAGTTCGTCCCTTCTGGATGATGAGGAAGATCCAGATGAGCGAGGACGAGAGTTGACTGAACAGTTTAGAGTGTAGTAGAAGTGACAGATGGTTATGTGATGGATCCATTTTGAGTAACTATATTAGAGTGTGATCATATATTAAGATGACTGTTTGATTAGTGAGAGCTTTAACATTCATTAATTTACCATTTGAGTAATCCACGTTTGTTTTTGTTTTTATGTGACACGTTTGTTAACTGAATTGTTCTGAATACAGATCCATTTGTTGACGATGACTTTATTATTTACTTTAGGAAAGGGAATCAGCCTTGTTGCCTGGAGCAGACGTGTTCAAAACTCAGGATACAAGGGGGGATAATTGAAATATTACTGAGTGATATTCAAAGATGGTTTTGGTTCACACTTGGATTTTGGACACGCCTGATCAATGATTATCTGATATTAGTAGTTTCTTGGTATCTGATTATGTTATATTGTATCAGATGTTTTTGGAGATACTGGTTGTTTTTTGTTTTCTCTCAACCAGCAAGTGCACAGCTGGTCCGGGGCTCCTACACTTGGACTCAGAGACTCATAACTGGCTCCTGATGAACAGCTGTTCAACCACAAGAGAGCGCAACAGTTTCTTTTTACAGACTTCACCTTGGAGTGCTGTTCAAGTTTGTTTCTCAAGATGTTGTAAAATGTTGTTAAGAACTAGAAAAGCTTTAAGTTCTCCTGGTCGTATGTATAAAATATGAATATCACATTCAGTGCGATGGTTAATACATTTTCCTTTAAAGTGAGAAAACACAATATTCATTTATTGAACTCTTTAATGCATTACTGTTATATAATGTTATATAAGTTTTTGTTTCTAGGATTGTGTTTAAAATAGACCTGTTCACTTGTTTTCCTGTTTTCAACATCTGTAACCATAGACATATATACATAGACATATATACATAGACGTGTGTGTGTACCGTATGTATATATGTTCATGTGTAATGTTCACGTTAGTGCTCTTTATTCAGAAACCCTCATGTCACATCTACATTTCAGGATCTGGTTATTATAGACACAGATTAAATGTTAAATATACATATTTCAATATTTATCATCACAGTAACAGTGTTACACACATTAGTAGCTGTAAATATTCAGCATTAGAAAAATACATACGTTGGTTTGGTGCTTACATAAGGAGTAAACATTTATAATCATCACTTTAAAAGTTACATACGTTGTTTTTGGTGCCTGTTTGTTTCCCAGATATATTAGTGTTTGTGTGAATGGGTGTATAAGAGACATTAAGTAAAATCACTTTTCAGTCTATTTCCTGTTATTAGTTTACGAGCAGATCTGCCACATCCAATATGGCGACGTTGACGTATCGCCACCAAACACCAACCCGCTCAATGCGGCGTCTATGTATATATGTCTGTGTATATATGTCTATGTATATGTGTCTGCGTATATGTGTCTGCGTATATGTGTCTGCGTATATGTGTCTGCGTATATGTGTCTGCGTATATCTGTCTGCGTATGTGTCTGCGTATATGTGTCTGTATGTATATCTGTCTGCGTATATGTGTCTGCGTATATCTGTCTGCGTATATCTGTCTGCGTTTATGTGTCTGCGTATATGTGTCTGCGTATATCTGTCTGCGTATATGTGTCTGCGTATATGTGTCTGCGTATATGTGTCTGCGTTTATGTGTCTGCGTTTATCTGTCTGCGTATATGTGTCTGCGTATATGTGTCTGCGTTTATGTGTCTGCGTATATGTGTCTGCGTATATGTGTCTGCGTATATGTGTCTGCGTTTATGTGTCTGCGTATATGTGTCTGCGTATATGTGTCTGTATGTATATCTGTCTGCGTATATGTGTCTGCGTATATCTGTCTGCGTATATCTGTCTGCGTATGTGTCTGCGTATATGTGTCTGTCTGCGTATATGTGTCTGCGTATATCTGTCTGCGTATATCTGTCTGCGTATGTGTCTGCGTATATGTGTCTGCGTATATGTGTCTGCGTTTATGTGTCTGCGTATATGTGTCTGCGTATATCTGTCTGCGTATATGTGTCTGCGTATATGTGTCTGCGTATATGTGTCTGCGTTTATGTGTCTGCGTATATGTGTCTGCGTATATGTGTCTGTATGTATATCTGTCTGCGTATATGTGTCTGCGTATATCTGTCTGCGTATATGTGTCTGCGTATATGTGTCTGTGTATATATGTCTGTGTATGTAACTATGACAACCGTCAAAGTGGGTGGTCTTAGTATCCGGGAGCCAATCAGACGCTCAGCTCGAACCTGACTCATACTGAAAGTGAAAGTTTTTCCTGCCGCTTCACATGAAGTCTGTGCAGAGGATTCAACATTCAAGAGTCAGGATCCAGGACCTGCATGAACAGTGAGTAAATGTGTGCTGTGCAGCAGCAGCAGCTGTGGTCTGGAGAGATTAAACTAAACTACTAACTGAAGTCTGAAAGAGAGCCGTGTGTTTACCGCAGCTGTGCTCTGTCTGGCTCGCGGCGCCTCCATGAAAGGAAACACACGTTCCTCAGAAGTCTGAAGGAGTTCAACTGCGCAGTTCAAAAAACAAACAAAGACTTTATTTTCACCCTGTGCTCCATGCACTGCTGTGACACGCAGACCAATGATACGGCCGAATAGTCAAAACAAAGTCAGACGCTGTCTACACTTTAAAATCTAGTTGCCCGACTACATCAGTTTGTACGGTAAACCGTGTGAGCGAACATGGTGCCTTCAAGTGCACCATGTTCTAATAAAGTGTTGCTGAAATCATACGCAATGTATGATGACAATTTGGACAATTTGATTTGTTTATTTAATGACTTTTCTAAATCTGCATATGTCACCATTCATTGTGTATGATTTCAGCATCACTTTATTAGAACATGGTGCAGTAAAAGAGCTTGAGATTCACCACAGAGGTAGCTGGAGACATGTAGAACAAGAATCAGGTGGAGTTGTCAGAAAACTATTTAATGAGTTTTCTATGTATTTTAGAAAAGAGATTATTATTTGATTTCTGAGTTTCCGCTTTACCGTACAAACCGATGTAGTCGGGCACTAGATTTTAAAGTGTAGATAGCGTTACCGCAGGATTACACTAAATCCCAACAACATCAATTTTTACACCCTGTTGCTTCAAGCTGAAAACTTCAAACAAACAAACACATCAGATTTACTTTGTTCACATTTCAATGTTAAATGTGAACTTTCCAGGAGTCCAGCATGCTGCAGCCAAAGATCCAGCCCAGTGATGGACTGTCCTTCAGGACCTGCAGTGTTTTCATCTTCATGGTTCTTCAGTCTGTTGGAGGTAATTTCAACACAAACACTCCAGTAACACATCGATGTGCAACTTCACCAACAGTTGTTGAGACATTTCACTCAAAACTCTTCGACTGAAGCTTCACAGGAGACAAAAGACTTGATAAATAAAGAAATGATGTCGTTATCTGGAGAAAGCACGGCCGCTCTCACCTTCTCTACTTTTCACTGTTGTTCATGTTTGTTTCTGTTTCTTGTTTCCTTGCAGAGCAAGCAGAGTTAATTTGTCCACATCAACCAATCGTGGCCCTGGCTGGTGATGATGTCATTCTACCATGTCACCTTGAACCTTCCATTGATGCAGATTCAGAGACCGTGGTGTGGATCAGACCTGATTTAGTCCCAAAGTACATCCATTTTCAGAACGATAGACATCTTATTTTTGAAGATCAAAATCCATCCTATCGTTATCGCACCGCTCTGTTTGTGGATGAACTGGAGAACGGAAACGTCTCCATGAAAATCTTGAAAGTGAAACGTTCTGATGCAGGAAAATATGAATGTCATCTTCCATCAATGATGACGGACGAGTCCATCCAACTTACTGTTGGTAAGTCCAAATCTTTTTGTATGAATTAAATGAAACGCCACAGGATGTCTTTTAAAATTGGCGATGATTTATTCTAAAACCTTAGAAAAAAGGCCTTACCTTACTCAAACGTGCTACCCAACTACTAACACAGTCTGTCGTCATCTCATGACTGTACCGTCCTCCTGACGGGCCTCCCACCCTGCACAGTGAAACCCCGTGGCGGCTTGCCTGGTCTACAACCATCGAGCTCCTCTGTCGACCTGTAGCAGCCCAAAATAAATTCAGATCTCTAACCCGGTTCTTGAATGTCCTCATACAGACAGATGTTACCTCCTCCTGGTTCAGGACAATCCAAACTTTTCTCGTCTGTTGTTCCCCGTTGGTGGAACGTCCTACCAGTTCCTCTCTACCTTCAAACACCTCCTGCTTGTTTTTTCTGCTTCTAACATAAACTTTGGGGACAAAATGTTGACTTACTATCTAATATATCCCAGTACCCAGTACCTGGAGCTGTGGAGGTGCCAGTTCACTAACTGCACACACTCTGTGTGGCTGCCTATCACTTCACCATCTCTTACATTTGTATGTCTATGCACTTTATGTGTGTTGTTACATTTCAGGTAAAATGCATGTGAAGAACTTGCTAAAGAAAGAATTTCCCCTCAAGAGATGTTCTGGCTGATTGGTGTAAATCTGTGATTTGCTGAAGTGTTTAATCTGAACTCACTCTTTGATAATTCCTCCTCTCTGGTCATCAGGTGTCGTCTCCACGCCCGTCATACAGTTTGTCTCCAATCAGAGCAGAGAGGTGGTTTTACAGTGTGAGGCTAAAGGCTGGTATCCAGAGCCTGAGGTGTTCTGGCTGGACGCTGAGGGAAACCTCCTCTCTGCTGGACCTACAGAGACAGTCAGAGGTCCTGATGACCTCTATACTGTCAGCAGAAGATTGACTGTGAGGAAGAGCGACAGCTTCACCTGTAGAGTCCAACAGAAGAACATCACCCAGACCAGAGAGACACACTTCTATGTTCCAGGTTATAAAGAGTTCAACATAAATTCAACATATTGTTTCTGTTTTTTAACAGTTGAGGTCGAGCTGTTCTGTGTCGTTTCATTTCAGGTCATTTCTTCCCAGGCCGGTCCCATTTGTGTTGGATTTGGAGCATCATCATCATCATCATCATCATCATTCTGGGTTTTCTGCTGTTCATTATTAATAGACGGAAAAAAAACAGTAAGTCACGTCTTCATTTTCCTTCTTCATGTGGAGTTGCTGTCACAGCTCTTCATTGGCTGTTGTGATATGTTGCAGCTAATTCCAAAGCATCAACAGATTATATAGAACAACGTTCATGATTTTCTGACATGAACAGTAAATTTGAACAGATTTCTCCTTCTGCTGGCACACAGGGACCAAAAGGACACGGAGAGCTGCAATAATAATAAGAAGAATTACTTCTTGAATCTGGTCAACCATGAAGCAACTGTGGAAGAGGTGGAGAGAGCTTCAGGACGAGGACATAATGACTGAACAAACCTCGAATGGAAAAAACTAAAACCAAATATGACCTCATTAGCATTACAGAAAAGAGAACTGTAGAGGAAACTGTTCATCTGCCAGGATAGTACGTGTTTCTCAAACTAACAGGTATTACCCAGTGACAGTATCAGGAATGGACAGAGTCTGAGTGACCTGTATGTTGTGGAGAACTTTCTGAAGTCAAAGGTCAGGAGTTCAGAAAGTGTTCAGCAGCCTCTGATGTCTGATGCTGTTTTATTTATTGAATCAGAGACACTGTCAGAGTTGATCAGAAGTGCCTGAGTCGGTCTCACATTCTGCCCAACTCATCCTGGTGGATCGACTTTAAACCCCAAGATAACAGCACAAATACTACACGCCCAGAATGAGTCACAGAGAATGTCTTTACCCATGGAGGTGTTACTGTCAGCATGTTCTAGTCTGGAGACACACATGTCTGTTTACAACAACAAGCTATCTATGATGTCTATGAAGGCAGCAACAGGTCTCTGTGACCCTGGACACCACAGTGTGGAGATAGACTGGCACCTACTGTTCCCAACCAGAGACAAACAACTGATACTGCTGAGGACCTCAAGGCCACACGGGACCTCAAGACCACACGGGACCTCAAGGCCACACGGGACCTCAAGGCCACACGGGACCTCAAGGCCACACGGGACCTCAAGGCCACACGGGTCCTCAAGGCCACACGGGACCTCAAGGCCACACGGGACCTCAAGGCCACACGGGACCTCAAGGCCACACGGGTCCTCAAGGCCACACAGGACCTCAAGGCCACACGGGACCTCAAGGCCACACAGGACCTCAAGGCCACACGGGTCCTCAAGGCCACACAGGACCTCAAGGCCACACGGGACCTCAAGGCCACACGGGACCTCAAGGCCACACAGGACCTCGTTAACCTCAGGAGAGGAAACTCCATGACACTGTACGTTTACAAAGTGCTGCTTTGAAGCCAAAGATCCTGCTCCGTCTTTTTTTTTTCTCATTTTTTAATCTGTACGTATGTTGAATGTCGGGATTTCACAGGAGGTGAGCTGACACCTCTACAGCTACAGACAGTCTGCTAAGACTGAGATTTAAAGGAAAAGCCCAGCGCACCAAATTAGCACGTTACCACATTACCTCTTTTAAACAGCGTTACTCATGTGACTGTACCTCATCGTGTAGATGTAAGTTTACACTTTAAAAAAGAGTTGTTTGTTGTTGATGTATTGTTTTGTGTTTCGTATATTTTAATTTGTAGAAAGGTAGGATGATAAATTTGTATATTTTATTATTAATTATACCTCGACAATGGACGATTTGTATATATAACTTACCTGAAATGACGGATCAGTAGCTGTTTGTAAATTTGATCCATTTTTTAATTTTTATTATATTTTTAACAAATATCCAGAAATCTGGTGTCAACATCATAAAAGCACTTTAAACTTTATTTTTTTTTAGTGATAGACCAACTGTCTGTTTGTGTTTTATAATTTTAATTACACAACATTCAGATCTGCACAGATTTTAACGCTGACATCACAGTTTTGTTTTTTTTACCAATGGCTGCTGATTCTTGGTGTTATTTAAATGTTGCTCAGAGGTTCTTTGTCAGTCTGGTGGAAACATTGTTCAGCTTTTTGTCCAGACTGCACTGAATCAAAGTCTTGTGACAGTCCGTTGTTGTTTACTGAACATCACACCTGATGCACTACAGAGCAAAATACTTTCAATGGTTTTTTTATCCTCTGCAACATAAGGCCTGTTTTCTCTGCCGCCTGTCCAAAATGACCTCCCCAAAATAAATGGAGTATATCTTCACAACTACAAGCGCTGTGTGTATAATGTTGGTCTCAAAAGAAAGCTAAGACGTGTGAGATTACTACAGAAGTCAGAATCAAGATATTTGTTACTGTGTTTGATGAAGGTCGAAAATTTGAAAACGACACATTACTGAGAGTGAAAACCTTCTTTGAAACAGAGGATAGAGCCCAGTTCAGCTATGAATTAGTAAAGTAATATCTGATGAGTGTCTGTGCTAAAGAAGAGAACCTGAGCAGTTTAACAAATGCTTTAACTCAGTTTGTCCAAGCGAAAACACCACGTCTGCCATTTGGGCACATTTTAAACTTTACAAAATATTGGTATAATTAATAATGAAAACTTTGCTTAGTTTCTCCATTTTTCCATTGTTGTGAAAAACTACTTTTTGAGAACCTTGTGCGTTCTGCCCATTGAAGCGGTAAAGTGAAACTCACTGAGGCATTGCGCGGATCAATATCTCTGCAACCCATTGGTCGATTCTGATGATTGACACCTCTATCGAGCAGTCAGAGCGAGGAGACTCTCACCTTTGAAACGCCAATGATGATCCAGAATGAAGTAAGCCCAAAGGTAATATATCTTGATACTTGACTCTAAAAGCAACCGGTGTCTGTATGTAAACAACCAGGACCTTCGTTATTCATTTAAAACTAAATGACACATCTGGTACAGTCCAAACAATCAGCTCCTTACTCCTTTCCTAAACACTTTTCCTTGACCTCCATAGAAAACGTCACGAGGTCATAAGGAGTTAGGAGAAGACCACGACGGCGAATGTTATTGATTCAATGTTGCCTCTTTTGAATGTATTCCTGTAATATTGTGATACTATTCCATTGTGAGACAAAACACAACATTAGTTTATTCACAGGTGTCCAGCCGTGCTTCACCTCTTTGACTATTTTTGGATTATCCAGACACCCAGAGCAGCAACCTGTGAGGTGTCAGAGACTACATGTGTTACTGTCACACCGCGGTGAGGTCAAGCTGGGTTTTTGTTATGTCTTGTCATTTCCTGTTTTATTTTGAAAGATAACTCTCCTCTCGTTTCAGGTCACTTGCCCTTCCTCGTGTGTCACCGGTCTGATTGTCTTCCCCGCCCTGATTGTCTCCACCTGTTCCCCATTACCTTGTGTATATATTGTCTGCGTCTCCCTTTGTCCCGTGCCAAAGTGTTTCGTCCTTCGTAGCGTACACCAAAGCCTTTTCTCCATAGTCCATAGTCAAGTATTCTTTTGTTTTATTCCTCGAATGAGTGATTTTCTGTTGTTCATCATCACTCTTGGTTTTCTGCTGTTCATTATTAATAGACGGGGAAAAAAACAGTAAGTCACGTCTTCATTTTCCTTCTTCATGTGGAGTTGCTGTCACAGCTCTTCATTGGCTGTTGTGATATGTTGCAGCTGATTCCAAAGCATCAACAGATTATATAGAACAATGTTCATGATGTTCATGATTGTTCAAACATGTTCATGATTTAATGTGAAAATATTCCTGTAAACTCTGAAACTGAATGTGAAATGTAAAATGTGGTGCAGAGGTTTAAACACTCGAGTGTTGGATATTTAGTAAAACCACATGAACACAGTGAATTTAAACTGATTTCTTCTTCTGTTGACACACAGTGACCGAGAGGAGACGAAGAACTGTAAGGATGTTAACGGTGCCCGAACAAGTGAACATGAAGGATAAAGTTGTACATACTGACCATGAGAGCACTAAGACTTCTCTGGTCAGCACACCGCTAACTGACAGTAAATAAGATGTTTTTATGTTAACATGTACAGTGTATGTTTGATAATGTGTATGCATGCTTTTATTGTCTTAATAAATTCTTGTGTTTATACATGTTGGTCTGTTTAATGTTGCAGAGTGAATGCTGCCAACTTCTTCTGTGCTGAACTCCAAATCCTTTTCAAGTCATTCAGGTTATAATCAACTTAATTACTGATCAGAATGATCAATTAAAAGTTTATTTCATGAGACTGAAATCAATTTATTGGCTCTCATTCTCTCTTCTTTAAAGAAACAACCACATGACTTTATGTGTAACACTGACATCTAGCGGCTAGATGCAGATTTTAATACAGTAGAGTCATCATCATGATTTGATCCGCCCAGTCATCCACACCGAGCATGTAGAGGGTATTTAGACTTTAACAATAAACCTTATGGACAGTACAAAGTAATGAGCGTGGATTTTTTATTTATTGTATTGTTACATTGTTAACTCTGCCCTGGATTTACAAACTGCTCTGTGTTTCTTGACCAGTCTTGAAGTAGTCCTGAGGTCCTCTTGTCTTGGCTACCAAGATGAGACCTTTTAAAAAGACTGATCTCTTTCTCATGTTGGTGTTATAGACGTTAACGCTTATTTCCAACTCAACCATCATGTTTCTGTTGTACTTTAGTTTCCTTCCTAGTTGAACAATTTCTCCTTCTGTTGGCACACAGGTAAAACAAAGAATATCCAATACCAGATGTGACTATACAGAAGGAACCGGAGAACATCTGGAGGTGGAGATGAAGAACCAGGACTGGCTGGATTGGGGATGCTGACAGGGAGCGATACGAGAACCGCCAACGTAGCTTTTAAAAAACAGTCCTGGCACGTGATTGGACATTATGACTGGCCTGCTGCTTTTTATGTTTGAAAGGCATGACTGCTTGTTCAGCTTGAAGATAGATCTTACATTTAAAGTACTCTAACTAATGTAGCAGGGTTGGCAGACTCACGAAAATTGCATCTTTAGTCATGTTAGGCACCCGTTTCTACGAATTCCTCGGTATCTTGGGTGCGGTCGAGTAGTCAAAAAATGAGCTGCTAAGTCCTTCTCCTGAACACTTTACCTTGACCTCGGTGGAAAACGTCACAAGGAAAGATGTGAAGGAGAGGTGATGAGGAGTTAGGAGAAGACGACTTCTCTCATACGTCGACTACGTCACGAAGCGACGGTGAATGTTGTTGACGTGATCTGTGGTAAAACTACAAAGTCCAGAAGATGGACTACAAAACGCTCATACGAGATATTTCCTAGATACTCCCCGTGTCTCTGACCGCGCCGTTTCATGCAGGAAATATAAACGTGGAGAACCCGGTGAGAAATTGTGAATATTGTCCAACTGTCACAGAAGTTAGATGAAGTGTTTGTAAGAAAAAAAGAGTATTCGCCTTCACCCCTCGTCTCGTGTATCGTCCTTTAAGTTTTCATTCATGAACACAGCCACGTTGCTTTGAAAGATATTTAATTCAACGTTCAGTAACAAAGGGAGACGGTCTGTAGGCACAGAAGTTTGGGTTTTGTGAGTTTCTGACCCAGAGGGTTGACGTTTTGGCTTCTTAGTGAACTCGCCTGGCTCCAGATTCAAACCACAACAACATGAAGTGTTCCCTGTCGTCGTTTTCAGAGTTGATATTCAGCATCTTTAAATTGTGTTATATTCAATATTGGCAGCTTCAATTTAAAATATGAGTACTGTATAAACAAACAAGTCACATTTAACAAAATCTTGATGATAAAACAGTCAAAGATTGATCAGTTCTCCGCGTCACGTCGGACCAAATCTCAGCCGCTTAGAAGTCCAAAACTTTCCAGAGCCGCACGGCCGAGGCTCAGGCGGTCGGTCCAGATCACCTGATGGTGCGGTACATCATGAAGTCGACCGTGGTGCATCGCGGGAACTTCCCGATGGAGCTCTCCTCCACCGGCGTGTAGACTTTGATCTGCCGCATGTGCGTGTCCCTGCCGTTCTGGTGGTTGGCGAGCACAGCGATCTGGATCATGAAGGTGCTGATGGGCTCGTTTGTCCTCTAGGACACACACGCAACAAAATATTGAGGTTCAATGCCGAGCAAGGCATCATGTCACGCGTTGTAAAGAAGAAGAAGGAGCCATGGATGCTGAGGATGACGAGTTTCTCACCTGATTCATCAGAGAGATGTGAATCCAACCGCTCGGCTCGACCATCTCCAGCTGCTGCAGAGAGGAAGAGGAGGATGGTGAGAAGACAGCAGATCATTCGAGTTTTGGATGAAACTCTGTGACAGTCTGAGCTTTTAGAGTCCTTACTCTGATCTCCTGCAAGTTGTGGAAGTTGTTGCCCACTCTGACGGAGATCTTACTGGGTGTGTAGCTCTCATCGGACTTATAATCAGCATAAATACACAACATCTTCACCGTCGTTCTCCTCCTGAACAACAACAAACAAAGAGAAGATGAGCTGACGAGCTGGAAAACACATTCTACGACATCCCAGACTTCCCGTCGTCGTAAATTCCCAGGAACTTCCTGCTACCTGAACTGTATGTTGACTAAATGCGGTTGGGATCCGTCTGACTGCCAGTAGGTCTCCAGGTTGTCGTCCCTCAGCTGATCCACTCCGAAACCTGGACGTGGAGTGGACATCAAACAACATCAGACTCAGCTCATCTCTACAGCAGACTGTACGTTAGGCTTGAGGCTCACCGGGTTTACAGGAGGAGAGGGACCACACCGCCTGGGAGCCGATCTCCCGGACCGTCCCAGTCCGCTCTAACTGCTTCGGGTCGGCGCCGGGTGGTGTCTTGCTCGGGGTGGCCATCCTTTAACTACGAAGAAAGAAAGAAGTCACGATTCGTTCACTTTGATATTAAAATATATAAATAAATGAGAGACTCTACATTCTACATTCGGTGGACTAGATCTATCCTGAGCACAGGGTGAAGAGCTGGAGGACTATAGATACTTGGACAACAGACTGGACTGAAGATGCGATAATTCTACTCTAATATGTGTAGCAGGGTGTTGCTGATGCCTGCGACATAAAGAAACTGAGCAGACTGATGGCGGCTCTATGCTGCTCTGTGCTGGCTATGTGCCGCTCTGAGCTGGCTCTGTGCCGCTATGTGCTGGCTCTGTGCCGCTATGTGCTGGCTCTGTGCCGCTATGTGCTGGCTCTGTGCCGCTATGTGCTGCTCTGTGCCGCTATGTGCTGGCTCTGTGCCGCTATGTGCTGGCTCTGTGCTGCTCTGTGATGGCTCTGTGTCGCTCTGAGCTGCTCTGTGCTTCTCTGTGCCGCTATGTGCTGCTCTGTGCCGCTATGTGCTGCTCTGTGCCGCTATGTGCTGGCTCTGTGCTGCTTCTGTGCTGCTCTGTGACGCTCTGTGTCGCTCTGAGCTGCTCTGTGCTTCTCTGTGCCGCTATGTGCTGCTCTTGAAGCTCCACAAACTTCATAACATGACGGACAACAACCCACATCGACCACATGAGCTTCAGGGTTAGTCAGTGAGTAGCTGCACAGAGTTGATGCATATTTTCTTTAAATGTTTCTTATATGAAAAAGCAAAAATTAAAATTGTAACACCTGTATCTGCAGCAACACAAGAATCTGTCTGTCTGTCTGTCATGACGTATCTATAATCAGCTGTTAGTCATGTTGAGACAAATATAAACAAACATCTTACTGGAGCTCCAGCTAGCTGCTAACAGCTAACAGTGTGATAAGAAGCTGCATAAAGACTTTAAAGACTTCGGTTACGACTCAAATATGAACAAAACTCACAAGAAGGTTCGTGAAGGTCTCCGACGCGTCGTGTCAGAGCATCAGGTGAAGCCGTTTGACTCGAACACAGTTTAATTTCAGTTTGTTTTGCTGCACACTCGTTAGCCTCTCTCAGTGTGTGTGTGTGTGTGTGTGTGTGTGTGTGTGTGTGTGTGTGTGTGTGTGTGTGAGTCGCTCCCTCTCTGACTAGTGATGTGTCGTTCGTGGACGAGCCGGTTCAAAGTAGTCATGGCAGCGCGACACTCAAGCTTCCATAGGTAACAATTTTTATGCACACCAGCCTCATCGGTTCCTTGTGAGTGAGTGTTTTAAAAATTTGGAGAAATTGTGAGCAAAAAAAATCAATCCAAAAACTGTTCCAAAAAAAATTATGTATCTCACTAAAAACCTTCATTATCCTTCATAATCACCTTCTGCCATAGTTACACAAGCACACCTATGACATAGGTTTACCACCTAAACCTATGTCATATCTTCCCAGCACTCTCCACAATAACACAATACACTGATCTTTATTTCTGATGCAGAAGGACTGTGCCTTCACCAGACAAGGCTCACATGTCCCAGTATGGGACCCAACCACCCATTAGTTCCCATTTTTTGTTTGGAAATTTTTTGTTAAGATTTTACCCTTTTCAATAATTTTGCTGCCTTTTTAAAGTGTACCTTTTTATTTTTATTTTATGTGATTGTATATTGGGGAATTAAAGACCTACATTTGGCATACAGTCTTGTACTTTTACATAAATTGATGAAAACTGTATTTTATCCGGGATATTATATCGGCTAAAATATACCCGACGTTAGTGATGGTAACTCTCTCTCTCTCACCATCTGTAAACATAGATGTCTCATTAATACATGTTACTAACTAAACTTCTTCCCCGGAGTTTCTGTCTCTGTCGTCCAGCAGGTTTTCGTGGATCGTGGCTGCTGCTGTGATCCTGCATGACGTCCACTGCACATATTACTACTGTCATTATTGCTGCCATATCTCCATCACAGTCTATAGTTAGTTGATGATTTGCTGCTGCTGTGCATCTGTGTCTCTCTATCACAGGTTCCACTGCTACTGTAATCATTTTATCAGTCATTGTAATTCATTGTCATTTTATCAGTCATTGTACAATATGTTTGTGTTGATTTGTCCTGTACACATGACATCTATTGCACGTCTGTCCCTCCTCTGTGGCTCTTCCTGAGGTTTCTTCCACCTTTTTTTTCTGTTAAAAGTTTTTTCTCACTTGAACCGAGGGTCTAAGGTCAGAGGGAGTCACTCCCTGTACAGATTGTAAAGCCTCAGAGGAAAATGGAATATGTGACTTTGGGCTATACAATCTGATTTGATTTGATGTTACTAATTTTATTTTTACGTTAGTGTCCTGTGGATAATTAGGGCAGAGAAGTGTCCAGTGGAGTTTTGGGGGTAAGTGATCCGATTCAGTGAAAAGAACCGAACTTCCCATCACTGTTACTGACGTCACCTGACGCACTCACGCACGCACGTCGCACGTTGTTTGCGTGTCTCGCGCCATCTTTCCAGCCGGCTCCAGCAGAAGAACACGTTGCTGAGCGGAAAAAAAAAAAAAAAACAACCGAAGTTTCAGCGCCGGTTTTCAGCGTCTGAACGACGTTTTAACGGCCAGAGAAGGGAACGGGAGCCGAGCAGGGGTGAGTGTCTGACGCCCCGCTGCGGGGTTGAAGCGTCGGTGATTGTGATCACGCGGGCGGGCAGCTGTCAAAGTGCGGAGGAGGCCCGCAGCTAACGGCTAACGGCTAGCTCACCCGTTATGTAGCGCGTGCGTTAACGGCTGCATCCAGCGCCACGAGCCGCCGTTTGAGCCCGTTAACCGGCCTCGGTTAGACACACGGCGGAGCTCGGTGACTGTCCCGGTAAAAAGACTCACCTTTCACAGTAAAAGCACCGCGCGCGCTCCGGACTCCCGTAGACAAATCGCTGATTTAACAGTTTCCCGCACTTTTATCTAATTAAACACGAAGAAACGCAAACTTTAAAGATGTTCGGTGAATCTGCGTGATGTCTGCGTGAATTCGGCTCATGAATGAGTCACACACGGGCGGGTTATGTGAGGACAAGCCCGACTTTTAACTCTGACACCGCCCGTTACGTCGCGTTCAGTCGCTGATGAAATCGAACTAACCAGGTGTTAGTCTTCATTTATTTATTTTTAACTCCCTGTGTCTGAACGTGTGTTTCATATATGTGTGTGTGTGTGTGTGTGTGTTAAAGGCCTTAAATGACGCAGTCAGTGTGACGTCACTCTGAATCTGCTTCTTTTTTAAAGGTCCACTGTGTCAGATCTTGTAACTGAACACCCCTCACCTCACGCTACACCCCTTCTAAGCTAGTAGGAGAACCTAAAGTGGGTATGAAAAGCCCTAAAATGTTAAAAAATAAATAAATAAATCAGTGTTTGTTTGGTTTGTCCGTTCTGGGCTACTGTAGAAAAAATGTACTGTACTTCTCTAAGCTAAAACAAGCTAACAAGCTAAGCTAACAACATGGTAAAACAAGCCTAAAACACAATGACAAGCTAACAACAGGCTAATACAAGCTAACAATCAACCAAAAACACAATAGCAACCTAACAACAAGTTAACTACAAGCTAATACAAGATAACAAGCCAACAACATGTTGACAACCAATCGACAACCTTTGTGTTTGTGACGTCAATGTCAAAAACTGCAGTTCCTCTAATGTCCACTTGAGGCTGGCTCCAGCAGTGAGTCAGTCTCCATAAGTCCCCATGTTTCACAGCAGAAATAAACATGTTTACAGCCTGGTACAAAAAACAGTTTTGGTCTCTGTAGCTAAATCCCCGTTCATGACAACTGTACTGAGGGGGAATTTATATACAACTCACCTGTTCACGTTATATTAAGGCTTAAAGTTATGCAGGATTAAGAGCGTGGACGCTTTGATTGACAGGTGGGCGTCGTCAGCTTTGTGTGTGGCAGCTCTTTTGTTCAGACTAAAGGCCGTCGTCTTTGTTTAGCGTTGAATGTGTTGCTTCAGCAGAGTCGACGCTGTGTTTGTTTGTGGACGCCGCACGCTGCTCACAGAAACATGTGACTTTAACTTCTCCGTCTTCTCGCTCAGCTCCGCAGGTGCTAGCGTCCGTCATTCCAGCCCTCCGTCATGGCGGATAAGAACATCCGGATCGCCATCGTCAACCACGACAAATGCAAACCTAAGAAATGCCGTCAGGAGTGCAAGAAGAGCTGCCCGGTGGTCCGTATGGGTGAGTGATGTTTGCACGCTCTGTGTTTGTCGTGTAGCGACGAACGCTGAAGACTGACCGTGTGTTTGAACGTCTGCAGGTAAGCTGTGCATCGAGGTGACGCCACAGTCGAAGATCGCCTGGATCTCAGAGTCTCTGTGTATAGGCTGCGGCATCTGCGTCAAGGTAAGCGCAGCTCCAGGTCGTCCAGGTCGTCGTCCTCCTTCAGTTCGTCTTCAAGTCTTAAACTCTGTCTTTGTTTTTTTTTTGTTTTTAGAAATGTCCGTTTGGAGCGCTGTCGATCGTCAACCTGCCGAGCAACCTGGAGAAGGAAACCACACACAGATACTGCGCCAACTCCTTCAAACTGCACCGGTACGCCCGAACACACGCCGATGTTCAGAGGAATCTTTAGTTTGTCCGAAAGAAAGTGACGACACGAGACGACTGTTGGACCTCGCAGTGATTTTCTGAAGGTTACACTCGTTGGTTTTTTATCCAGATTGTCTGATTTGAGCTCTGAGAAGTTCAGTGTCTAAACATGAGCGTGAAATATTTGAAGACAGTTGTAGTAGAGAGACAGATGTCACGTCCAGCTGTAGAGGACAGATGTGTCACGTCCAGCTGTTGTAGAGGACAGATGTGTCACGTCCAGCTGTTGTAGAGGAGGTCCTCTCTGATGAGCTGGAGGTCTTCAGGAGGTTTGTGAAGGTAGAGAGACGCCCCTGAACTGGTAGGACGTTCCACCAACGGGGAACAACAGACAGAAAAGTTTGGATTGTCCAGAGCCAGGAAGAGGAAACATCTGTCTGTATGAGGACGATCAATAACAGGACTGCGGAGCTCGATGGTTGAAGATAGGGCTGAAGGCGACCTGTATCTAGATTTGAACATTCAAGTTATTAATATTGAAAAGGCCACAATATAAACGATATAGATTTCCCTCCGGGAGTGAGGGAGACACACAGACACGACATACACGGCGGGGAAATAACAAAGAAAGAAAGAAAAGTGACGTGAGTGCGGAAGATAAAACGTAAATCCTCCTTCTTTCATTTGGATTTTAAAAGTTTGATGTCAAGCACAGCGCGGTGTCGTGCTTGGAGACCTGAAACGACACCAAGGAGAGTTACGGCGAGAAAAACACAGCGGACTTCTCCGTCATCCCAGAAGAAGTTCGAGCAAAGTGACTGTTGATGCGTTTATGACGTGACGAGCCGCCACGTTCTCCAACATGTTTACGTGAACGGTCATCCGTCATGTATGAATCCTCAACATTTTTGTGTGTGTGTGTGCAGGCTGCCCATCCCCAGACCCGGTGAGGTGCTCGGCCTGGTGGGGACCAACGGTATCGGGAAGTCCACGGCTCTGAAGATCTTGGCCGGGAAACAGAAACCCAACCTGGGCAAGTACGACGTGAGTGTCTCCTCCGACTGTTTGTCATGAAACACACACAGAAACAATCTGAGCGTCTCCTTCACGTTCCTCTAACGTTCTCTGTGGGTTGTTTTCCACAGAACCCTCCAGACTGGCAGGAGATCCTGACGTACTTCAGAGGTTCTGAGCTGCAGAACTACTTCACCAAAATCCTGGAGGACGACCTGCGGGCCATCGTCAAGCCGCAGTACGTCGACCAGATCCCCAAAACCGTCAAGGTGAGCTCAGCTCGTGCTAATTAAAAGGAGCCGGTCGAGCTCAGTGACGTGATTTAAGATAAGTTGGACCCGGTTCTGAGCTGATCCCGGTTCTGAGCTGAGCCCGGTTCTGCCTCTGTGAGCACTGACTGTCTGCGATCATCTCGTCTGTCTCCAGGGGTCAGTTGGTGCCATCCTGAGCAGGAAAGATGACACCGACACACAGACCCTCGTCTGTCAACAGCTCGGTGAGTGCGCGCACACACACACACACACACACACACACACACACACACACACAGTGTTATTAATATGTGTTAACTCTCGTCTGTGATTGGCTGCAGATCTGAGTCACCTGCGAGAGAGGAACGTGGAGGATCTGTCCGGAGGAGAGCTGCAGAGGTTCGCCTGCGCCGTCGTCTGCATCCAGAGAGCCGACATGTGAGGACGCGACACGCCAACGACACGCTAATCGCCACGCCATCGCCACGCCAACGCCTGACCTCTGACCTCACTGACCACGTTTGTGTTTCTCTGTCTCAGTTTTATGTTCGACGAACCGTCCAGTTACCTGGATGTGAAACAGAGGCTGAAGGCGGCCATCACCATCCGCTCGCTCATCACTCCGGACAGGTAGCGCTGTGACATCACACGCTGTGACATCACACGCCATCTAACAGCTGATTGTTGACCGTTTAAATCAGCTGCAGGAAGTCGTTTAAACCACCAGGTGTCACTGTGTGTGTGTCAGGTACATCATCGTGGTGGAGCACGACCTCAGCGTGTTGGACTACCTGTCCGACTTCATCTGCTGTCTGTACGGAGTCCCGAGCGCCTACGGAGTCGTCACCATGCCGTTCAGCGTCCGAGAGGGTAAATAAATAAATAAATAAATAACACAGACTGATGATCGATGGTTTATTGATCTGATCACCTGATCTGATCACCTGACCTCCTGCCGCTCTCCGTCAGGGATCAACATCTTCCTGGACGGTTACGTCCCCACGGAGAATCTCCGGTTCAGAGAGACGTCGCTCGTCTTCAAGGTGGCCGAGACGGCCAACGAGGAGGAAGTGAAGAGACTCAGGCATTACCAGGTCTGTGCTCCTCCTCCTCCTCCTCTTCTTCATCCTCCTCCTCGTGTCTTTGTGTCTTCTTGACGTCTGTCTCTGTTTGTCGTCTTCAGTACCCAGAGATGTCGAAGACGATGGGCGAGTTCACGCTCGACATCAAAGCAGGAGAGTTCACCGACTCTGAGATCATGGTGATGCTCGGAGAGAACGGTAAGCTGCCAGACTCCTCCTCCTCCTCGTCATGATGTTTGGGTTTCATGACTCAGCGATTCTTTGACCTGTTGAACGCAGCTCGCTCAGTGTTGACGTGTTGATGATGGTGTGTGTGCAGGCACGGGGAAGACGACCTTCATCAGGATGTTGGCTGGAGGACTCAGATCTGACGGAGGAGGTGAGTGTGACACACACACACACTCTCGCACACACACACACACACACACACACACACACACACACACACACACACTCACTATCTGACCTGTCTTGCAGGTGAGGTTCCCATCCTGAACGTCAGCTACAAGCCTCAGACCATCAGCCCCAAGTTCAAGGTTTGTTTGTTCACGTCAAACATGAATCAGCAGATTATTTAAGGCTGAATCAGCTGATTATTAAAGGATGAATCAGCTGTTTTTTAAAGGGTGAATCAGCTGAGGTCATCCTCCAAATTTTCAGATTAGTTTTATAAAAGAGAAAAAACCCAATAAAATTCACATCTGAGGAGCTGAAATAGTTTATTTATTTTATATTTAATTTCTTCTTCAGCTGTCCGTTTCGTTCCTGAGGTTTCACTGTAAATGGGAAGTTTTATTCAATGAAACGTTTGCAGAACGTTGACGATGCGTTTGTTTGTTTGTGTCTGCAGGGCAGCGTGCGAGCTCTGCTGCACGAGAAAATCCGAGATGCCTACACTCACCCACAATTCATCACTGATGTCATGAAGCCCATGCAGATCGAGAGCATCATCGACCAGGACGTAAGTAACGTACAGTAGAGGTAGAGTCTGTCAGCCAGAGAATGACTCGCCAAAGTTTTGACTTTTCTCATCCAAAGTTCCGACTTTTTCTCGTCCAAAGTTCCGACTTTTTCTCGTCCAAAGTTCCGACTTTTTCTCGTCCAAAGTTCCGACTTTTTCTCGTCCAAAGTTCCGACTTTTTCTCGTCCAAAGTTCCGACTTTTTCTCGTCCAAAGTTCCGACTTTTTTTTCCCAAAGTTCCGACTTTTTCTCGTCCAAAGTTCCGACTTTTTCTCGTCCAAAGTTCCGACTTTTTCTCGTCCAAAGTTCCGACTTTTTCTCGTCCAAAGTTCCGACTTTTTCTCGTCCAAAGTTCCGACTTTTTCTCGTCCAAAGTTCCGACTTTTTCTCGTCCAAAGTTCCGACTTTTTCTCGTCCAAAGTTCCGACTTTTTCTCGTCCAAAGTTCCGACTTTTTCTCGTCCAAAGTTCCGACTTTTTCTCGTCCAAAGTTCCGACTTTTTCTCGTCCAAAGTTCCGACTTTTTCTCGTCCAAAGTTCCGACTTTTTCTCGTCCAAAGTTCCGACTTTTTCTCGTCCAAAGTTCCGACTTTTTCTCGTCCAAAGTTCCGACTTTTTCTCGTCCAAAGTTCCGACTTTTTCTCGTCCAAAGTTCCGACTTTTTCTCGTCCAAAGTTCCGACTTTTTCTCGTCCAAAGTTCCGACTTTTTCTCGTCCAAAGTTCCGACTTTTTCTCGTCCAAAGTTCCGACTTTTTCTCGTCCAAAGTTCCGACTTTTTCTCGTCCAAAGTTCCGACTTTTTCTCGTCCAAAGTTCCGACTTTTTCTCGTCCAAAGTTCCGACTTTTTCTCGTCCAAAGTTCCGACTTTTTCTCGTCCAAAGTTCCGACTTTTTCTCGTCCAAAGTTCCGACTTTTTCTCGTCCAAAGTTCCGACTTTTTCTCGTCCAAAGTTCCGACTTTTTCTCGTCCAAAGTTCCGACTTTTTCTCGTCCAAAGTTCCGACTTTTTCTCGTCCAAAGTTCCGACTTTTTCTCGTCCAAAGTTCCGACTTTTTCTCGTCCAAAGTTCCGACTTTTTCTCGTCCAAAGTTCCGACTTTTTCTCGTCCAAAGTTCCGACTTTTTCTCGTCCAAAGTTCCGACTTTTTCTCGTCCAAAGTTCCGACTTTTTCTCGTCCAAAGTTCCGACTTTTTCTCGTCCAAAGTTCCGACTTTTTCTCGTCCAAAGTTCCGACTTTTTCTCGTCCAAAGTTCCGACTTTTTCTCGTCCAAAGTTCCGACTTTTTCTCGTCCAAAGTTCCGACTTTTTCTCGTCCAAAGTTCCGACTTTTTCTCGTCCAAAGTTCCGACTTTTTCTCGTCCAAAGTTCCGACTTTTTCTCGTCCAAAGTTCCGACTTTTTCTCGTCCAAAGTTCCGACTTTTTCTCGTCCAAAGTTCCGACTTTTTCTCGTCCAAAGTTCCGACTTTTTCTCGTCCAAAGTTCCGACTTTTTCTCGTCCAAAGTTCCGACTTTTCCTCCTCAAACTTCTGACTTTTCTCATCAAAAATTTTGACTTTTCCCCCTTTAAAATTCTGACTTTTTAACTCCAAAATTCTGACTATTCTCCCTCAAAATTCTGACTTTTCTCATCCAAAATAGTGACTTTTTTCATTCCAAAATTCTGACTTTCCCCCCTCAAAATTCTGACTTTCCCCCCTCAAAATTCTGACTTTCCCCCCTCAAAATTCTGACTTTCCCCCCTCAAAATTCTGACTTTTTAACTCCAAAATTCTGACTTTTTTTAATTCCAAAATTCTGACTTTTCTCCCCCAAAATTCTGACTTTTCTCATCCAAAATTCTGACTTTTCTCATCCAAAATTCTGACTTTTCTCATCCAAAATTCTGACTTTTCTCATCCAAAATTCAGGCTTAACTCCAAAATTCTGACTTTTTTTAACTCCAAAATTCTGACTTTTTCTCATCCAAAAATATGAGGAATTAAATAATTAATCCTCCTCGTCCCCCCTCAGGTGCAGAACCTGTCCGGTGGTGAGCTGCAGCGAGTCGCTCTCACTCTGTGTTTGGGGAAACCGGCTGACGTTTACCTGATCGACGAGCCGTCGGCGTACCTGGACTCTGAGCAGAGATTGATGGCTGCCAGAGTCATCAAGAGGTTCGCTCTCGCTTCTCTTCGTCTTCTTTTTGTTTCCTCTTCCTCGACATCCTGTCTGACTGTGCCGTATTTCCTGTGCAGGTACATCCTCCACGCCAAGAAGACCGCCTTCGTGGTGGAGCACGACTTCATCATGGCGACCTACCTGGCCGACAGAGTCATCGTGTTCGACGGTATTCCCTCCAAGAAGACCGCGGCCAACACGTAAGAAAACGATTTGCATCATTGAACGAGCCGTCGCCGTGACGATGACTGACCTTCCTCTTCCTCCTCTTCTTCCTCCTCAGTCCTCAGAGTCTGCTGGCCGGGATGAACCGCTTCCTGTCACTGTTGGAAATCACGTTCAGAAGAGACCCGAACAACTTCAGACCGCGAATCAACAAGCTCAACTCCATCAAGGTACCCGCGCGAATACAAAGCATGAGCGATGTCACGCGCTTAAAAGTTTCCAACATTTTGAGTTCTCTTTTCAGGGTTTGGAATATAGTCCTTGATAATCTGAAAATGGCAAATTTTAGATTTTAAAATAATTTTTTTAACGTCTTTGAAATAATTTTTACTCCTATTTCTAGAAACAAGTTAGAGGATAAAGACTTTTTGCTTTAGTTACCTTGAAAGTCGAATTTAACCGAAACGAACACTGTGACTTTTGATTTTTATTAATCAAAAAGTTTGAAATGGAAAACGTCGTCCAGCCTCCTGGACGAAGTTTAGTCTTTGACAAGTTTGTTTTAAAGTTATAAACGATTAAATGAACTGAATCACTGACGTCTTGGATTAAATTTGATTTGCTGCCTTTAATCTTCACATAATTTAAAGTCTGCTTATTGGATTTTCACAATAAAAGTAAAAAATAGAAAAAGACTAAATTAATTTGCAACATTTGTTCCGTTCACATGAAGCTGACACAAACACTAAATGTTTTTATTGTTGACCCTGAACGTTGCCTTCTTCCTCTCAGGACACCGAACAGAAGAAGAGCGGGAACTATTTCTTCCTGGACGACTAAGACGACTTCCTGCGTGACCAACTGCCTCGCCGCGCTCCGTGAACGGACGGACAGGCGAGCGGGCGGGGCTGCGTTTAGAGTCCAAAGTGCAGCTTTGACATTTACCACAACTGCAACCAGGCTGCGTTCATCAACAAACAGCAGCTCAAACATTAAGAAGAAGAAAAGAAAAAAAACTCATCAGCCTTTGTGTACCGGGCTGCGTTCAGCGGCCAACAATGTTGTGAAATGTTTAAAATAAAAGAAATATAAGTGCATTGCATTCTGTGTCCGTCAGCCTGAACATACCGGGCTGAATTCACAAGCCAGCGACATTGTGGAACATTACGCAGCGTATTTTAACACTCATGCATTGACAACAAATAAACTGATGCTACCTGACACGACGACGCTTTGTCTCCTCTTCTTTTGTCTCTGCGCTCCGCCCGAGCTAACGGCAGCTACAGTTGTCAGCAGTTTACTTCACTGTCCATCATAAACTCTGTAAATCACAGAGAGTTGAGGCGGAGCAGCCGGAGGACATCAGAGGGAAAACCAGAAAACATTTCCTCCATAAAATATGATCCAGTTTCACCAGAATCAGTGAAATAGTTGCTGCTGTGTGACTTAGTGCCGTAAAGCGTTACACCCAAACTGGGCGCATCGCCTTAAGGAGCTGTGGATGCAACTATAGACATATATACATAGACGCCGCATTGAGCGCTGAATCGTACGTAAACGGCGCCGCCATATTGGTTTGGGCAGATCTGTCCGTAAACTAATACAAGGAAATGGACTGAACTTCATAAAGCGCCTTTCTACAAAGTTCTTTAAGTTAATGTCTCTTACACACACACACACACATATATATATACACATATATACATATATATATATACACATATATACATATATATATATACACACACACACATATATATATACACACACATATATATATATATACCCCCACACATATACACACACACATATATATATATATACACATTTTTTTTTGCCATACTATACTATGACTTTTTTTTACTGATTTTTTTTCCATACTATGACTTTTTTTACTGAATGTTTTTGCCATACTATACTATGACTTTTTTTTTGCTGATTTTTTTTGTCATACTATACTATGACTTTTTTTATTGATTTTTTTGCCATACTATACTATGACTTTTTTACTGATTTTTTTTGCCATACTATACTATGACTTTTTTTATTGATTTTTTTGCCATACTATACTATGACTTTTTTGTGCTGATTTTTTTTGTCATACTATACTATGACTTTTTTTATTGATTTTTTTGCCATACTATACTATGACTTTTTTACTGATTTTTTTTTGCCATACTATACTATGACTTTTTTTTGCTGATTTTTTTTCCATACTATGACTTTTTTACAGATTTTTTTTGCCATACTATACTATGACTTTTTTTACTGATTTTTTTTGCCATACTATACTATGACTTTTTTTTGCTGATTTTTTTTCCATACTATGACTTTTTTTACTGATTTTTTTTTCCATACTATGACTTTTTTTTACTGAATGTTTTTGCCATACTATACTATGACTTTTTTGTGCTGATTTTTTTTGTCATACTATACTATGACTTTTTTATTGATTTTTTTGCCATACTATACTATGACTTTTTTTACTGATTTTTTTTGCCATACTATACTATGACTTTTTTTACTGATTTTTTTGCCATACTATACTATGACTTTTTTTGCTGATTTTTTTTCCATACTATGTTTTTACTGAATGTTTTTGCCATACTATACTATGACTTTTTTTGCTGATTTTTTTTGCCATACTATACTATGACTTTTTTTTGCTGATTTTTTTTCCATACTATGACTTTTTTTACTGAATGTTTTTGCCATACTATACTATGACTTTTTTTTGCTGATTTTTTTTGTCATACTATACTATGACTTTTTTTATTGATTTTTTTGCCATACTATACTATGACTTTTTTTGTCATACTATACTATGACTTTTTTTGCCATACTATACTATGACTTTTTTTTTTACTGATTTTTTTTGCCATACTATACTATGACTTTTTTTTGCTGATTTTTTTTGTCATACTATACTATGACTTTTTTTATTGATTTTTTTGCCATACTATACTATGACTTTTTTTACTGATTTTTTTTGCCATACTATACTATGACTTTTTTGTGCTGATTTTTTTGTCATACTATACTATGACTTTTTTTATTGATTTTTTGCCATACTATACTATGACTTTTTTACTGATTTTTTTTTGCCATACTATACTAGGACTTTTTTTACAGATTTTTTTTGCCATACTATACTATGACTTTTTTTTGCTGATTTTTTTGCCATACTATACTATGACTTTTTTTACTGATTTTTTTTGCCATACTATACTATGACTTTTTTTGCCATACTATACTATGACTTTTTTTTGCTGATTTTTTTTGTCATACTATACTATGACTTTTATTGATTTTTTTGCCATACTATACTATGACTTTTTTTTGCTGATTTTTTGTGTCATACTATACTATGACTTTTTTATTGATTTTTTTGCCATACTATACTATGACTTTTTTTACTTATTTTTTTTGCCATACTATACTATGACTTTTTTATTGATTTTTTTGCCATACTATACTATGACTTTTTTTTACTTATTTTTTTTGCCATACTATACTATGACTTTTTTTGCCATACTATACTATGACTTTTTTTTTACTGATTTTTTTTCCATACTATGACTTTTTTTACTGAATGTTTTTGCCATACTATACTATGACTTTTTTTATTGATTTTTTTGCCATACTATACTATGACTTTTTTTACTTATTTTTTTGCCATACTATACTATGACTTTTTTGCCATACTATACTATGACTTTTTTTTTACTGATTTTTTTTCCATACTATGACTTTTTTTGCCATACTATACTATGACTTTTTTTATTGATTTTTTTGCCATACTATACTATGACTTTTTTTACAGATTTTTTTTGCCATACTATACTATGACTTTTTTTATTGATTTTTTTGCCATCTATACTATGACTTTTGTGCTGATTTTTTTTGTCATACTATACTATGACTTTTTTATTGTTTTTTTGCCATACTATACTATGACTTTTTTTATTGATTTTTTTGCCATACTATACTATGACTTTTTTTACTGATTTTTTTTGCCATACTATACTATGACTTTTTTTTGCTGATTTTTTTTCCATACTATGACTTTTTTTACAGATTTTTTTTGCCATACTATACTATGACTTTTTTTACTGATTTTTTTTGCCATACTATACTATGACTTTTTTTTGCTGATTTTTTTTCCATACTATGACTTTTTTTTACTGAATGTTTTTGCCATACTATACTATGACTTTTTTGTGCTGATTTTTTTTGTCATACTATACTATGACTTTTTTTATTGATTTTTTTGCCATACTATACTATGACTTTTTTTACTGATTTTTTTTGCCATACTATACTATGACTTTTTTTACTGATTTTTTTTGCCATACTATACTATGACTTTTTTTTGCTGATTTTTTTTCCATACTATGACTTTTTTTACTGAATGTTTTTGCCATACTATACTATGACTTTTTTTTGCTGATTTTTTTTGCCATACTATACTATGACTTTTTTTTGCTGATTTTTTTTCCATACTATGACTTTTTTACTGATGTTTTTGCCATACTATACTATGACTTTTTTTTGCTGATTTTTTTTGTCATACTATACTATGACTTTTTTTATTGATTTTTTTGCCATACTATACTATGACTTTTTTTGTCATACTATACTATGACTTTTTTTGCCATACTATACTATGACTTTTTTTTTTACTGATTTTTTTTGCCATACTATACTATGACTTTTTTTTGCTGATTTTTTTTGTCATACTATACTATGACTTTTTTTATTGATTTTTTTGCCATACTATACTATGACTTTTTTTACTGATTTTTTTTGCCATACTATACTATGACTTTTTTGTGCTGATTTTTTTTGTCATACTATACTATGACTTTTTTTATTGATTTTTTTGCCATACTATACTATGACTTTTTTTACTGATTTTTTTTGCCATACTATACTATGACTTTTTTTACAGATTTTTTTTGCCATACTATACTATGACTTTTTTTTTGCCATACTATACTATGACTTTTTTTACTGATTTTTTTTGCCATACTATACTATGACTTTTTTTGCCATACTATACTATGACTTTTTTTTGCTGATTTTTTTTGTCATACTATACTATGACTTTTATTGATTTTTTTGCCATACTATACTATGACTTTTTTTTGCTGATTTTTTGTGTCATACTATACTATGACTTTTTTTATTGATTTTTTTGCCATACTATACTATGACTTTTTTTTACTTATTTTTTTTGCCATACTATACTATGACTTTTTTTATTGATTTTTTTGCCATACTATACTATGACTTTTTTTTACTTATTTTTTTTGCCATACTATACTATGACTTTTTTTGCCATACTATACTATGACTTTTTTTTACTGATTTTTTTCCATACTATGACTTTTTTACTGAATGTTTTTGCCATACTATACTATGACTTTTTTTTTGCCATACTATACTATGACTTTTTTTTACTGATTTTTTTTGCCATACTATGACTTTTTTTACTGAATGTTTTTGTCATACTATACTATGACTTTTTTTGCTGATTTTTTTTGTCATACTATACTATGACTTTTTTTATTGATTTTTTTGCCATACTATACTATGACTTTTTTTACTGATTTTTTTTGTCATACTATACTATGACTTTTTTTGCCATACTATACTATGACTTTTTTTTTTAATTATTTGGCATACTATACTATGACTTTTTTTACTGAATGTTTTTGTCATACTATACTATGACTTTTTTTTTTTACTGATTTTTTTTTGCGATACTATACTATGACTTTTTTTACTGATTTTTTTTGCCATACTATACTATGACTTTTTTTTGCTGATTTTTTTTGTCATACTATACTATGACTATTTTATTGATTTTTTTGCCATACTATACTATGACTTTTTTTATTGATTTTTTGCCATACTATATATTTTTTTTTGACTTTTTTACTGATTTTTGCCATACTATACTATGACTTTTTTTTACAGATTTTTGCCATACTACTACTATGATTTTGTGCTGATTTTTTTTTGTCATACTATACTATGACTTTTATTGATTTTTTTGCCATACTATACTATGACTTTTTTTTACTGAATGTTTTTGTCATACTATACTATGACTTTTTTTTGCTGATTTTTTTTGTCATACTATACTATGACTTTTTTTATTGATTTTTTTGCCATACTATACTATGACTTTTTTGTGCTGATTTTTTTTGTCATACTATACTATGACTTTTTTTATTGATTTTTTTGCCATACTATACTTGACTTTTTTTTACTGATTTTTTGCCATACTATACTATGACTTTTTTACTGATTTTTGCCATACTTAACTATGACTTTTTTTATTGATTTTTTTTGCCATACTATACTATGAGTTTTTTTACTGATTTTTTTTGTCATACTATACTATGACTTTTTTTATTGATTTTTTGCCATACTATACTATGACTTTTTTTGCTGATTTTTTTTGTCATACTATATATGACTTTTTTTATGATTTTTTGCCATACTATACTATGACTTTTTTTACTGATTTTTTTTTGTCATACTATACTATGACTTTTTTTAGTGATTTTTTTGCCATACTATACTATGACTTTTTTTACTGATTTTTTTGTCATACTAAATCTATGACTTTTTTTACAGATTTTTTTTGCCATACTATACTATGACTTTTTTTTGCAGATTTTTTTGTCATACTATACTATGACTTTTTTTTGCAGATTTTTTTTGTCATACTATACTATGACTTTTTTTATTGATTTTTTTGCCATACTATACTATGACTTTTTTTACTGAATGTTTTTGCCATACTATACTATGACTTTTTTTTGCCATACTATACTATGACTTTTTTTTACTGATTTTTTTTTCCATACTATACTATGACTTTTTTTATTGATTTTTTGCCATACTATACTATGACTTTTTTTACTGTTTTTTTTGTCATACTATACTATGACTTTTTTTATTGATTTTTTTTTGCCATACTATCTACTATGACTTTTTTTTACTGATTTTTTTGCCATACTACTATGACTTTTTTTTATTGATTTTTTTGTCATACTATACTATGACTTTTTTTACTGATTTTTTTGTCATACTATACTATGACTTTTTTTACATTTACTATTACTATGACTTTTTTTACTGAATGTTTTTGTCATACTATACTATGACTTTTTTATGATTTTTTTGCCATACTATACTATGACTTTTTTACTGATTTTTTTGCCATACTATACTATGACTTTTTTATTGATTTTTTTGCCATACTATACTATGACTTTTTTACTGATTTTTTTTGTCATACTATACTATGAACTGTTTTTTTTACTGATTTTTTTTGCCACACACATACACCACACACACACCAACACACACACACACACATATATAAATCATTTACTTTAAAAGTTACATACGTTGTTAGTGTTATTCTGTTGGTGCGTTGTTTCCAGATATATTAGTTGTGTGTGTGAATGGGTGTATAAGGACATTAACTTAAAGAACTTTGTAGAAAGGCGGTTTATGAAGTTCAGTCCATTTCCTGTTATTAGTTTACCGGCAGATCTGCCCGAACCAATATAGCGGCGCCGTTTACGTGTCGCGACCAACGACCAACCCGCTCAATGCGGCGTCTATGTATATATGTCTATGGATGTAACGTCAGAGTGAGCAATACGAGACCGTTGTAGTCGATGTTTAAAACCCTAACCGGCTTGAATGTATTTAGACGGACGCCGCGAGCAACCCGCGACAAAAGAGAAACAAGTGAACCACGTGGCATATTTCCACATGTAGAAACATATTTAGAAGAACATAAACCACGACAACGACCAAATCTGAGCAAGTAAAACAAAGTCTGGAGGGAGAAACGCTCCTGGTGGAGTTTGAAGTCGCGTGTCCGGTGATTTCAGGGTTCAGCAGTTTTATAAAACAAACACAAGCTCGTCCATCTGAACCAAAAAAAAGTTTTATTTACTCAACCACATAGAAAATTCAAACAGACTTTTGTTCTGTACAGCAGTGTTTCCTAAACCCGAAATATAAGACGGTAAAAAGCAGCAAACGTAAGGCACTGGAGTTCTTTAAAGGCGACCAAAGAAAAAAAAAAAAACACAAGAGAAAAGGACGTGAAACCAGCAGCAGTAAATAAAACAAACAAAAAAAACAGCTTCAACTTTCTTTGCCGTTGTGTGTACTGTAGTAGTTTTTAAAGCAGCGATTCATCCGCTTTGTTTTTATTTTAGCTCGCAGTGCTAACAGACGCTAACAAAAGAAGTGCTCGCTGAACTTGGTTTCACACGCTAAGCTCTCAGTTGTTATGCTGCGTTCAAGGGCTGATAGAAAGTCTGAAATTTGACCTTTTAAAGGAATAGTCGTATAGAGTCGCGTCGAATTATTCCTTCAAAGAACAAAAATCCACGTCACTCTCCGAACACGTTTTATAGTCGTCCGAAGACTTTCAGGTCAACGGACGAGCTCCTGAATTCGTCGACGCGTTTAAACTACTGAAGAATGTAATGAAAGCTAACGACGAGCATCGTCAAGACGACCTTAGTGTTCCTGTTTCGGCGAAGAGTCGGAGCGTTTTCAAACAAAACAAAAAAAAGAAGGAGATTTAGAGTTTGACAACGAGGCGATTGTGACTCATTTTGTACGTGCGATCGATCCCGTCCACCAATTAGAGCTCAAAAAAAAAAAAAAAAAAAATGTCGTAAAGAAAACGAAACACGCTTCACGAGGAAAAAGAAAACAAAAAACACCTTTCTGTGTCCACTCCTCTCATTGGCTGAGAGCTAGTATCCTCTCTCCCGGCCCCTCCCCCTGTGGGAGGAGCTATACTGGACGTATCTTAACCCCCCCCGGCTCGCCTTCATATCTCCTCCTGTTGAACCCCCTCCCTGGATCGTGGCCTCGGCTGCCTCTACCTCCTCCTCCTCCTCCTCTATAGTTCCTCTTCGTCCCTCGGTGAGTCAAAGTCGCCGGTTTGAATCCCGCCTGCTCCTCCCAGTCGTCCTCTGTGCTGCGCCGACAGACAGACCCTCTGCCATGCCAAAGGTCGTCAGGTAACTCACCTGGCTGGTCTCCGATGCCCCCAGTGGGACGTACGTGTTGGTGGAATGGTGATGTGGTTTTTGGTGGCCACGGTGACCACGAGTAGGGTTGTTGTCACTGGAGATGGTTGTCTTGGAGTTGATGTCATACGGCGATGGAGAGGCAGGGGTGCTGCTCGTCTTCACAGTTGTCATGGAGACGGGGACATCCTTGATGGCAGGGTTTGAAACCAGCTGAGAGAGAGACAGACAGAAAGTTTTCAAACTCCTGCCGTTAATATATACAGAGACCGTTAATATATACAGAGAAAGATTAAGGCCAAAATTCTGACTTTTTTTCCACAAAATTCTAACCTGCAGTTGCCCATAACGTTAAGAAAAAAAAGTCACAATTTTGAGAAAAAAAGTCAGAATTTTAAGGGGAAAAAAGCCAGAAATGTAAGAAAAAAATCTGAAATTTAAGGAAAAAGTCAGAATTCTGAGAAAAAAAAGTCAGAATATAAAGAACCCCACCCCCTCAGATTTAAAAAAAAAAAGTCAGAATTTTAAGGGGAAAAAAGCCAGAAATGTAAGAAAAAAATCTGAAATTAAGGAAAAAGTCAGAATTCTGAGAAAAAAAGTCAGAATATAAAGAACGCCACCCCCTCAGATTTTGAGAAAAAGTCAGAATTTTAAGGGAAAAAGCCAGAAATTCATGGAAAAGTAAAAAATTGGAGTAAAAAATCAGACTTAAGGGGAAAAAAAGCCAGAAATTTAATATTATCCACTGCAACTACTACATCAACCATGTGTGTGTGTGTGGTCCTTACTATGGGATTGTTGGATTGAGTGGCGGTCCACCAGCAGCATCACTTTGGTCAAACTGTCTCCGGGCTCCTTCTTCAGGCCTAACGGGAAAGAAAGAAGAAAAACCACTTAATTAATTACCCAGGATTCCTATGTATCTATCTATCTGTAAAAAGTTTATATCAAACTTTAAAAGATTTGACTGGAAGCCTGAAATTTAATAATTTTATTTTGGACTTTACGTACCAACGCTGGCAGCAGCAGGACCTGTGACACGGCTGGTCTTTGGCCGGGCATTGTGTCCCCGTTGGCAGGCTGACGCTGCTCCATCAGCCCCTGGTTCACCTGGAGCTCCTCTGGGGTGGATGAGGCTGATATCCCAGAGATGGGGGTGGGTATGAAGGCATGCTTGGACGGTACATTGGGTCCTGGGACTTGACCTGGTGGGTAGCCCTGAGATAAGGGCGGGGGAAGTGGATATGGTGGACTTGGGGTGGGATACTCAACCGGGAAGCTGGTGTTTTCTGGGTGGAGGCACCTGTTGCTGCTGCCATTGCCCGGGGGCTGGCATCCTGTTGGGTGGAGGCTGGGTGACAGGGTACGCGGCCTGGTTGAAGGAGGGTTCACTGGGATGGATGGTTCAGTGAGTGGGACTTGGTGGTCGAACTGAGACGGCAGTGACGCTGACACTGAAGTCGAGGGTACTGGGAGTGAGGGTACGCTTCCTGTTGCCTGGTGGGGGCGTTGGAGGAAAGGTAGTGAGGGTAGTAGAGGGGGCGGGACGGGAGCTTGGGGTGTAGGGTGTGGGCTTGCTGGAGGGGGAGGAGGTAAAAGTAGGGGAGGAACATAGGCATGGAGTAGGCCTGGAGAGAAGAGGGTCAGAGAATCAGGATATACAAGGGTTAGGGTTCAAAGTATTTCATAGCATCAA